>OU342740.1:180100468-180657256 GCA_910589775.1 Avena eriantha | reverse complement strand
GATCCACCAGTGTCATTGCATATCTGCTCTTTTCATTAACCACAGTGTCATTGCATGTCTGTTCTTTTCCACCAACCACATATCAACTAGTGTCATTGCATGTTTTTCTTCCCCATACCACACATGGATCCACCAGTGTCAATTCATGTGTGTCTTTCTCTCACAACCCCACATGGATCCACTAGTGTCATTGCATGTGGTTTTCTTTTCACAGATCACATATCACTACTGTTATTGCATGTGTGTCTTCTCACAAACACGTAAGATCCACCGATGGCATTGGATGTGTGTTCGTCTCATAGACCACAAATGGATCCCCGGTGTCATTGCATGTCTGCACTTTCATGAACCACATCTAGAGTCATTGCATGTGTGTTCTTCCCACAGACCACACATGGATCCACCGTGTCATTGCATGTGTGTTCTTCTCACAAACCCCATATGGATCCAGCAGTGTCATTGGATGTGTGTTTCCTCCCACAGACCACACATGGATCCACCGTGTCATTGCATGTGTGTTCTTCTCATTAACCACACATGATCCACTAGTGTCATTCCATGTCTGCACTTTTCATTAACCATAGTTTAGCCATTGCATGTATGTTCTTTCACACAAACCACATATAACCAGTGTCATTGCATGTGTGTTCTTCTTCCCCTGACCACACATGGATCGACCAGTGTTATTGCATGTGTGTCCCTCTCACAAACCACACATGATCCACCAGTGTCATGGCATGTGTGTTCTTTTCATAGACCACATATCACCAGTGTCATTGCATGTGTGTGCTTCTCACAAACCACGTAAGGATGCTCCGGTGTCATTGGATGCGTGTTCCTCGCATAGACTACACATGGATCCACCGGTGTCATTGCATGTCATGCTCTTTTCATGAACCACATCTAGAGTCATTGCAAGTGTGTTTTCCCACAGACCACACATGGATCCACTAGTGTCATTGCATGTGTGTTCTTCTCACAAACCACATATCGATCCAGCAGTGTCATTGGATGTGTGTTCCTACCACAGACCACTCATGGATCCACCGGTGTCATTGCATGTCTGCTCGTTCATGAACCATAGTTATTGCATGTGTGATCCTCTCCCAGACCACGCATGGATCCACTATTGACATTGGATGTATATTCTTCTCATGAACCACAGCTAGAGTCATTGGATGTGTGTTCTTTCCATGAACCACAACTAGAGTCCTTGCATGTGTGTTCTTCTCACAAACCACATAAGGATACACTAGTGTCATTGCATGTGTGTTCTTCTCATGAACCACAGCTAGAGTCATTGCATGTGTGTTCTTCTCACAAACCACATCATGAACCACACCCAGTGTCATTGCATGTGGTTCTTCTCATTAACCACACATGGATCCACCAGTGTCATTGCATGTGTGATCTTTTCATTAACCACGGTTAGAGTCATTGCATGTCTGTTCTTTTCACAAACCACATATCACGAGTGTCATTGCATGTGTGTTCTTCCCACAGACCACACATGGATCCACCAGTGTCATTGCATGTGTGTCCTTCTCACAAACCACACATCGATCCACCAGTGTCATTGCATGTGTGTTCTTTTCGCAGACCACATATCACCTGTGTCATTCCATGTCTTTGAAGGAGATATGCCCCAGAGGAAAATAAGAAATATGTTTTTATTATCATATCTCAAATCGTTTATAATAGTTTCATATTTGCTAGAACTGTGCCAAGTAGAAACATTGGTATAGGTGTGGTATGAAACAACCAAGTCCCTAGTAGCCTCTATTCATACTAGTTCGTTGGTCACAAAGATGATCTGGGTTTCAAGATCATGGGCATTTATGCCGACTGACAACGAGATCATATCATTGGAGAATGATTTGGTTGGACATTCCTCGAAGGATTGCAACAATGATCAAGTCATATAGTTCATTGTTGCAACACCTATACCTAGACTCCTTCTCCTTAGACCGTGAGCTCATATTACTCACTGTTTCCCTAGGCTGCTTTGACTGCATCAAACGTCATCTGGTAATATGGTGGCTATAAAGGTGTATGTTGGGTATTCTGAAGGAACAGTAGATGACATGTGACTGCAAGACCGGATTTGTTCACCCACATGACGGGTAAAAATACATACGGCCGGCTTGGTGAAATTACATCCATAAATGTTGCAACATGTGACTGGGTCACAGGGATGTACTATCACGGTAACAAGAAAATAGAACTTGTTGTGAACGAGATTGAACAGGGTATAATATACCATTGATCGGATCTCGGACAAGTTGTATCGAGAAACAAAAGGAAGAGGATGCTACATTTAGACGGTTCAAAGGACATTGTAATCAGGAATGCATAGGGGTCACATGGATATCCTAGGTCCCTCTGTTGATCATTGATACAGATCATGTCTAGAGCATTCCCGAGCTGTGAGAGGATACACTTAAGGGTACGATGAGAGCGATCATTCGTAAGACAGAATCACGATAGAGAAAGAGAGAAAGCCGGAATCATTTTGCGGAGAGATCCGAAGTTGTTTGGAGAAAGAATAAAGGAAAAGACCAGAAAGTTTTTCGAATAAATGGGAATTTAAATATATATTTATTATATGTTAATTATGAATTAATATATTATAAATAATATTTAGATTAAGATTTATAAAGGCAACTTTCATATAAGGCTAAATCCCGGAGGGAAATAGTCTAGAATAAAAGCTGCAGAATAAATAAAGAGAAAAAGAAAAGAAACAGCCCACGTGGGCGATTTTTATTAACCGCCGCACGGGGGGCGGACCGCAGCTACCGGCGCCACCGGGGCCTGCTCGACCTGGCCCTCGCGGGCGCCAGGGAGCTGGGCCGGCAGGGCAGGCCGGCCCACCTGGGCTAGGCAAGGCGGAACGGGGCAGTGGGCCACCGGCGTGGCCAGCCCACCCGGCGCCTGGCGAGCTGGGCCTCGCGGGAAGGTGGCCGGCCCACCCGGGAGTTGGCAGCAGCGGCTGCTACGCTGGGCCGGGGGGGCAGGCCGGCCCACCCGGCTGGCCGGCTGCTGCTGCTCCTTTTTCCCTTTTCTTTTTAGTTAGTATTTTCTGTTTGCTATTTGGGCTGAGATCTTTTGGCCCATTTGGCAGTCCGAATTTCTGCTGACTTTTTCCTTTAGTATTAGTCCCACATGGCTTAGCCTTTGAGAAAGGCACACCCCCTTAGCCTATATAAAGGGGTGCCCATGGGTGGGATTAAAACACACCAATATTTGGAGAAGTCCTTTGGTGGACTTCCTCCTTCTCTCTCTCCCTCTCTCTATACCTTGTGACCATGGCTCCAAGTCTGGGCTGTGCGATCGAGGCACACCTGTAGTACGTCGTTGTACTGCAGGGATTCCTAGCCGGATATCAACTTCCGCACTACCGGCGGGATCGGGGAGCCGGAGGTCTCATTGTGCACCGGATGTGTAAGAAGACACGAGGCGCAACACTTGGGGTGCTTAAATGTCGTGAGCCAGAGCTGTTGCACGATGAAGATGATGAAGATCAAGAAGGAGAAAGGGGTGACCTGCGAGGAGCTTCGTGACCTTGAGGTCGGCTTCGAGTATGACTACATCAACCACGTTCCCCGCGGAACGTTAACCGCGTACAGACTACAAGAGTATGTATTCTCTATGCATCGGTCGTTACCGCATTACTACATAGATAGATCCTAGGCAAGTTTCGGGGTTTCATTCGTAGGAAATTTTTTGTTTTCCGCGCCGATCCCCTACAGTGGTATCAGAGCCGATCTATGTGTAGGAGTGTTGTACGGACAGTACGCACAAGTATTGTGCGGGCATTGATCCCTTAGTTGTTACCCTCTAACGTGTACTTGTTTATATCGCGGTATTGTTTGATGAAGCGGCCCGGACCGACCTTACGCGTATTCGTACGCGAGACTGGTTCCACGCTCAACATACGGCTTGTACCATATAAGTGGCTAGCGGGTGTATATCTCTCATTCAATAGTTGATATAGCATTTACAGCAGAGGGCCCCGAAAGGGGTGTAATAGAGACAACTGTCGGATCCATGTTGTGGTTGGAAAGTTCGTAGTTTAGAAACGGTTCTAGTGCGAAAGCCCTAACAACCACGTAAAACTTGCAATAGATAAAGTAGAGGCGTCTAACTTTATTTTGCAGGGGGCATGTGATTATGATATGGCATTGGTCGATATGAAGGTAAAGTAGTTTACTTTCTGTTACTCAGTAGCATAGTGATAGTCATCATTTCGATGGACGACCTAGTGGCGGCGTCGTGGACTTGGCGTCAAACCAAGGGCACGATGGAGATCATGCTGTTGCGCTCGATGGAGATCAAGGCGCAAGAAAGACCATATCATATCACATTTTACATATGATGTTGATACCAGTTTTTCATCTTATTGTGTGCTAGTATTTAGATACTCAACAGTAGCAAATAAGATAACCCCTATTGAATTCCAATGTTCCGTGTTCCCCTTGTGTGTGCACCACCAAGAAAGTTCTTCGATATGAGGCAATCCAGGGTTACAGGCCTGGGTGTCAGATATATCTACGTTCGCATATAGTGGGTGTAAGCCATGTTGCACAGCGAATACACACAAGTTAGATTTGGCGAGCCTAGCACGCTAGAGAAGCGTGGCCTCAGAACACAAGAGATCGAAAGATCGAGCATGAGTCACATGGATGATGTGATTGGCATTATTGAATGTCTACCTTTGATAATGCACTGATGGCCGTGACGATCGGGGGAGGTGCAGAGGATAGGGATCATGCAATAACTAAAATCGTCCAGGGGATGACCGTTTTAGTGGAGACAAATTATAAATTGATCTCTTATTACAAACTTAGTCTAGATGTCTGTTTGCAAATATCTTAGTAGATCTTAGCCTATCCCATTGAGGTCCTTTACGACCATGGGAATATATTGTTTAATTTGGAACTTAGCAAAAGGGTCCAACTTCATAGATTAATACCCACGCCTATGGGATGTCCTCGTAAAATGTGATCTTCTCTTCTTGATACAATAACCATTAGGAGATAATTCGATGACTCCGGAAAGTTTGGAGAAACACTTAGTGATCTTGCATTAGAGTTGAGAACTCTTAGAAGGGCTTGATTGCAAATGGAGGTCATGGATGAAAAGGTATATATAAGATATACAAATTATAAATGTGGTTCTTGCAGAACTCATTGCAGTTTGCAAAGTATTTGATACTTGTCCCGTTTTGTGAAAACAGGATGATCTGCCTGAGAATTGCTAGATTTGAGGCAATGAGACATGATGACGGCAGGTAAATCAGTTCATGGCCGACATCACCTCTTTCCTCGAAGTTTGTCATTTGGATTAGTGGACTTGAATATAAATTTGTAATCCTAGTTTGTGTGTCTTGCTTTTGGCGAGACGATTATTCATATGAACAAGTTACAAACTAGTTTGTACTATTCTTATGAACAATACATTATGGTCACATTACGATTACAAACAAGTTATTCTCATCACTATGTTAATGATAATAGTTTAAACATTTATAAAGGATTAGAATGCTAAAAGATATCCAAAGCTTGATAATGAAAAGACACTGCAGGTTCTTTATGAAAGATCGGGTACCTAGATGTTTAATCTGGAGACTTTGCAAAACCATGCCTCTTAGGCAGAATGACTAAAACTCCGCATTCTGGTAAAACGGTGATATGCGAAGAAATGTTGAAACTTAAACATAATGTTGTATGACATTTTCACCAAGTAGTGGAAATCATTAGTAAATTGTGGACTTAAGTGAATAAGTGTATTTACTTAATGAAACATGAAGTTTGAAATGATTCGAATTGTTCAAATGAGTTTATAACTAGATGGGATATTGAATTAACTGAATTAACAAGTCTCTTCGATTTGATCGACATGACTAAGGTATTCAAGTTAAGTTTAGCATAAAAGCAACTTGTGAAAGATGTTTCACAAATTATGATAATTGGACGAATTCCAACTATGTTGAAATATCTAAACATCATAATCATTTTGTATTAGATACATATTATCTCTTATAGGGGTTATAGTTGTCGTTTAGAGTTAGAGATCAAAATAAGCAAACACTCATTTGAAATACAAAGGAACATCTAAAGATTCGTGGAAACAACACCATAAGTGTTATGGCAAGTTCGAGTTTCTGGAGATTTCGACAAGTCGAAGTCGTGGCGAATAAACAAGTCTTTGTAAAGGATTCTTAGGAAGCTTTTAATGCATATTCCACAAAGGGGCAAACCTGCTATTGTCCTAAGTTGACGTGTCTTGATGAAGATACAAGTGGAAGAAAGTAAAATATCAAAACAAGGTATTTGACCTTACCTCCGATTTGTTGAGTGGCGCAGCGGAATTTGTTTCGTGAAACCAAACTCTACAAATAGAGAAGAACTTTTTGATAATGATCATAAAGTTTCAGGGAATACTTTTACTAAAGAAAGTAGGATTCAACTATATATTCTACAAGTTTGTGGAACTATAGTTGATTCACTTTTCATGTTTTGAACAAGACGTACCTACGAATTACAAAGAAGCGTGATGGACCTAAGTATGAGAAATGAATGGTCATTGAAATCTCGTTAGTGGAATTCTTGATTTGATAGTGATCAAAGAATTTTTGGAATGGCCTAGATTTGAGTGGGAGCAAATCAGCTTGGCTAGTTCATAATATGTAGGTGACATATTCTGAGTGGGAGCTAAGTGAAATCCCTGGATCTCAAACATGAATGTCATATTTGAGTGGGAGCGTGAAATCATTCTGGATATGTGAAAGACCTATGTGAATGATGTGATTGGTGTTAATAATGTTTAAGTTAGATAAATAAGGATGAAGTTGAAGTTATTAAACAATAAGACCTATCGAGATAGATTGGTGAGTTTAATAAACACTGAATGTCAAATGCTTCCTCGACTTGATTCTAAAAGATATTCAGAATGTCCTAAGCAAGATTCTGAAGAAGTTCATAATAGAACAAGGTGAGAAAGTAGTTCTTACTATATGAAGCATTGAGTTAGTATTACAACTATGGTTGAAAGAAAGAGATGCGTTGCATCTCCTATGCCTCAGTCATAGGTTCTTCCAAACAACCATGTTGTATACTCGACATAATGTGACCCAAGTGTCTGGTTGGAAGGACTAGCTCTTAACTGTAAGAACATGTCTTTAAGTGTTTCCTGAGTTGATCACTGAACCAGAATTAAGTTTGTACTTAAATGGCAAGAAGCAATGTAAGTGGCACAGATGCATTCCATGCACTAGGATCTACATACATATAGAAGTATAAAGGCTACATCCGATGTGTTGTATAATGTTATGGCGGGGCTAGTTCGCTTTTAACATAGAATGATGTGTCCCAGGGCCTAGTGCCCATGAGAAAGCCCTCGAGGTAGATCTAACGTCACTATAAGCTCCTGGAATCAGGCCTCGTTCTGCTGCCATGACTATAGTATATACACAAAGGATAACAAAGTGTGTTTCGTAGTTTGGATGACAACAATGAATAACGACCGTCATCATAAACACTAGAAACAAAAGTCTCACTTTGTTGCCAAACAAATACTTCGACCCATTATAAGATAATGGTGTGAATGTCAAAATTAGGAAGACATTAACGATTTGCAAAAGACATAATGATCTGGTAAAACAGAATATGGACATGACGTTTCCCATGAGCATGCATGATCTGTAAACGCATATGGTATAATGTTTATATGAGTAAAATGCAAGCTAGTTTATTTGTACTCTAGTGCAAGTGGGAGACTGAAGGAGATATGCCCTAGAGGCAAATAAGAAATAGGTTTTTCTTATGATATCTCAATTGCTTTATAATAGTTTCATATTGTGCTAGAACTTTGCCAAGTAGAAACATTGGTACAAGTGTGATATGAAACAACCAAGTCCCTAGTAGCCTCTATTCATACTAGTTCGTTGGTCACAAAGATGATCTGGGTTTCAAGATCATGGGCATTTATGCCGACTGACAACGAGATCATATCATTGGAGAATGATGTGGTTGGACATTCCTCGAAGGATTGCAACATGATCAAGTCATATAGTTCATTGTTGCAACACCTATACCTAGACTCCTTCTCCTTAGACCGTGAGCTCATATTACTCACTGTTTCCCTAGGCTGCTTTCACTGCATCAAACGTCATCTGGTAATATGGTGGCTATAAAGGTGTATGTTGGGTATTCTGAAGGAACAGTAGATGACATGTGACTGCAAGACCGGGATTTGTTCACCCACATGACGGGTAAAAATACATACGGCCGGCTTGGTGAAATTACATCCATAAATGTTGCAACATGTGACTGGGTCACAGGGATGTACTATCACGGTAACAAGAAAATAGAACTTGTTGTGAACGAGATTGAACAGGGTATAATATACCATTGATCGGATCTCGGACAAGTTGTATCGAGAAACAAAAGGAAGAGGATGCTACATTTAGACGGTTCAAACGACATTGTAATCAGGAATGCATAGGGGTCACATGGATATCCCTGGTTCCTCTGTTGATCATTGATACAGATCATGTCTAGAGCATTCCCGAGCCATGAGAGGATACACTTAAGGGTACGATGAGAGCGATCATTCGTAAGACGGAATCACAGTAGAGAAAGAGAGAAAGCCGGAATCGTTCCGCGCAGAGATTCGAAGTTGTTTGGAGAAAGAATAAAGGAAAAGACCGGAAAAGTGTTTTCGGATAAATGAGAATTTAAATATATATTTATTATATGTTAATTATGAATTAATATATTATAAATAATATTTAGATTAAGATTTAAGGGCAACTTATATTAGGCTAAATCCCGGAGGGAAATAGTCTAGAATAAAAGCTGCAGAATAAATAAAGAGAAAAAGAAAAGAAACAGCCCACGTGGGCGGTTTTTATTAACCGCCGCACGAGGGGGCGGACCGCAGCTACCGGCCGCCACCGGGGCCTGCTCGACCTGGCCCACGCGGGCGCCAGGGAGCTGGGCCGCCGGGCAGGCCGGCCCACCCGGGCCAGGGAAGGCGGAGCGGGGCAGTGGGCCACCAAGCGTGGCCAGCCCACCCGGGCGCCTGGCGAGCTGGGCCTCGCGGGAAGGTGGCCGGCCCACCCAGGTGCTGGCAGCAGCGGCTGCTACGCTGGGCCGCGGGGGCAGGCCGGCCCACCCGGCTGGCCGGCTGCTGCTGCTCCTTTTTCCCTTTTCTTTTTAGTTAGTATTTTCTATTTGCTATTTGGGCTAAGATCTTTTGGCCCATTTGGCAGTCCGAATTTCTTTTGACTTTTTCCTTTAGTATGAGTCCCACATGGCTTAGCCTTTGAGAAAGGCACACCCCCTTAGCCTATATAAAGGGGTGCCCATGGGTGGGATTAAAACACACCAATATTTGGAGAAGTCCATTGGTTGACTTCCTCCTTCTCTCTCTCCCTCTCTCTATACCTTGTGACCATGGCCCCAAGTTTGGGTTGTGCGATCGAGGCACACCTGCAGTACGCCGTTGCACTGCAGGGATTCCTAGCCGGATATCAACTTCCGCACTCTCGGCGGGATCCGGGAGCCGGAGGTCTCATCGTGCACCAGATGTGTACCAAGACACGAGGCGCAACATTTGGGGCGCTTAAATGTCGTGAGCTGGAGCTGTTCCACGATGAAGATGATGAAGATCAAGAAGGAGAAAGGGGTGACCTGCGAGGAGCTTCGCGACCTTGAGGTCGGCTTCGAGTACGACTACATCAAACACGTTCCTCGCGGAATAATAACCGCGTATACACTACAAGGGTATGTATTCTCTATGCATCGGCCGTTACCGCATTACTAAATAGATAGATCCTAGGCAAATTTCGGGGTTTCATTCGTAGGAAATTTTTATTTTCCACGCCGATCCCCTACAGTGTGTTCGTCTTACAAACCACGTAAGTATCCACTGGTGTCATTGGATGTGTGTTCCTCTCATAGACCACACATGGATCCACCGGTGTTATTGCATCTATGCTCTTTTCATGAACCACATCTAGAGCCATTGCATATGTGTTCTTCCCACAGACCACACATGGATCCACCAGTGTCATTGCATGCGTGTTCTCATAGACCACATATGGATCCAGCACTGTCATTGGATGTGTGTTCCTCCCACAGACCACACATGGATCCACCGGTGTCATTGCATGTCTGCGCTTTTCATGAACCACAGTTAGAGTCATTGGATGTGTGATCCTCTCACAAACCACACATGGATCCACCAGTGACATTGGATGTGTGTTCTTCTCATGAACCACAGTAAAAGTCATTGGATGTGTGTTCTTTCCATGAACCACATCTAGAGTCCTTGCATGTGTGTTCTTCTCACAAACCACATAAGGATACACCAGTGTCATTGCATGTGTGTTCTTCTCATGAACCACAGCTAGAGTCATTGCATGTGTGTTCTTCTCACAAACCACATCATGAACCACACCCAGTGTCATTGCATGTGTGTTCTTCTCATTAACCACACATGCATCCACCAGTGTCATTGCATGTCTGCTCTTTTCATTAACCACAGTTAGAGTCATTACATGTCTGTTCTTTTCACAAACCACATATCACCAGTGTCATTGCATGTGTGTTCTTCCCATAGACGACACATGGAACCACCAGTGTCATTGCATGTGTGTCCTTCTCACAAACCACACATGAACCCACCAGTGTCATTGCATCTGTGTTCTTTTCACAGACAACATATCACCAATCTCATTGCATGTGTGTTCTTCTCACAAACCACGTAAGGATCCACCGGTGTCATTGAATGTGTGTTCCTCTCATAGACCACACATGGATCCACCGGTGTCATTGCGTGTCTGCTGTTTTCATGAACCACATCTAGAGTCATTGCATGTGTGTTCTTCCAACAGACCACACATGGATCCACCAGTGTCATTGCATGTGTGTTCTTCTCATAAACCACATATGGATCCCGTAGTGTCATTGGGTGTGTGTTCCTCTCACAGACCACAGATGGATCCACCGTTGTCATTGCATGTCTGCTCTTTTCATAAACCACAGTTAGAGGCATTGCATGTGTGATCCTCTCACAACCCACACATGGATCCACCAGTGTCATTTGATATGTGTTCTTCTCATTAACCACAGCTAGAGTCATTGGATGTGTGTTCTTTCCATGAACCACAGCTAGACTCCTTGCATGTGTGTTCTTCTCACAAACCACATAAAGATACACTAGTGTCATTCCATGTGTGTTCTTCTCATGAACCACATCTAGAGTCATTGCATGTGTGTTCTCACAAACCATATCATTAACCACACCCAGTGTCATTGCATGTGTGTTCTTCTCATTAACCACACATGGATCCACTAGATTCATTGCATGTCTACTCTTTTCATTGAACACCGTTAGTCATGGCATGCCTGTTCTTTTCATAAACCACATATCACCAGTGTCATTGCATGTGTGGTCTTCCCCCATGTACCACACATGGATCCACCGGTGTCATTGCATGTGTGTCCTTCTCACAAACCACACATGGATCCACCAGTGTCATTGCATGTGTGTTTTTTCACAGACCACATATCACAAGTGTCATTGCATGTGTGTTCTTCTCACAAACCACGTAAGGATCCACCGGTGTCATTGGATGTGTGTTCCTCTCATATACCACACATGGATCCACCGGTGTCATTGTATGTCTGCTCTTTTCTTGAACCACAACTAGAGTCATTGCATATGTGTTCTTCCCATAGACCACACATGGATCCACCAGTGTCATTGCATGTGTGTTCTTTTCACAGACCACATATGGATCCAGAAGTGTCATTGGATGTGTGTTCCTCCCACAGACCACACATGGATCCACCAGTGTCATTGCATGTGTGCTCTTTTCATGAACCACATCTAGAGTCATTGCATGTGTGTTCTTCCCACAGACCACACATGGATCCACCAGTGTCATTACATGTGTGTTCTTCTCACAAACCACATATGGATCCAATAGTGTCATTGGATGTGTGTTCCTCCCACATACCACACATGAATCCACCGGTGTCATTGCATGTCTGCTCTTTTCATGAACCACAGTTAGAGTCATTGCATGTGTGATCGTCTCACAGACCACACATGGATCCACCAGTGTCATTGGATGTGTGTTCTTCTCATGAACCATAGCTAGAGTCATTTGATGTGTGTTCTTTCCATGAACCACAGCTAGAGTCCTTGCATGTGTGTCCTTCTCATTAACCACACATGGATCCACCAATGTCATTGCATGTCTGCTCTTTTCATGAACCAAAGTTAGAGTCATTTTATGTCTTATCTTTTCACAAACCACATATCACCAGTGTCATTGCATGTGTGTTCTGCCCATGAACCACACATGGATCCACTAGTGTCATTGCATGTGTGTCCTTCTCACAAACCACACATGGATACACCAGTGTCATTGGATGCGTGTTATTTTCATAAACCACATATGGATCCTAATTAACCTTAGGAGAGCCCTAACCTTAGCGTTAGACCGAGTCTTCTAGAAGGCACGCCCTAACACAGTTGTTCTTCTTGACGATTGTTACATATCGTTCGATCGGGGCGCTTGGACGATTGGGATGGTTTTCGTGAGATTGATCCACGATTCGGCATGATTGGCCACGCGTGCTTTGGACAAACTGGCAACACCGGGGGCTCCCCTGTTGCGAGTGTCACGACTCACAAGTTGAGTGGGACAAATCCCAGTGTCACGTCCCTAGTACTTCTCTTCCTCCCCATACTCCTCTTCCTTCCCCTCGAAGGCACTTTCCCCACTTCACTCCCATCCTGCCGTAGCCGCAAGCCGATGTCGCCTCCATCACAATCCCCTCTCCGACAGCCACCCCCCTCCCCTCTCGCCATGGGTTCAAGGGGAGACGGCGAGGAAACGGGTCGTGACAATAGGGACGGTGATTTCGATGTGAGTCGTCTCATCTCTATCTCTATCATCTGTGGCAAGTTATATATATTTTGAGCCAGATCTACTATGTTTACTCATGCGCGTATGATGTGTTAGGCCAACCAGACGATGTATGATGCCGACTATCACCGTTTAGTGGATGAATACAGTCCTCTAGCATGTAAACATGGATATGTGCCCGCTAAATTTGTAGCTTTCAAAGGACGAAACGCAAGCAGGAGGTTTCTATGGTGTCAAGGACATCGTGCAATGATGCGAGGCGGAAGTTGCGGTGTTGTCAAATGGGTAGATCTAGAGTGACCCAAATCGATTGAAAAAACGCTGGAAAAACCATGGGAAATGACTGTTGAGTTGGAAGAATCCGCATTCAGCTCACTTCTTGACAGTGTTGAGATGAAGCTATGGGAACCAGTTGACACGACCAAGCATAAGAGAGATCTCAGGTCGGTAGAAGACAAGGTTAGCAAAGTCGAGAAGGAGAGGGACGCGGCGTTGGATCTGAATGCTAAAGCAGAGCAAGAACTGACTCAAGCAAGGAAGGATCTTCACCAGGTCAAAGTCCTGCAGTTCACAACTACGAGTATTGACAAGTGCATGAGGAAAAATGCAGAGAAACAATTGAAGCTGTGCAAGGAAGATGCTAAAAGGAAGGAGCAGATGATTTGATCCTTGCTCTCGCAGGAAGATGCGTGTCGGGCTAAGATTAGGAAGATCAAGGAGATGTGTGATAACTAGTTCAATTTAGTTTGAGCTCCGTGCCTTTTTTAAGTTGTAATAGTTGTACTTGTTGACCTAGCGGTCTGAACTATTGGCCCCGGAGTCCTGGGAGTAAAAAAATTGGTCGCCCGTTAATCTGTCTTAACCCCTGCATTACTTCCTTTTGTCGGACCAATGCCCCTTGGATATTCCGCCCGTCGCTTCGTCGTCCTCGTGTACAAATAGGAGTCGCCACAGCGCATCACTTCGTCGTCCATCCCCTCGCCCTCTCCAATCTCCACCGCGCCGTCTCTTCGTCGTCCACCCCCTCGCTCCCTCTCCAATCTCCACCGTGTCGCCATGGAGATGCCCTCGCTGAACTTCTACGAGGCGGTGATGTTCGCGCACTTCGACATCCTCGCGCTGCTGGCCGTGATGGTGCCCCACGGATGGCGCATCAGCTATGCGGGGGTGCCGGTGGCTCCGCTCCTCGTCCCCGGCGTTCCGTCGCCAGATGCCCGTGTGGAAGAAGCGCTGCCCCGGTATGCGGCGGCGAGCCCGTACTGGCCGGCGCTGTTCAAGAAGGAGCGGAAGGCCAAGATTGGCAACCGCATCGTTTACGGGCGCGTGCTGCACCGGGATCTCCGCAATCGAGAAGGGCGGGAGAGGTTCTGGTCCGTCCCTGGACGGACCAAGTACACCGTCATCGCCGCCGCTCGCCGCGAAGAGGTTCTCCGTCTCGCGAACAATGCGGAAATCATGGAGGTTCCATCCAACGACGACGAGGAAGCCGGCGGCTCGGAGGACAGCGGCAACAGAAGTGAAATTGTTGGCTAGTGGTTGAATTAATGTAGGATGTGAAATCGCACCCTTTTTTAGAAGAATTTGTGGTTGAATTAATGAAATGCCTCGATTTAGATCTCTGTCTCGATTAATTTGTGGAATAATTTGTGATTTAGATCAATTTCTGCCTAGATTTAGATCTCTGTCCCAGATTGGGAACTTGACCGTGGACCAAAGACCCCTTTTCTAATAGTGTATTCTGACATTGGTGGTTTGTTTAAACATAATCTACGTGGATTTGGCCGCATGAAAATGGCACAACCACAATTTATAAAGTGGAAGCACGTACACCTGGTTACTGGAGATCCGGGAGCTTCGCCAGATGAAGGGGATGCAGGAGCAGGGAGGCGGTGAGATAGACGGGCTCAAGATTAGGCCAGAAAGTGGGACCTATTTCCTCCTCATCTGGGCATTATCGGTGAGAACATTATTGGTTATGTTGCCACGTCGTTGTGCAGCATCTGAAATAAGTTGCTGCTTCGTGGAGTTTGGCAACTTAAATAATTTATTTCTATGCCACTTACATTCCGTCGTATTTGGAGACCTCCTGCCCCTCAGCAATCGTGGAACCGGTGGATCCTTGTTTTCAGATAGCAGTGGCACAATCACAATTTCGGATGCAACTACTTACTAGGGCCTTTCCAAACCCTAAGTCGTGGTACATTTTACTCAGAGAACGTGGGTAGATTATTTCGTCCAGCAACGTGCCACACACAGAGCTCCAGAATTTAACAGAATTACATATATAGGTTCAAGTTCAACACATTACTATGCATCTTCATTGCGAGCAACCTTCTTTCGCAGCCTGGATGCCAAGCCTTCACGTCCACTGGCTTCTTCATTTCCTGCCTTCTTCCTCTTCCTCGGTGCCAATTTTCTTAGCTTCACATACTCTGCATCGCTGGGACAATGGGCACCAAAATCGTGTCCAGCATCATCTTTCCACTCGTTTTTAATTTCTTTGGGCAGCAAAATGGCTGACCCGACAGTCATGTTTCTAACTTTGCGGCGCTTCCTGTGAAAGAAACAAGACTGTCGCATAACTTCCCAATATCTACAGAGTAAATAAAACAAAAATTACAATTCAGCACAAATATGCGAACCCCAAGCGACCTTTGCTTACCAGGAGTTAATTGGGTTCGAGCAACCATCCTGTCAAAGAATAGAAGGGCGACTCCCAGTTGCAGCAGCTTCCACATCCAGTACATCACATTTCAGCTCAAACATGGCAGCCGAAGCATACCTTTTCATCCACCCAATTAGCTGACTGTCACACGTTATAGGAACCATGATGCCACGTTCATCCATGAAGCTAAACCTTGCAGTCTGCTTCGGCCATAATTCAACATGATTACGTAGAGCAGCAACCATACAAGATATAGTGTAGATCTGCGCAGGCGCTTCTTCCATCGTGAAACAATGGTTTCCATACCACTTGCCCTTAGAGTCATACCTGTAGAGGACTATCATAACCAGGTAAGGGGGGTCCACGCAGATCCGACTTGACAGAAAACTGTGGGACAAATATATTTGTCGGTGTTGGGCTAAAAAACAATTTGAGGTTCAGTAGCCAGCTAGCAGTTATAATTAGTGCGAATAGTAAAGAGAAGGGTAGCTCACCCGCTTGTAGCTAGAATTTCTTCTTCCTTGATAGTAGGATCTGCCATCCTCCGAACTGCTCGGCTCGTCGGCGACGGAGGCAGGCTAGAGCCTCGCAACGGTGGCTACGGCATGCGCCATTGGAGCTCGGGATCAGTGACTGGGCGCATCAACTGGGTGCAGCAACTTGGCCCCAGAAGTCAAATGTCCGATGGGATCGTCCTGCCTGGAGGGTGGATTCCGACGCCGCCAGTGCTAGGGGAAATATGAGAATGGATTTGTGAAACTGGTCAACGCATCAAATCCACTTAGCTGCTCGATTTTCTGAAGAGGTTGCCACTTTGGCGCTCACTTCACGGATAGATGACCGACATGAGGGTCCCGACCGTCTACTTCACGGGGCGGTTTAACGGAATGTTTGAATTTGGCAGGGGTGAGATGAGTTTGCCTCGAAATGGCCCCTCTCAGTTGTTGGCGGCCCAACTTTTCAAAACGCGGTAATTTCAGGCAACTTAGGTACCGCCATGCGCTGGCCTGCGACCTTTCGTACCACGGACGAACAGCCCCCTTGCCGGTGGCCCATTTTGTTTTTTTCCTTTTTTTTCTATTTTAGTATTTTCTTTATATCTTTTGCATACGAACTCCAAACGACATGATTCTTGTTTCTATTTTTTCCTAAAATTCATTAGATCATTATAGTATCATATTTGTAACATTTTCACTAGTTTGAAGATGGTTGCTTCATAAATCTCTATATATTCCTTATAGAAACATTTGGGCAAATTAACTATCGGATTTAGATACTAGGATTTGGATAATTTTTTTGGAAACTTTGCATGAATGCAATGAAATGCTTCATGATTTTCAATTTTAGAAACATTCACACAAATACTAAAACTAACACGCAATCCACGCTTTTTTTGCCTATATGGCTACTTAGGTCATAATGGAGTGAGTTCTTTCCAATTCAAAAGGTTTCTTTTTCTTGAGAATTTTCAACAAAGTCAAACAATCCACCAAACTTATTTATCCATTTTTCATTCCAAAATTTAGAAAATTTTGGGATGTGACAGACTACCACCCTTAAAAGAAATCTTGTCCCGAGATTTGAGAAGGCTAGAAAGAAACATGGGTTAAGGGCCCACTATGGTGCTACCACCCTTAAAAGAAATTTACTAGATTGTTTGTTAATAATTCAGTTGGCTCCTATTGATTCTCCCTTGGACAATTAGGGAACGTTTGCTTCATGATACCCATTATACACGGTTGAGATTCAACCTTACCGTACATTCCTACGCTTAGCAGTGAATGTTTTGTAAAGGTTCAAAGTCATACCATTCTAAGGTCTAGGCTCAACGTCGACTCTTTGCTAAGGTTTAAAAGGCACTCAAGATTCACAAAGCCAACAGTACAAGAGCGAATAATAAGAGTAGTAGGAATGGTGATCAATCCATCCTGTACCCAAATTATTACCCTGCATGTGGATAGGTGAATCACACAACTTATCACTCAGGCATCCTCACTTTCTTTGGATATGTTTCCCTGGGCACGAACCAATGCTCGATGTATACTCCCGTGTATTCAATCCACAAAGCAACTACAAAAAGTAAGCTATGGATTCTCCAAAACATTGAGGTTGCGCAATCTACTACATAACATCCTTTGCAATACTCCATACTTCTATATCCTGTTGTTGCATTAGATGGACGTCTATCCTCCTTCATAGATATATTACATTTTATAATTTTCCACTTAATCCTTCTACATTTCTTCAACACATCATTCTAACTCCAAGGGTTTAAGATAGGAAAGAATAGATCATAGATAAAAGGAACTATAGTCACCCATACAAACAAGTTCATATAACACACAATCAAGCCAAACAACAAGCACACATAATCAGAACACAAGCATACATGAATCATAATTTTTAGTTACATGCTTGTAGTTAAGTGATTATCATCCACAAAATAGTTTATAAACTTTGGAAACAACATTATGATTAAGTAGAACATCAACTAAGATAAAAGACAGATTCTATCAAAATAGAGCAGGAGGTTTCACGAATTTTTCTGACCGACTTAACCTCGTCAGGACATTTAGCCAAAAAAAATTCATATGGTACAGGTAATTACGCTCTAGATCCTACAATATGAGATCAATCCGACTTACCAATAAGGAACTAAAAATCGCGCGGGGAAACTTATCAGGCTGAAAACTTCAACTAAACAACACACGAATTTTAAGATTTTACGTCCATTAACGTGTTATGAAACCTCTCGAAAGTCCTTGAACTTTGGAGTTTCACAAATACCAGATCCAAAACAAGATATCACACAATATGTAACATAACAAACAAGCAAGAAAAATAGTATTGGCATACCATATAAGTTGGTAAGATCAATATTCTAACACGATAGCGATGATCTCCTAAAGAGATAAACATGGTTTTCTGCTGTTTTTGGTTCCAGGAAAGTCAGAAAATGAATATTCTCGGAATTAGACGGGACAAAAGCCAAAGTGCCTATTTTTCCGGAAGTCATCAAGTGCCAGAATACGAGACGGAGAAGGGCTAGAGGCCGGCCAGGGCCAGAGGCTGGGCCTGTGCCAGGGGGTGGTGTGGTGGCCCCTGGTACCCCCTCGGTCTCCCCTTCCGCCTATAACATGCCCTCGGGACAAAAACCCTAAGTACCCGATCAAAAATCCATGAAAGAGTCTGTAGTCGTCGTCATCTCCATCCCTAGATCGGGAGGGATCTGAAGCTCTTCCCGGCACCCTGCTAGAGAGGGGAATTCACCCTGGAGGCCTTCTTCATCACCATGCAAGCCTCCGGTGTGATGCGTGAGTAGTTCATCCATGGAATACGGATCCATGTAGTAGCTAGATGGCTGGTTCTCCTCCTTTGTGCTTTCATGTTTAGATCTTATGAGATCCGTTCATGATCAAGATCATCTATTTGTAATTCTTAATGTTGTGTTTGCGGGGATCCGATGGATATTGAGATGCTATTTCAGATTGATTATTGATTCTATCATGTCTTTGTTATTTGTGATCTTGCATGCTTTCGGTTGTTAGTAGCTGTCTTGGCAAAGTAGATGCTAGCAACTCCAAGAGTTAGTATTTATGCTCGATAGTGGGTTCATGCCTCTTGTAATTTGGGGAAGTGACAGAAATCTCTAAGGTACTAGATGTGTTGTTGCTACTAGGGAGAAAACAACAATCCTTTATTCATAGAACAATCGTATTGTTTACTTTACATGGAGTTCGTAAAGCAATAATCTGTTGCTTGCAACTTAATACTGGAGGGGGTTCGGATGATAACCTGAAGGTGGATTATTAGTCATAGATGCAGTTGGATGGCGGTCTATGTATAATGTTGTAATGCCCAATCGAATCTCAAAGGAGTCAAGATGATTAGTATATGCATGTATTGCTTTCTCGATGTTTGTCAATTGCCCCGCTGTAATTTGTTCACCCAGCATGTTATCTATCTTAAGGAGAGCCACCTCTAGTGAACTATGGATCCTGGTCCTTGTCTTTTATATACAATCTATAAACTGTTTACTGCTTTGTGTTTACTTTCTGCAAACTATTACTTCCTTCCATTCGATACGTTTAATCCTTTGTTTTCCGCAAAACACGGTGAGATTGACAACCTCATCGCAAGTTGGGGACAAAGTTCTGTGGTTGTGTTGTGTAGGTCTCCACGTTGCTACTAGCACCGGTAGTGCGCCCTGCCAAAGTTCAGCTAGTAACACCTTTGGGGTGTTTCCTTTATCCTACTGGTTCGATTAAACCTTGGTTTCATACTAAGGGAAACTTGCAGTTGTGCTCATCATACCTGCCTCTTGGGGTTCCCAACGAGCTCTACATCATCATCGCTCCAGCATTTTCCTGGCGCCATTACAGAGCCATCATGTGTCCAAGAGGAAAGGAAAAGAGACCAAGATCAACTACAAGGCTTTGTTTCCAGTCACTTATTCCTCTATTGGTCACCGTGATCTGTTTGTTGAGTTGTCACGTGATTCCGAGCTGCGTGATTCTCGCTTTTGTTGTGCTAAACAGAAAGGAATATATGAAGATGTGTATGCTAGGCTGAAATTAGGCCTATGCACCCGCTGATTCTTGCTGAGGCCTTGGAGAAGCCTCACCTTGTTGATTCCATGTATGTGGCTGAGTGAATGGGGTTGCACCATCTCATGGCTCTCCAATGCTCCTATGACTCTGAAGTTGTGAAGCAGTTCTTTTCCACATTGGTTATTTGTGGTGATGAGCATCGCACTATGAAGTGGATAACTCGTGACAGGCCTATGAGTGCTGAATTTCGTGTGTTTGCTGAGGTTCTTGGGTACTCTTTCCGCAGTAGGGATCGGGCTAGTGACCACCGCATCATCACCCAACTGAATCCCCATAAAGATGCAGTCCTCTCTCCGTGCACGATGGACAATGGCATTGTGGGCACCCTTGCTGGTCTTGCTCCAATCTATGCTGCCTTGGTGGGCCTCTTCCGTGATTCTATCACTCCGAGTGGAGGCAACAATGACAGTATCCGTGGTCACCTCGTCCAGCTCCTAGCCTTCTCTCATGAGGTTGCCTCGTGTGAGGATGAGTCCGTGCAGTACAAGCTGGATGTGATGGACTTCATCTACCATGAATTGACTGATGCAATGTTCAACCGACTATCCATGCCTTATGCTCCCTACATTATGATGCTCATCAAGCACCTACTTCACTTGGGAGAATTCCACATTGACGTTGTGCATAAGGCAAAGAAGATCTACACCAAGGTTCGGAAGACCTCTCACCCCTCTTCTGCTCCTGAGGGTCTCATGAGGGATGCTCGCAGGCCTCCAGTGCATCCTGTTGCTCGTGAGATCAAGCAGCTGAACTGGTTCCAGAGGAACATTCTTTGCATGGGCATGGACACATGCAAAGGCCAGTACGAGGCTTACAAGCAGCGCCATGAGTTGGCCCACTCTCAGCAGCTCATCCTTCACCATGTGTCCGGTGCTTCTAGTGATCCCCCGGCTCCTACTCCTCCCACACCATATGCCCGGTGGAACTCTTCTTCTGGGCTTAATTTTGGAGAGTTGGAGCGTCACTTGTTCCCTTCTGCGGCCACTGCTGATGATGAGGACGATGACACCGAGGAGCTCGAGGATGAGGACAACGATGGGAACGAGGACGAGGATGATGATTACGACTGATACCTTGGGGCGTTAGCATCGCTCTTCTTCCTTTTTGGCGTCTCGATGCCAAAGGGGGAAAAGTAGTTCTATTAGGTCTCCGAGGATTTGCATGGGTCGGGCACAAGCATTTGCACTTTTTCATTCGTCATTTTCTTGCTTCTGCCCATTTAGCGTTGAACTTTAATTTGTGGTTTGTGGTTTGTATGAGACTATGTGTCTGTGGATTTCTAGATTTATCTCGTGGATTTTACCTATGAATTCATCTATCATATCCTATTATGTTGGGTATCTATCTCGAGGAAGGCGCTTATATTTGTTATCACATTGATAATTGTGGCTATTTCAACGACGCCTATCCCTATCTCGGTGGTATGATTATGTTGTTTATATTTCAATGGAATAGACTCGCACCTATTTGTGTGCATTTTGTATTCAAATGCAAATTTCTAGTATGCACACATTGAGGGGGAGTCTCTTCCATGTATTTATTGTTGGTGGTCCTGTGAATTTTAATGCAAATCCTAGTATTGTCATCTAACACCAAAAAGGGGGAGATCGAAATAACATTTCATGTGTTTAGTGTGGTAGATAACAGTACCATGGAATTTCTAATGTGTACTAAGTGTTGCAGGAAAGTTTTGTGCTTTTGGGGGACCGGATTATCTGCCCCCATCATGGGCCGGATATGGCCAGACCATTTTGGCCAGGGCTGGCTCTGCATGAGCTTCTATCTAGGGGCGGATTTTCCCCAGGACAGTTCGGCCCTAGGGCAGATTTTCTTCCTGGACCGGATAATCCGGCCCTCATGTTGGGCCGGATAATCCGGCCCCAGGGTAATCGCCCAAGAGGGCGTATGCGCGAGCTTCTGTCTAGGGGCGGAATTTCTCCTGGATATTCCGTGGCTAGGGTGGATTTTCCCTAGAGCTGGATAATCCGGACCTCCCCTAGGGCCGGATAATCCGGTTCCTAGGATAAGGTGTCAAGGACCAGCCTGCGCGAGCTTCTGTCTGTAGGCGGATTTTCTGCCGGATAATCCGAGTCTGGGGTGGAGTTTTCCCTAGGCCGGATAATCCGGCACTTACTTGGGCCGGATAATCCATCCCCCAAAGGCTCCAACACCTTGATTTGGAAAGGGGGTATAAAAGCCCCTTCTTCCCCATCGAGCAGCACTCTTGATTCATTCGAAAATTGTCAGACCCATTGCAAGAGCTCTCTCTCTAGATCTCCCACTTCAACCACCCAAAGGCTTCGATCTTTGGGGGAACTAAAGGAGGAGACAATATTCATCGTCATGACGAATCAAGCGCACCAAGTCCTCTCCATTCATTTGGAGAAATCCCTGATCTAGTATTCTTGCTAATATCTAGATCTTGTAGTTTTTTGTTGATAACTTATTCTTGTGGCAGCTTGTTGTCATTATGGGAACCTCCAATTTGGTTGTCGAGCTGTGCCCCGCTAGTTGTGTAAATGCGCCGGTACCCGCCTCGAAAGGTTCCTATAGTGGAAAGGTGGATCAGGCCTTTGGTGGCGGGATCCATCAGAGAACAGTGTGAGGCCTATTGTGGCATGGTGGTCTTAGTCCTGCCCACCCCTCCAACGCAGATGTACTTCCCTTAACAAGGAAGGAACTACGGTAAAACAAATCATGTGTCTCTGTGAGCTTCACTACGGTTCACTCGTTCCTCTTTCCACTCGCCTCTTGCTCGCTAGTAGATATGTTTGCATATAGGGAAATTCTTCTAAATAGTTATCTAGAGAATTTACCTTTTGTGTTAATCCTAGAATTGAAAAAAGCATTAAAATTTGAAGTAGCACCTATTCACCCCCTTCTAGGTTCCCATACGATCCATTTCAACATGCAATCACTTTGGTGGTGGTTTAGGAAAGCAACACACATGAAATGACTCTGGTGGATCCATGTGGTCTAGGAAAAGAAGACACATGCAATGACTATGGTGGTGTTTAGGAAAAGAATACACATGCAATGACTCTGGTGGTGGTTAAAGAAAAGAGGATACATGCAATGACTCTGGTGGATCAATGTGGTTTAGGAAAGGAACACACATGCAATGACTCTAGTGGTAGTTTAGGAAAGGAAGCTACATGCAATGACTATGGTGGTGGTTTAGGAAAAGAACACGCATGCAATGAATCTGGTGGATCCATGTGATTTAGGAATGGAACACACATGCAATGACTCTAGTGGATCCATGTGGTTTATGAAAAGAACACACATGCAATCACATCTAGTGGATCCATGTCGTTTATGAAAAGGACACATATTCAATGACTCTGGTGGTGGTTTAGGAAAGGAACACACATGCAATGACTCTGGTGGATCCCTGTCGTTTAGGAAAAGAAGACACATGCAATGACTCTGGTGGTGGTTTAGGAAAAGAGCACACATGCAATGACTTTGGTGGATCAATGTTGTTTAGTAAAGGAACACACATGCAATGACTCTGGTGGTGGTTTAGTAAAGGAACACACATGCAATGACATATGGTGGTGGTTTAGGAAAAGAACACACATGCAATAACTCTGGTGGATCAATGTGGTTTAGGAATGGAACACACGCAATGACTCTAGTGGTGGTTTATGAAAGGAAGACACATGCAATGACTCTTGTGGTGGTTTAGGAAAAGAACACACATGCAATGACTCTGGTGGATCCATGTGGTTTAGGAAAAGAAGACACATGCAATGACTCTGGTGTCGGTTTTTGAAAGGAACACACATGCAATGACTCTTGTGGATCCATGTGGTCTAGGAAAATAAGACAAATGCAATGACTATGGTGGTGGTTTAGGAAAATAAGACACATGCAATGACTCTGGTGGTGGTTAAGGAAAAGAAGACACATGCAATGACTCTGGTGCATCAATGTGGTTTAGGAAAGGAACACACATGCAATGACTCTAGTGGTAGTTTAGAAAAGGAAGACACATGCAATGACTATGGTGGTGGTTTAGGAAAAGAACACACATGCAATGAATCTGGTAGATCCATGTGATTTAGGAAAGCAACACACATGTAATGACTCTAGTGGATCCATGTGGTTTATGAAAAGTACGCACATGCAATCACATCTAGTGGATCCATGTCGTTTATGAAAATGACACACATGCAATTACATCTAGTGGATCCATGTGGTCTATGAAAAGTACACACATGCAATGACATCTAGTGGATCCATGTGGTTTATGAAAAGGACACACATGCAAATTTTATCAGTGGATCAATGTGGTTTATGAAAAGAACACACATGCAATGACATCTATGGGATCTGTCTGGTTTAGGAAAAGATCACACATGCAATGATGCTGGTGGATCCATGTGGTTTAGTTTGAAACACGCATTTTCCATTTTTTAAAGGAATACACATGCCTACTCATTCTATTTTCTATTGAAAAGGACTATGTCTTGCCCTTGGTTTTTTGATACTACTCAGTTTTGCCCTCTCTCTCAGTCACAAATCTCACAAATGCCCAAACGTGTGCTCACTCTGGGTACTACGCCCTGATTGGCTGACATAGATGTCACGCGGATCGTGCCCACCAACCGTTGATCATCTGTGATCCAACGAGCAGGATAACCCCTCCCTCCTACTCGTGTTTGCAGGGTCTATGCATGCCACCTCTCTATCTATGCCACCGAAACTTTACCTCCATAAACAAATGAAAACCATCTCAAAAATTAAATTAAATAAATGATAATATTTCGAAGAAGCTCTCGTCATCATCTTCTGGATTGTCGTCATCTTCATCGTCGTCATGGTCCTTGCCATCGCCGCCGTCGGTGTCCTCCTTTGATGACTCGTCACCGCCCCCTTCTTCGTATAAGCGCGCTATCTCCTTGTTGGAGTCCTCCTCCTCCTCTTTTTAGTCCCACGGTGTAGGGGATATACTTTCCGGGTATCCTCACAGTTCCTCACTAACCAGGGTGGCCCACTTCAGGTTAGAGCTTTGCTTCACGGGCGGCCCAGTTAGAGAGAGAAGACGGAGTCCAATCCGGCTATGGGAAGGCCCAGAAGACTTACCGACTTAGGACCATAATGTTACTTGTAGTTCAAGATGTACTCTGCAACCAACTCTTAGTCGTAGCCGGATTGATCTCTCCTGTAAACCCTAGGCCGGATATCTAAATAAGCTGTCCTAGGAAGAGCCTTTAGAGCACCAGATAACACCCAATACTTTAGACCCTCAACTCGCGCAGGCGATACCATTGTAACCCATATTCCGGCTCTGCTGTATTACTGGATTGCTAGTAGGAGTAGGATCCGTCCAAAGCCAGCGGATTCGAACCTAGGTAAACTTGTGTGCTCACCGTCCCGGAACACCGTACGTCTCACACCCCTCTCTACCGCACGCCTCGAGGACCCCCTCATGGTGTACTTGTCCTCAATCCGACGATAGTTGGCGCCCACCTTGGGGAAAGTGAGCTTCGGATCTGCGTTCTGAGCGGAATCTGCAAGAATTGGAATCGGCGAGACCATCGCTGTTGGTCGCATCCTCTACGCCAGCGACGTCCCCCTCATCGTTCTCGACGAGACTTGGATTCCGGCTAGGGAGGCCGTGACTGCCTATACTATCATATCCTTTGGCGAGATCGATGTTTACATCGGTTTCGCTGAACCTGCACAACCCACCCCAGCGGTGATGATAGAGGCAGAAAAATCTTCTGGGTCCCCTTTGTCCATGGAGGCGGCAGAGTTCCAGATCTCAGAAAACCCTAATCCCACCCAGCCCGCACCAGTTGCGGAGATAGTGGAGAAAACCGAGGCTGAAGAAGACCTCACGGTCCAAGTCGAATCTAGAGTGGATCTCCCTAGAGAAGCCGAATCCCAGATCGACCCACCCGTGGAAGTCGAAATCGAGGAGAAGCATATCAACGACACTGATTCCGGCTCTGACAATGCCGGGACAGACATGCCTTTCCTCAGGTACACACAAAGAAATATGATACTGCAAGGCGCTAGCGCAGATGCAATCCTCGAAACCATTAAAAGTTTCGATATGGCTGATCTCGAAAGCCGCAGGTACCTCAGGAAGCACGCATCACACTTCGTAGGATATGTTGGATCCGGATCCGGCTCTGCCGATGCTAGAGAAAACAACAACTCGATGCTGGAGGCAATTGGAACAAACGCCGACGTTCCTGCATCCTCGGATGAATCTATGACGTCGGCAGATTTCCGAAAGTTCTCCGCGGAATACGAAGAGGAGTACAACTCCAAAGCTGAAGAACAAAGGAGAAGCCATGGATGAAGGATCCAGGGAACACTCTCCCAAAGCGCTGGATGACATGGACATCAGAGATAATCCCGAGGTCTAGATGTCCAAAAGTACCGATCAGAGCTTGACTCCGGGAAACGGACCCAAAGCCGTCTTTGCTACCGGCGCTGCCAAGAAGGCAAAGAAGAAGAGCAAGACCCTGGCAAAAGACCCCCTCACAGAGGAGGTAATCACCGAGGAATACGAAGAAGACTCGGATGGAGCACTTATCCCAGACGAGCCGAAAAAAGAAGCATCAGAGGATGGACACGTGATCACTGAAGGTGCGCGTAAACTCATCAATATCGCATTAACCACACCTATCCCTACAGCTGCAGAACTTACTGCAGATGAGCTGGACGAAAGGGCCCAGGCCCAAGAAGCACGTCGTCAACAACTCCTTGATGAAGCCAAAAACATCGAGGTAGAGAAGAAACGTATGTCAAACAAGGAGTACATGTCCCGTCTGCATCAGAAGACACGGAAGCGTCACATAGATGACAACCAATTCCCACGAGTCCATACCGTCCTTTTTGGAGATGAGATGGGGAAGCCACGGAAGGATAGCAATGGAGATTGGGTTTACCTAACACTAGTGCAAAATACCGTGGCAGCTCGTGAAATTCTATCGGCTAATCCAGGACCAGAGGAGATACGTTTGGGTATCAAGCTACTCAATAAGGGACTGGAGCAGCAAAAGGTCGCCCTGTCTGGAAGTCAAAAGCTGGTCTCGAATTCCGACCAATGTCGCACAGATCCGGCATGGGCTGACGTAAGATCCCACTATGTTCGGGCGCAGTATCGTCACCTCGAACGTAGGGAAGACAATTATTCAAGAACCAGATCATCGGGACAGCACCGTAGAACTACACATAACTAGAGCAATGTCGCTCCAATAGCCGAGAAAGACGCGATCGCTGCACTAAATCCGAGGAATCCTGCCCGAAAGGGAGAAGATAAAGAGAAACGTTGGGAGGAGGATCGTCAGAGAATGCCACCTCCCAGACATGAAAACCGTCCGGCTGAGCCTCACCTTGGTGGGAACGACGGACAAAGGAACGATGGAAACCACGCTGGAACAAGCCGGCAGGGGGCTCGTCATAGTCAAGAACCTCCCCGGAGCCGGAATAATGACGCTCCGGATGGAGGCCGGCGACCAGCCAGAAACTATCCAGCTGCACCACCCTCTCCACCACATAGTTATCACAACAGCCCCCAAGGAGGTCAAGGAGGACGACATGGCGGAGGAGGTGGTGGCAGAGGCCGAAGTCCGGCTCCATGGCACCGCAGCCACAGCCGACATTCAGGACGATCCCTATCCCCGAACGACACAAGGCACAGGATCAACTCCAATATAGAGGCTCGGCGCTACGAAAACGATGATGTATACGTGGGCCCAAAATGCTTCGGACCATGCATCAGAGCTACAAAGTTCTCGGAAGGATTTGCTATTTCAAGACATATCCAAGCCTACGACGGCATTGCTCGGCCAGACACCTGGTTACAGGATTTCTTCCAAGCTTGCTGCATCGCCAAAGGTGGAAACAGCCTGGTCGCAACCCGATATCTCCCACTTATGTTGCGGAAGACGGCACGATCATGGCTCAATGAACTTTCGGCGAACACCATCCATAACTTGTATGATTTACAAAGTGCGTTCTTTCGGAATTTCAAAGGCACATATCGGAGGCCCTGTACGGTTGGAGACCTACAGCGTTGCACCCAGAAAGCCGGAGAAACTTGCCGGGATTACCTCGGACGATGGATTGACACCAAGAACTCCTGCGAAGGAGTAAATGATAAAAACTGCGATTGAAGCTTTCATCGCAGGTCTCCCAATTGGTTTACTGCGCCATCGCTTGAAGTGTGACAACGTTACTGATCTGGGAGAAATGATTGAAACAATGAGCAATTATGCAGATGCTGACGACGATGCAGAGGGATTACTCAATGTCCTGGCTGTGCCTCAGTCCGCAAAACAACCAAAGCAACAAGCTTAGAAGCGCAAAAATACCTCGGAAGAAAAACCCAACGCGGAGACAGCAGTAGTCACTACTGCTTCCGGGTCTAGAGGACGAGGAGGACGTGGCGGAGGCCACGGGCGTGGCCGTGGGACATCAAGGGTCCAAGGTAGAGGAGAGCAACAACCAGGCAAAACCTACACTTGGGCCGACATCGCCAATAACCCATGTGTGCATCACTTGGATGCCAATGGGGGCTCATCCCACACCAACGCTGAGTGTCGTTTTAACGACGACATCAAGAGAGATGACACCGCGGGCTACAAAGCTAAGCGGAAGAAGGGAAAGAAAAATCCCGAAAAGGACAAAGAGATCAAGGAAGATTCCGACATGGAGGAAGCCGATGCTTCAAATCCCAAGACGGAGGGGAAGAAAACTTTTCCCACCTAGAAGGACACTTACATCACCTTCCTCGGATCTCAACCAGCAAAGGTCAAGAAAGCAGTTCTCCACGAGCTCAACGCAACAATTCCGGCTGTCCCTCAGTATCTGGACTGGTCGGAAGTGGCAATAACGTTTGACCGTGCTGATCATCCGCCTAAGCTACATAGGCGAGGAAAATACGCCTTAATCGTCAGTCCACTTATTGACAGTTATGGTTTCTCCAAGACCCTCATGGACGGTGGTAGCAGCATCAATATTCTCTATGTCGAAATGCTACGCCGGATGAAGATTTCGGAAACACAGCTAAACCATAGCTCTGTGATCTTTCACGGAGTTGTCCCAGGAAGACAAGCTAATTCCCTGGGAGAGATCACTTTGGATGTTACTTTTGGAACTCCAAAGAATTATCGGACGGAGGCACTTTCCTTCGAAGTGGTCCCATTCAAGAGCGCATACCACACTATATTCGGATGTCCAACTTACTGGGCTTTTATGGCTCGTCTGTGTTACATTTACAATATGATGAAAATTCCAGGTCCCAACGGCGTGATCACCATCAGGGGAGACCCGAAGAAGGCGCGAGAGTGCGAAGATGGAAATGCCGCCTTTGCCGAAGCCATGCTGCACGCCTAGGACTACCAGGAGATCAAGACAAGCATAGCTTTATACTCTCTAAATGTAAACCTGAATGCTAAACCCGTCAAAAAGTCCTGACGATGGTTTGGTGATGAAAAGCGTAAGGCAATAGCTAAGGAACTAGCGCGGCTCGAGTTAGCCGGATTCATAGAAGAGGTCATCCATACTGATTGGTCGGCCAACCCTGTAATGGTCCCTAAAAAGGACACCACTGATTTAAGGATGTGTGTTGATTATACTGCCTTGAACAAGGCTTGTCCAAAAGATCCGTTCGCTCTGCCTAGAATTGATCAAGTTATCGATTCTACGGCAGGCTCGGAACTCCTCTGTTTTCTCGACGCATATTCCGGTTATCACCAAATCCGGATGAAGGAATCTGACAAAGTCAAAACTTCATTCATAACCCCCTTTGGAACTTTCTGTTTTGTTACGATGCCCTTCAGGCTGAAGAACGCAGGAGCTACGTACCAGCGCACGATGCAGCGTTGCCTCCATGATCAACTCGGACGCAATGTACATCCATACGTGGATGATATCATGCTCATGTCCAAAAAGAAGGAAACGTTGATTTCCGACTTGGAGGAGACGTTCGCCAATTTACGAAAATATAACATCATGCTTAACCCGAAGAAATGCTTCTTTGGAATACTAGCCGTAAAATTGTTAGGTTTCATCGTGTCTCAAAGAGGCATAGAGGTGAACCGCGACAAAATCAAGGCTATTCTCAATATTTCCAGGCCAACTCGCCTGAAGGACGTACAAAGATTAACTGGTTGCATTGCTGCGGTCAGTCGATTTGTAAACAGGCTTGGTGAAAGAGCCGCCCCATTATACAAACTCCTGAAGAAGACCAAGGATTTTGTCTGGACTGGCGAAGCTGAAGCTGCACTACAAGTCCTAAAGAAAGTACTCTCATCTGCTCCTATCCTTGCAGCGCCGGAACCTCAGGAACCAATGTTGCTCTACATTACTGCGACAAATAAGGTTGTCAGTATCGTTATGGTAGTGGAGAGACCGGAAGAAAATCAGGAGCACCTGGTGCAGCATCCGACGTACTTTGTCAGCAAGGTCCTGACAGAATCAAAATAGCAGTATCCGCACTATCAAAAGTTGGCTTACGGTGTTTTCTAGCATCTCGTAAGTTACGCCACTATTTTCAGGAGCACCCAATTACCATGGTGAGCAAGGCTCCCATGAGAGATATAATCAACAATAGCGATGCCATAGGACGTGTCGCCAAATGGGGCATAGAGCTTGCAGCTTTCGATATTGAGTACAAACCCCGGACAGCAATCAAATCCCAGATCCTTGCCGACTTTTTCGCTGATTGGACAGAGACCAAGGAGAACATGGTCCTCCCTAGGTCAGAATATTGGACCCTCTTTTTTGATGGGTCTAAGGCTCGAGGGGGCTCGGGGGCTGGCGTGGTGCTCAAATCACCCCAAGGAGATAAACTTTTATACGTGTTGCATCCACTTCACACTGACAAACAACATTGCCGAGTATGAAGCACTGTTGCATGGAATCCGGATTGCTAAGGATATTGGCATCCGACGTTTGATGTGTTACGGAGATTCGGATCTTGTTGCTCAGCAAGTCTCGGATATTTGTAATGCAAATAAGCACATGGCAGCGTATAAAGCTATCGTGGATGATCTATCTAAATCGTTCGAGGGGTTCGAAGTTCAACACATCCCTCGAGCAGAAAATGAGGAAGTAGATGCATTATCTCGAATAGGCTCTGCGCGGAAAGATGTCCCGGATGGCGCATTTTTAGAGCACCTCAAAGTTCCCTCGATAAAGGGAGTGGATGAGGAATATCCGACCAAATCCGACTCACCTTTGATAGCAGTTCTGGCTGTAATTCCCAGCTGGACTCAACCCTACCTCGATTACTTGGTAGATGGCAAATTACCTGAAGACAAGGTGTTGAGCCGACAGATTATCCGACGAGCAAAAGCCTATACTATTGTTAAAGGTGAGCTCCATAAACGGAGTGTTTCTGGGGTTTTTCAGCGCTGTGTATCTCGAGAAGAAGGAGTGGAAATCTTAAGGGAAATCCATGAGGGCGAGTGTGGTCACCACGCTACAGCCCAATCTTTAGTGGCAAAAGCTTTTCGACATGGATTTTTCTGGCTTACAGCTCAGGTAGATGCCGAACAATTAGTCAAGACATGCAAAGGCTGCCAAAAATACGCCAAGCAACCTCATGTTCCGGCTGACCAGCTGCGAACAATACCTATAACATGGCCCTTTTCAGTCTAGGGGCTTAATATGGTAGGACCTTTTAAACGAGCCCCAAGTGGATTCACTCACCTCTTAGCAATGGTGGACAAATTCACAAAGTGGATCGAGGCTAAACCTGTCACTAGTTGTGATGGAGCAACGGCCAAAAGATTTGTCGAGGATGTTATAATCCGGTATGGTTATGCGCATAGTATTATCATCGACAATGGGAGTAACTTTTTCATGGGAGAACTGGCTGAATTCTGCGATGAGCAAAATATCCGGCTTGACATTGCGTCAGTTGCACATCCACAGGCTAACGGACAAGTCGAAAGAGCAAATGGTTTAATTCTACAAGGCTTGAAACCAAGACTGGAAGCACCACTACGACGTGCTGCGGGGGCTTGGGCAGAGGAATTACCCTCTGTAATTTGGAGTTTACGAACAACTCCGAACAGGTCAACAGGATACACACCTTTCTTCTAGGTCTATTGTGCAGAAGCAGTTTTTCCTAGCGATTTAATTCATACCTCTCCCAGAGTGGCTGCGTATATCGAAGAGGATGCCGAGATTCTCGACAAAATTATCTCGACTTAGTCAAAGAAGTTCTTGTCGTTGCTGAAATGAGATCTACAGCCTATGAGCAGAAGTTACGTAAGTATCATAGGCAGAGAGTCCGAACTAGATCTTTCAATAAAGGTGATTTGGTTCCCCGGCTTGTGCAACAAAGAAAGCACAAACTTTCCCCAGTATGGGAAGGGCCCTTTTTAGTTAGTCGAGTATTGCACAATGGATTGTACTACTTAACTGACATGAGGCTAGTCAAAGAAAGACCTGCTACTAAGAACAGAAAGAGAGTTGGAGGTAGTACAAATCCGGATGAGTTAGACAGACCGTGCAATATTGCTCAGCTACGTCCCTTTATTCTTAGTTTATCCTTCTTTGTAATCATAAATATGCACATGATCTGTGAGAAATAAAAGTTTTGGTTACCTCAAAGTTTTTCTAAGAAGTTTGTACCATTTTATTTCCTAATGATCACGTCATAGTCGAAAATCCCAGAATGCTTGAAAGTACTTTATGCTCATGTTCGTTCTGGTTTAGATTTCTGATTCTAAACCTGCTACCTTCGGGTATAACTCTAAAAATTCTAGTCTTTACTTTGGTTATTCTACGTTCTGGTTTAGAATAGATAAATAAGTACTATGACTTAATATTTACAAGCGCATCATATTCTTTCACAGAATAATACATAAGTTTGTGGTCTATGATGCAGGAGGAGATAAAGGAGCTGCCGGCTCGCTGGTTACTCTGCCTTGATATCGTTCCGAGATGTCCGGATCCGAGGTGGTCCGTTCATCGTCGGAAACTTCTTCTGTTTCTTCTGGAGGTGGTGGCCGGGTATCTACGTTTGTGAAGAAGGGGATCTCGTAGCTGGTCAGATCAACTACGTGGCACCCATATCCGGCGCAGGAGTGCATGATGGCTTGAAGGTCTTGCTCCTGACCGTCTTCGTCTACCTTGCAGTACCCTCTGGTCACTTGCCATATCTCGATGTTTCTATGGTGGCTCATGACCATGGTGAGAGCGTTCTACGTAGCACTCCGCACGTAGGACATGTTCCAGTCCCGAACAAGCTGCGGCATCTCCTTGGCCTTGTCCCGCACCTGAAAATCTGACATGCTTGGCATGTCCGGAATCCTCAGGGACTCGCCAATGTCTTCAATATACTGGCGGAAGTCATGCAGAAGATCACCAACTTGGGTAAGCCAGTGGGTGCGGGGCTCGGAGGTGGAAGAGTCCGTCAAGTTTACAGGACCTAAACACAAAACAAGTCAAGGAAAATCCGACATTGATGAAAGTCGAAGAAATGATAAATCAGACAGATGGAATGTACCAAGAATGACGTCGTCGATCTTGGTCTTCTCCTCCCAAAGACTCTGGAGTTCAGCCCGAAGCGCTTCAGAGAGATCCTTCTCTCTACCAAGCTCATTCTTGAGGCCTGAGATAACTTTATCTTGAGCGGCAATCTTGCGATCGCGCTCTTCAGTGGCCATGGAGGAGGATTCAGGGACTTGAGCTATGCTCCTTTCATGATCCGCCTTGACCTTATCCAGCTCTTGGCGAAGTCCCTTGTTCTCCACCACTAGGGTCTTGAGGTTCTCAGCCTCTTCAATCAATGCGATGGATTGTTTCACCAACGCTGTAAGTCAAAAAGAACAACAATTCAGAAAAAATCGATATTGAAAAAGCGAAAGACAAGGATTGAATCTCGGAATGTTTACCTTCGGCTTCATCCTTGGCTACCTTGAGCTCAGCATTTTTAAGCCGGAGAGCTTTGATGTCTCTCCGCTTATCATTGACATTGGTTAATAATTCCTGGTTATAGGAACATACTTTCTGTAAGTCAGAATACCCAAAGTCAGAAAGCTACTTAAGACTTGGGCTAATATTTTTTGCTAAATATCAACACGAGCCTTGGGGGCTACACTAGTTCGTTCTTTGGCATCCTAATGAAAGCACAAACCCGGATTTCTATATACTACTTCATGCTTGGGGGCTAGAGGATATGATATAACATAATGTAAAAAAACAAGAGTTGGAATTCCGACTTACATATTGCTCGCGGGTGAGTTTGTCTAACCCCGCGTTCACTTCAACTGCCACCTTCTCGGCGAGGGTAAGAGGGATTATTGGGGCTGTTGGAAGCTCGCCAGTCCTGATCCTCTCGTCGCGAAGGCAGACTTGAGCGAGAAGGTCAGAGAACTTGACGTCCTCTGCTTCTTGCGCTTCCTCTTCGGGGGATAGATGGCTTTCGTCCAGGACTTGCCTGGCCAGCCGCTGGATCTCCTCTGCAGATTTCCGGGACAGGCCAAACTTGGCAAGTCCGGGATTGCTGATGAGGTTGTCAGCGAAGACTTCAGCCGAGGGATCATTACCCGAAGAGGGTTCACCCTTATCTTGACCTGACGCACCCACAGTGATGTCAGTTTGCGACCCAAGGATCGCAGGCTCTATTGGAGGAGCCGGATCTTCTGCAACCACTGAAGAAGGAATGATCGCCGGAGTTACAGAAGGTTGAGGGGCAGGAGTTGGAGGAGCCACTGCAGGGGAAGCTATGGTGAGCTTCGTCTGTCGCAGGGACTTCGAAGGAATCCACTTCCCCTTACCCTTGATGAGAGGCTTTGCTTTGAGAATGTAGGAAAGTCGGAAACATTACATCTCAGAAAGAAAATCGAGAAAGGTACAAAGGCAGAAATTGTGAAAGAAAGTTACCTCTTCACAACAGGTACTTCCTTTGTGCCACCAGCCACTGTCGGAGCTTTGCTCTTCTTGAGCGCAAGTTCCAGCAATGGGACCACTTCAGTCTCCTGAGAAAACTCAGGACGATATCCTTCGAGTGGAGCAAGCTCTGACTCGGGGAGATCAGCAAGTTGAAAACAAGACAACATATCAGCATTGCAGTATATAACTTAAAGATTGAAACACGTAAAAGGTGTACTGATGGAAGCTTACCGCTACCACGGGGTTTTCCGCTGTGTACATATCCAGAGAAATCTTCGGAATCCTCCTCTCGATCCGCTCCTTGATCAGCCACTTGATCTGGCTGATGTAGCCTTGAGTGGTGTAGGCTTTTGGGCTAATGCGGAGGCAGTCTTTTTTGGAAGACGTGATGGAGTGCATCAGTCTATCCCCGTGGTACTGAAGTGGCTGGATCCGACGTGAGACCCAGCACTGGACCAAGTCGGATCCCTTCAGACCCATGTGCTTGATCAAATATTTGATCCGCCTCTTAGCGAGGATCAGATCGTCGGTGAGAGCCGGAGCAACCTCGTCCCAGGAAGGCTTGGCCATGGCAGCTCTGTCGACAAAAGCCGGCAAAGCAGTAGCTTTTCCGGGAGGCGGAATATCCCTATGGTAGAAGAAAGTGGCTGGCCATTGTTTGACCGAGTCACTGGCAGAAATTTTGGGATAAGCCGGGTCTCGTCTAACAGAAAAACTAATGGTACCGGTGATATAAGGAACACCGACAGTGATGGAATTTCTCCGGACATGGAAATAGTACCGGAATAGAGCAAACTCGGCCTAATGCTGAGAAAGCCCTCGCAAAGCGCAGCATATGCGCTCATTTCTAGAAGAGAATTGGGAGGAAGATTGTGGAGTTGAACTCCATAGTGATCTATCACCTCGGAGAAGAACTCCGAGGGAGGAAAGGACAAACCTCGGTCCAGATGGGTGCCGAAGTGGACACGCTCGCCCTCACGCGGGTTGGGGACGGTTTCGCCGAGGCCGGTCCGCTAGTCGCCGGCGGCGAGAAGCCCCTCCTTCTCCACGTTCTTGAGGCCTGCCTCATCGAGGGTGCAGGGGATCCAGATTCCTCGGAAACTCTCCTTCTTCACAGCTGCTTCCGCCGACGCGGCCGCCGCTGCTGCCGCCAAACCAGAGGAAGAAGAAGAGGAAGCCATTTTTCTCCGGTGGAAAAGGTGACCTTAAAGTGGCGGCGCTAGGAGCTCTGTGGGAGGAGGGCGAGGAGGCTCTAGGCGCGCAGGAGGATTAGGAAGGAAGGAATGGCAAAGGGCTGGTGGAGAGGAGATGAAGAAATCTAAACCCCTTATATCCACCTACCTGCGCCAAGATTCGTGTAAATGCTATAGTGTAACCACCACGCGTCGTGGAAAGGACTAGGAGGGCCCGCGCGATGATTGCGTCGCCTCGATCTCTACGCACGCATTGAAACGGCGCCTCGGTTCCGCGAACCCACCAACGGTCGTGCTGACGGAACGTCTGTCAGATGATGTGACTTGACCATGCTTGTGTCAGGTGGTGTTAGAGACCAAGTTCCGGCTTAGTTTAAAAGCGAGCTGGAAAATCCGAGTAACCAATTGAAAGGTCCGACTTATTTTTAAGACCCGGATCGTATTTTTTGTTGTGAAGTTTCAGGAACCCTTCAAGATTCAGCAAGCCGAAGATCAAGCTGGACGATGACAAAATCCAACTTTGGATCTTGGAGGCCTCCGGGGGCTGCTGTTGGGGATATACTTTCCGGGTATCCTCACAGTTCCTCACTGACCAGGGTGGCCCACTTTGGGTTAGAGCTTTCCTTCACGGGCGGCCCAGTTAGAGAGAGAAGACGGAGTCCAATCCGGCTACGGGAAGGCCTAGAAGACTTACCGACTTAGGCCCATAATGTTACTTGTAGTTCAAGATGTACTCTGCAACCAACTCTTAGTCGTAGCCGGATTGATCTCTCCTATAAACCCTAGGCCGGATATCTATATAAGTCGTCCTAGGAAGAGCCTTTAGGGCACCAGATAACACCCAATACTTTAGACCCTCAACTCGTGCAGGCGATACCATTGTAACCCATATTCCGGCTCTACCATATTACTGGATTGCTAGCAGGAGTAGGATCTGTCCAAAGCCGGCGGATTCGAACCTGGGTAAACTTGTGTGCTCACCGTCCCGGAACACCGTACGTCTCACACCCCTCTCTACCGCACGCCTCGAGGACCCCATCATGGTGTACTTGTCCTCAATCCGACGACACACGGGTCCACGTCACTCTCCTTGGCTTCTGCCTCCAACTGATCTATGAATGCCTCCTCGTTGGCTGAGTCGGAGTCATCTAAATAGCTGTCTCCTCTCTTCTTCCTGGTCTTCCTCTCATCCCTCTTCTTGTTTGTACTCGCAGGTGCAACACGCGACCCCGTCCTGGCTGCTCCTTTGCGCTTGTCCATCGCTGTAGGTACCCCACGCTCCTCCTGTGCGGCTAATACGAGCTTCGACGTTGCGGTGTCCTCAAGTGCCGATGTTGATGGATCCTGGCGCGGTCGAATACGACGTGCTGCCTTAGTAGGCAAATCGCGAGCGTGAACGATGCCAGGAAGAGCAGGGGACGTAGGACGGTCAGTGGGCGGCTTCGATCTACCATTGCCATGGCGAGGGGCCAACGTGCTTGAGGAAGTTGTTCGGAATGAGCGATGGAGGGTACACAGAGTTGGGTGCCGATATGATCAAGGGGTAAGCAGCGGATTCGTGCATCGTGTACACGCATGCATTTTTCGATTATTAAAAAAATGTACTATCTCGCGTACTAAACATAGTTTGATCACAACAAAAGTGGCACAGCATATTCTAGACTCGTAAATATCCCGTGCATGCCTGTCGAAGTGGAGTTCAACGTGTGTTCAATTGACATGGAGTTTGTGTTGGGTTCGCAAGATAGAAAACAAAAAAATTCCTACGATTAGAACTATACGCCAAGATCTATCTACTAGATACAAGCAACGGGTGGATATACATCCATAGAGAACTTACCCTCGAAGACAACATAGTTTTGTTAACGAGTTGGAACTCGTGGATGATGTAGTCGTACGCTTGCCGATCTCAAGATCGTGTGGAAGTCCTAGCACCGCAAATCAGCAGCACATCCATCCTCGCACACACGTTCAAGCCACCGGACAACCTCCACCTCCTCGCTCCAGCGAATCAGCGGAAGCAACAACTCCTTCCAGACACAAGGCCACCTCCTCGCTCCAGCGAATCAATACAATTATAGCATGCAAAATAAACATCTATCATATACAAGGAATACATAATAACAACTTTATTATTCCCACTCAGGGCATATTTCCTTCAGTCTCCCACTTGCACTAGAGACAATAATCTAGTTCACATAGTGATAAATCTAACACCCATGGAGTTCTGGTGTTGATCATGTTTTGCCCTAGGGAGAACTTTAGTCAACGGATCTGCTACATTTAGGTCCGTGTGTACTTTACAAATCTTTATATCTCCATCCTTGACATGCTCGCGGATGGAGTGAAACCGGCGCTTAATATGCTTGGAATTCTTGTGAGACCTTCGTTGCTTGGCGTTGGCTATGGCTCCATTGTTGTCACAATAGGTCACCATTGGGTCCAATGCACTAGGAACCACACCAAGTTCCGTTATGAACTCCTTCATCCAAACCGCTCCCTGCACCCCTTCTGAAGCAGCAACATATTCCGCCTCCGTCGTTGATCCGGCCACCACAGGTTGTTTGGAACTCCTCCAACTAATTGATGCTCCATTCAAGAGAAATACATATTTGGATTGAGACTTAGAGTCATCCGAATCGGTGTCAAAGCTAGCATCGACATAACACTTAGCGACTAGCTCTTCTTCACCTCCCTATACAAGAAACATATCCTTAGTTCTTCTTAAGTACTTAAGGATATTCTTGACCGCTATCCAGTGTTCCAAACCTGGATCAGATTGGTACCTACTAGCCAAACTAATAGCATGTGCCACATCTGCTCTTGTACATAGCATGGCGTACATTATAGAGCCTATGGCTAAGGCATAGCGGATCTTAACCATTATCTCTCTTTCTTCCGCTGTAGCCGGAGTTTGAGTCTTACTCAATGTCTTGCCTTGCAACATAGGTAAGAGCCCCTTCTTACTTTTGTCCATATTAAACTTCTTTAATATCTTATCAAGGTATATACTCTGTGATAGCCCAATTAGGCGCCTTGATCTATCTCTATAGATTTTAAAGCCTAATATATATGAAGCTTCACCAAGGTCTTTCATCGAAAATTTGTTGTTTAGATAACTTTTAACACTATTTAAAAGATCTATATCATTTCCAATCAACAATATGTCATCCACATATAATATCAGAAATTACGCATTGCTCGCACTCACTTTCTTGTAAATACAAGCCTCTCCATAAGTTTGGACAAATCCAAACTCTTTGATCACCTCATCAAAGCGGAGATTCCAACTCCGGGATGCTTGCTTCAGTCCATAGATGGATTGCTGAAGCTTGCATACCTTATCAGCATCATTACGATCGACAAAACCCTTAGGTTGTATCATATACAACTCTTCTTCAATATTATCATTGAGGAACGTGGTTTTGACATCCATCTGCCATATTTCATAATCGAAATATGCAGCAATTGCTAACATAATCCTAACCGACTTTAGCATCACTACGGGAGAGAATGTCTCATCGTAGTCAACTCCTTGAATTTTTCGAAACCCTTTTGTGACAAGTCGAGCTTTATAGATGGTAACATTATCATCAGCGTCAGTTTTTCTTTTGAAAATCCATTTATTCTCAACGGCCTTTCGATCGTGAGGTAAGTCCACCAAGGTCCAAACCTGGTTTTTGTACATGGATTCCATCTTGGATTTCATGGCTTCTAACCATTTGTTGGAATCCGGGCTTATCATCACTTCTTCATACGTCGCAGGGTCATCTATTTCATCAATCATGAAATTCATAACAGGATCGCCATACAGTTCAGGAGCTGCACATGTCCTGCTTGACCTGCGAGGTTCGGTAGTGTCCTCTTTCAGAGTTTCATGATCAATATCATTAGCTCTCTCTTCATTAGGTGAAGTCAACTCCGAAACAACTTCCTGTGTTGTGCTACTCGCCATTTCATGAAGAGAAGGTTCAATAACCTCTTCGAGTTCTACCTTCCGACTACTCACACCTTTCGCGAGAAACTCCTTCTCAAGAAAGGACCCATTCTTGGCAACAAAAACCTTGCCCTCGGATCTGTGATAGAAGGTATACCCAATCGTTTCCTTAGGGTATCCTATGAAGACGCATTTTTCTGCTTTGGGTTCGAGTTTATCCGGCTGAAGTTTCTTCACATAAACATCGCATCCCCAAACTTTAAGAAATGACAGCTTAGGTTTGTTTCCAAACCATAATTCATACGGTGTCGTTTCAACGTATGTAGATGGTGCCCGATTTAATGTGAATGCAGCGGTTTCCAGTGCATAACCCCAAAATGACAGTGGCAAGTCAGTCAGAGACATCATAGATCGAGCCATATCCAATAAAGTACGATTACGACGTTCCAAGACACCATTACGTTGTGGTGTTCCGGCAGGCGCGAGTTGTGAAACTATTCCATGGTATTTCATATGTGTGCTAAACTCGTAACTAAGATACTCTCCTCCACGGTCGGACCGCAGAAATTTGATCTTTCTATTACGATGATTTTCCAATTCATTCTGAAATTCCTTTAACTTTTCAAATGTTTTAGACTTATGTTTCATCAAATAGATATACCCGTATCTACTCAAATCATCCGTGGAAGTAACAAAATAACGATATCCACCTCGCACCGACACACTCATTGGTCCACACACATCAGTATGTATGATTTCCAACAAATCTGTCGCCCGTTCCATCGAACTGGAAAACGGCGTTCTAGTCATCTTGCCCATAAGGCATGGCTCACATGTATCAAATGATTCAAAATCAAGTGATTCCAAAAGTCCATCAGAATGGAGTTTCTTCATGTGTTTATAGCCAATATGACCTAGACGACAGTGCCACATATATGCAGATATATCATTATCAAGTTTAATCCTTTTAGCATCGACATTATGAATATGCGTAATACTACTATTTAGATCCAATAGAAATAAACCATTCAATGTTGGGGATATACTTTTCGGGTATCCTCACAGTTCCTCACTGACCAGGGTGGCCCACTTCGGGTTAGAGCTTTGCTTCACGGGCGGCCCAGTCAGGGGAGAAGACGGAGTCCAATCCGGCTACGGGAAGGCCCAGAAGACTTACCGACTTAGGCCCATAATGTTACTTGTAGTTCAAGATGTACTCTGTAACCAACTCTTAGTCGTAGCCGGATTGATCTCTCCTGTAAACCCTAGGCCGAATATCTATATAAGCCATCCTAGGGAGAGCCTTTAGGGCACAACACAATAGTCTACAATCTCAACTCGCACAGGCGATACCCTTGTAACCCATATTCCGGCTCTGCCGTATTACTAGATTGCTAGCAGGAGTAGGATCCGTCCAAAGCCAGCGGATTCGAACCTGGGTAAACTTGTGTGCTCACCGTCCCGGAATATCGTACGTCTCACACCCCTCTCTTCCGCACGCCTCGAGGACCGCCTCATGGCGTACTTGTCCTCAATCCGACGACAGTTGGCGCCCACTATGGGGCAGGTGAGCTTCGGATCTGCGTTCCGAGCGGAATCTGCAAGAATCGGAATCGGCGAGACCATCGCCGTCGGTCGCATCCTCTACGCCAGTGACATCCCTCTCATCGTTCTCGACGAGACTTGGATTCCAGCTAGGGAGGCCGTGACTGCCTATACAATCATGTCTTTCGGCGAGATCGATGTTTACATTGGTTTCACTGAACCTGCCCAAACCACCCTAGCGGTGATGATAGAGGCAGAAGAATCTTCTGGGTCCCCTTCGTCCATTGACGCGGCAGAGTTCCGGATCTCAGAAAACCCTAATCCCACCCACCCTGCACCAGTTGCGGAGATAGTGGAGAAATCTGAGCCGGAAGAAGACCTCACGGTCCAAGTCGAATCTGGAGTGGATCTCCCTAGAGAAGCCGGATCCTAGATCGACCCACCCGTGGAAGTTGAAATCCAGGAGGAGCATATCAACGACACTGATTCTGGATCTAATGATACCGGGACAGACAGGCCTTTCCTCAGGTACACACTAAGACGTATGATACTGCAAGGCGCTAGCGCATATGCTATCCTCGAAACCATTGAAAGTTTCGACATGGCTGATCGCGAAAGCCGCAGGTACCTCAGGAAGCATGCGTCGCACTTCGTCGGATATGTTGGATCCGGATCCGGCTCTGCCGATGCTGGAGAAAACACCGACTCGGTGCTGGAGGCAATTGGAACAAATGCCGATGTTCCCGCATCCTCGGATGAATCTATGACGTCAGCAGATTTCCGAAAGTTCTCCGCGGAATATGAAGAGGAGTACAACTCTAAAGCGGTAGAAGAAGGAGAAGCCATGGATGAAGGATCCGGGGAACACTCTCCCAAAGCGAAGGATGACATGGACGTCGGAGATAATCCCGAAGTCCGGATGTCCGAAAGTACCGATCAGAGCTTGTCTCCGGGAAACGGACCTAAAGCCGTCTTTACTACCGGCGCTGCCAAGAAGGCAAAGAAGAAGAACAAGAAGAACAAGACCCTGGCAAAAGACCCTCTGACAGAGGAGGTGATTGCCGAGGAATACGAGGAAGACTCAGATGGAGCACTTATCCCAGACGAGCCGAAAAAAGAAGCATCGGTGGATGGGCACATGATCACAGAAGGTACGCGTAAACTCATCGATGCCGCATTAACCACACCTATCCCTACAGCTGCCGAACATACTGCAGATGAGCTGGACGAAAGGGCCCAAGCCCTAGAAGCGCGTCGTCAACAACTCCTCGATGAAGCCAAAAACATCGAGGTGGAGAAGAAACGCATGTCAACCAAGGAATACATGTCTCGGTTGCATCATAAGACACGGAAGCATCACATCAATGATGACCAATTCCCACGTGTTTGTGCCATCCTTTTTGGGGACGAGATGGGGAAGCCACGGAAAGACAACAACGGAGATTGGGTATACCCAACCCCAGTACAGAATACCTTGGTAGCCCGAGAAATTCTATCGGCTAATCTAGGACCAGAGGAGATCCGTTTGGGTATCAAGCTACTCAACAGGGGACTGGAGCAGCAAAAGGTCGCCCTATCCGGAAGTCAAAAACTGGTCTCGGATTCTGACCAATGTCGCACAGATCCGGCATGGGCTGACGTAAGATCCCATTACATTCGGGCGCATTACCATCACCCCGAATGCAGGGAAGACAATTATTCAAGAACCGGATCGTCAGGACAACATCGCAGAGCTACACATAACTGTAGCAATGTCGCCCCACCGGCAGAAAAAGACGCGATCGCTGCACTGAATCCGAGGAATCCTCCCCGACGAGAATTCAATGATCGAAAGGGAGAAGATAAGGAGAAACGTCAAGAGGAGGATCGTCAGAGAATGCCACCTCCTAGATATGAGAGCCGTCCGGCCGAGCCTCACCATGGTTGAAACGACAGACGAAGGAACGACGGAAACCATGCTGGAACGAGCCGACAGGGGGCTCGCCGTAGTCAAGAACCTCCCCAGAACCGGAATAATGACGCTCCAGATGGAGACCGGCGATCAGCCGGAAACAATTCAGCTGCCCCACCCCCTCCACCAGGCAGTTATCATAACAGCCCCCAAGGAGGTCAAGGAGGACGACATGGCGGAGGAGGTGGTGGATGAAGCCAAAGTCCGGCTCCAAGGCACCGCAGCCACAGCCGACATTCGGGACGATCTCTATCCCCGAACGACGCAAGGCACAGGATCAACTCCAACATAGAGGCTCGGCGCTATGAAAACGATGATGTGTACGTGGGCCCAAAGTGCTTCGGACCACACATCAGAGCTACAAAATTCACGAAAGGATTTGCTATCTCAAGACATATCCAAGCCTACGACGGCATTGCTCGGCCAGACACCTGGTTACAGGACTTTTTCCAAGCTTGCTGCATCGCTAAAGGCGGAAACAGCCTGGTCGCAACCCGATATCTCCTACTTATGCTGTGGAAGACGGCACGATCATGGCTCAATGAACTTCTGGCAAACAACATCCATAACTGGTATGACTTGCAAAGTGCGTTCTTTCGGAATTTTGAAGGCACATATCGGAGGCCCTGTTCGGTCGGAGACCTACCACGTTGCACCGAGAAAGCCGGAGAAACTTGCTGGGATTACCTCGGACGATGGATCGACACCAAGAACTCCTGTGAGGGAGTAAACGATCAAACTGCGATTGAAGCTTTCATCGCAGGACTCCCAGTTGGTCTACTGCGTCATCGCTTGAAGTGTGATAAGGTCACTGATTTGGGAGAGATGATAGAAACAGCGAGCAAGTATGCAGATGCTGACGACGATGCAGAAAGGTTACTCAACGTCCTGGCTGTACCCCCATCAGCAAAGACAAAGCAACAAGCTCAGAAGCACAAAAACACCTCGGTAGAAAAACCCAACGCAGAGACAGCAGTGGTCACTATTGTTGCCGGGTCTGGAGGACGAGGAGGACATGGTGGAGGCCGCGGGCGTGGCCGTGGGACATCAAGGGTCCAAGGTAGAGGAGAGCAACAACCAGGCAAAACCTACACTTGGGCTGACATTGCCAATAACCCATGTGTGCATCACTTGGACGCCAATGGGGGCTCGTCCCACACCAACGCTGAATGCCGTTTTAATGACGACATCAAGAGAGATGATACTGTGGGCTACAAAGCTAAGCGGAAGAAGGGAAAGAAAAATCCCGAAAAAGACAAGGAGACCAAGGAAGATTCCGACATGGAGGAAGCTGATGCTTCAAATCCAAAGCCAGAAGGGAAGAAAACTTTTCCTACCAAGAAGGACACTTATGTCACCTTCCTCGGATCTCAACCAGCAAAGGTCAAGAAAGCAGTTCTCCACGAGCTCAATGCAACAGTTTCGGCTGTCCCTCAATATCTGGACTGGTCGGAGGTGGCAATCACATTTGACCGTGCTAATCATCCGCCTAAGCTACATAGGCGAGGAAAATACGCCTTAATCGTCAATCCACTTATTGACGGTTATGGTTTCTCCAAGACCCTCATGGACGGTGGTAGCAGCATCAATATTCTCTATGTCGAAACGCTACGCCGGATGAAGATCTCGGAAACACAGCTGAACCATAGCTCTGTGATCTTTCACGGAGTTGTCCCAGGAAGACAAGCTAATTCCCTGGGAGAGATCACTTTGGACGTTACTTTTGGAACTCCAAAGAATTATCGGACGGAGGCACTTTCCTTCGAAGTGGTCCCGTTCAAGAGAGCATACCATGCTATATTCGGACGTCCAGCTTACTGGGCTTTTATGGCTCGTCCGTGTTACATTTACAATATGATGAAAATTCCAGGTCCCAACAGCGTGATCACCATTAGGGGAGACCCGAAGAAAGCGCGAGAGTGCGAAGATGGAAATTCCGCCTTTGCGGAAGCCGTGCTGCACGCCCAGGAGTACCAGGAGATCAAGAAGAGCATAGATCCGTCTGAGATGCCCGCAACGAAGAAGGAGGTGACAAAGCCAAATCCGGAGTTCAAGGCACCAGAAGAGACGAAGAAGACGCCGTTGAAGGATGATGATCCCTCCAAGGTGACCCAGATAGGTGCAGGCCTAAGTAGCGCATAGGAAAGCACGCTCGTCAAGTTCCTCCAAGCAAATCAAGATATGTTCGCATGGAAGCCATCTGACATGACCGGAGTACCTAGGGAACTTGCCGAGCACTCTCTAAATGTAAACCCGAACGCTAAACCCGTCAAACAGTCCTTACGATGGTTCGGCGATGAAAAGCGTAAGGCAATAGCTAAGTAACTAGCACGGCTCGAGTTATCCGGATTCATAGAAGATGTCATCCACACTGAGTGGTCGGCCAATCCTGTAATGGTCCCTAAAAAGGACACCACTGATTTAAGGATGTGTGTTGATTATACTTCCTTGAACAAGGCTTGTCCAAAAGATCCGTTCGCTCTGCCTAGAATTGATCAACTTATCGATTCTATGGCAGGCTCGGAACTCCTCTGTTTTCTTGACGCATATTCCGCTTATCACCAAATCCGGATGAAGGAATCTGACAAAGTCAAAACTTCATTCATAACCCCCTTCGGAACCTTCTGTTTTATTACGATGCCCTTTGGGCTGAAGAACACAAGAGCTACGTACCAGCGCACAATGCAGCGTTGCCTCCATGACTAACTCGGACGCAATGTACATGCATACGTTGATGATATCGCGTTCATGTCCAAAAAGAAGGAAATGTTGATTTCCGACTTGGAGGAGACGTTCCCCAATATACGAAAATACAACATCATGCTTAACCCGAAGAAATGCTTCTTCGGAATACCAGCCAAAAAATTGTTGGGTTTCATCGTGTCTCAAAGAGGCATAGAGGTGAACCGAGACAAAATAAAGGCTATACTCAATATTTCCAGGCCAACTCGCCTGAAGGACGTACAAAGACTAACTGGTTGCATTGCTGCAGTCAGTCAATTTGTAAGCCGGCTTGGTGAAAGAGCCGCACCATTGTATAAACTCCTGAAAAAGACCAAGGATTTTGTTTGGACTAACGAAGCTGAAGCCGCATTACAAGATCTGAAAAGAGTACTCTCATCTGCTCCTATCCTTGCAGCGCTGGAACCTCAGGAACCGATGTTGCTTTACATTGCTGTGGCAAATAAAGTTGTCAGTATCGTCATGGTGGTGGAGAGACCAGAGGAAAATCAGGAACACCTGGTGCAGCGTCCGACATACTTTGTCAACGAGGTCTTGACAGAATCCAAACAGCGGTATCCACATTATCAAAAGTTGGCTTACGGTGTTTTTCTAGCATCTCATAAGTTACGGCACTATTTTCAGGAGCATCCAATTACCGTGGTGAGCAAAGCTCCCATGAGAGACATAATGAACAATAGCGACGCCACAGGACGCGTCGCCAAATGGGGAATAGAGCTCTCAGCTTTCGACATTGAGTATAAACCTCGGATAGCAATCAAATCCTAGATCCTTGCTGACTTTGTCGCTGATTGGATAGAGACAAAGGAGAACATGAACCTCCCTGAGTCGGAATATTGGACCCTCTTTGTCGATGGGTCTAAGGCTCGAGGGGGCTCGGGGGCTCGGGGGCTGGTGTGGTGCTCAAATCACCCCAAGGAGATAAACTTTTATACGTGTTGCAGATCCACTTCACAGCGACAAACAACATTGCTGAGTATGAAGCACTGCTACATGGAATCCGGATTGCTAAGGATATTGGCATCCGACGTTTGATGTGTTTCGGAGATTCGGATCTTGTTGCTCAGCAAGTCTCGGATATTTGTAATGCAAATAAACACATGGCAGCATATAAAGCTGTCGTGGATGATCTATCTAAATCGTTCGAAGGGTTTGAAGTTGAACACATCCCTCGAGCAGAAAATGAGGAAGCAGATGCACTATCTCGCATAGGCTCTGCGCGGAAAGAGGTCCCGGATGGCGCTTTTTTAGAGCACCTCAAAGTCCACTCGATAAAGGGAGTAGATGAGGAATATCCGACCAAATCCGACTCACCTTTGATAGCAGTTCTGGCTGTAATTCCCAGCTGGACTCAACCCTACCTCGATTATTTGGTAGATGGCAAATTACCCGAAGACGAGATGCTGAGCCGGCTGATCATCCGACGAGCAAAATCCTATACTATTGTTAAAGGTGAGCTCCATAAAAGGAGTGTTTCTGGGGTCTTTCAGCGCTGTGTATCTCCGGAAGAAGGAGTGGAAACCTTAAGCGAAATCCACGAAGGCGAGCGTGGTCACCACGCTGCAGCCAAATCTTTAGTGGCAAAAGCTTTTAGACACGGATTTTTCTGGCTTACAGCTCAGGCAGATGCCGAACGATTAGTCAAGATGTGCAAAGGCTGCCAAAAGTACGCCAAGCAAGCTCATGTTCCGGCTGATCAGCTGTGAACAATCCCTATAACATGGCCCTTTGCGGTCTGGGGGCTTGATATGGTAGGACCATTTAAACAAGCTCCAAGTGGATTTACTCACCTCTTAGTGATGGTGGATAAATTCACCAAATGGATTGAGGCTAAACCTGTCACTAGTTGTGATGGAGCAACAGCCAAAAGATTTATCGAGGATGTTATCCGCATAGCATTATCACAGACAATGGGAGTAACTTCTCTATGGGAGAATTGGATGAATTCTGCGACGAGCAAAATATCCGGCTTGACATTGCGTCATTCGCACATCCACAGGCTAACGGACTCGAAAGAGCTAATGGTTTAATCTTGCAAGGCTTGAAACCGAGACTCGAAGCACCACTAAGACGTGCTGCGGGGGCTTTGGCTGAGGAATTACCCTCTGTAATTTGGAGTTTACGAACAACTCCGAACAGGTCAACAGGATACACACCTTTCTTCTTGGTCTATGGTGCAGAAGCAGTTTTTCCTAGCGATTTAATTCATACCTCTCCCAGAGTGGCTGCGTATATCGAAGAGGATGCCGAGATTCTCAACAAAATGATCTCGACTTAGTCAAAGAAGTTCGTGTCGTTGCTGAAATGAGATCTACAGCCTATCAGCAGAAGTTACGTAAGTATCATAGCCAGAGAGTCCGAACTAGATCTTTCAATAAAGGTGATTTGGTTCTCCGGCTTGTGCAACAAAGAAAGCACAAACTTTCCCTAGTATGGGAAGGGCCCTTTTTAGTTAGTTGAGTATCGCACAATGGATTGTACTACATAACTGACATGAGGCTAGTCAAAGAAAGACCTGCTACTAAGAAGAGAAATAGAGCTGGAGGCAGTAAAAATCCGGACGAGTTAGACAGACCGTGGAATATTGCTCAGCTACGTCCCTTTTATTCTTAGTTTATCCTTCTTTGTAATCATATATATGTACATGTTCTTTGAGAAATAAAAGTTTTGGTTGCCTCAAGTTTTTTTGAGAAGTTTTTACCATCTTATTTCCAAATGATCATGTTATAGTCGAAAATCCCAGAATGCTTGAAAGTACTTTATGCTCATGTTTGTTCTGGTCTAGATTTCCGACTCTAAAACTGCTACCTTCGGGTATAACTCTAAAATTTCTAGTCTTTACTTTGGTTATTTGTCTGATTGCTGGATGCGGGTATTTTCCGAGTAGTGAATTGTATGTACTGGAAGCTGGCTTTGTTTCCAAGTTTAAACTGGTTTAGCAAGTGAGCTCCGTTGCTCGGCAAAGTTTCCGGCTGAAGGTTTAGCCGGCTCACGAAAGGGACGAGGCGGAAATCCAGATAAACGATAAGTAGAGACGAAAAAATTCAAGTGCTTATGAAAATACTTCGAGCACCCACAAAAAAAAGCCAAAAGTGCTGAATAGATAAAAAGCTTAGCACTAGCAAAAGTCAACAATACTTAATATTTACAAAATGCATCATGTCTTTCCAGAATAATACATAGTTTTTTGATCTATGATGCAGGAGGAGATGAAGGAGCCACCGGCTCGCTGGTTACTCCGCCTTGATATCGTTCCGAGATGTCCGGATCCGAGGTGGTCCATTCATTGTTGGAAACTTCTTCGGCTTCTTCTAGAGGAGGTGGTGGAGTAGATACGCGGGTGAAGAAGGGGATCTCGTAGCTGGTCAGATCAGCTACGTGGCACCCGTATCCGGCGCAGGAGTGCATGATTTCTTGAAGGTCCTGCTCCTGGCCGTCTTCGTCTACCTTGCAGTACCCTCTGGTCACTTGCCATATCTCCATGTTTCCATGGTGGCTCATGACCATGGTGAGAGCGTTCTGCGCAGCAGTCCGCGCGTACAACATGTTCCAGTCCCGAACAAGCTGCGGCATCTCCTTGGCCTTGTCCCGCAACTGAAAATCCGACATGCTTGGCATGTCCGGAATCCTGAGAGACTCGCCAATGTCCTCAAGAGACTGGCGGAAGTCATGCAGAAGATCACCGACTTGGGTAAGCCGGTGGGTGCGGGGCACGGAGGAGGAAGAGTCCGTCAAGTTCAGAGGACCTATACACAAAACAAGTAAAGAAAAATCCGACATTGATGAAAGTCGAAGAAAAGATAAGTCAGACAGATGGAACGTACCAAGAATGACATGGTCAATCTTGGTCTTCTCCTCCCGGAGACTTTGGAGTTTGGCCCGGAGCGCCTCGGAGATGTCCTTCTCTCTACAAAGCTCATTCTTGAGGTCCGAGATAATTTTATCTTGAGCAGCGATCTTGCGATCACGCTCTTTAGTGGCCATGGAGGAGTATTCCAGGACTTGAGCTATGCTCCTTTCATGATCCGCCTTGAGCTTATCCAGCTCTTGGCGAAGTCCCTTGTTCTCCACCACAAGGGTCTTGAGGTTCTCGGTCTCTTTAATCATAGCGATGGATTGCTTCACCAGCGCTATAAGTCAAAAAAGAACAACAGTTCAGAAAAAGATCGGCACTCAAAAAGCAAAAGACAAGGTTTAATCTCGGAATGTTTACCTTCGGCTTCATCCTAGGCTAATTTGAGTTCGGCATTTTTAAGACAGAGATCCTTGATCTCTCTCCACTTATTGCAGACATTGGTCAATAATTCCTGGTTATAGGAACATACTTTCTGTAAGTCAGAATACCCAAAGTCAGAAAGCTACTTTAGACTCGGGCTAATATTTTTTGCTAAATATCAGCACGAACCTTGGGGGATACACTAGTTCGTTCTTTGGCATCCTAATGAAAGCATCAACTTGGATTCTATGTCCTACTTCATGCTTGGGGGCTAGAGGATATGATATAACATAATGTAAAAACAAGAGTTGGAATTCTGACTTACATATTGCTCGCGAGTGAGTTTATCTAAACCCGCGTTCACTTCAATTGCCAGCTTCTCGGCAAGAGTAAGAGGGATCACTGGGGCTGTTGGAAGCTCGCCAACCCTAATGCTCTCGTCGTGAAGGCGGACTTGAGAGAGAAGGTCGGAGAACTTGACGTCCTCTGCTTCTTGCGCTTCCTCTTCGGGGGATAGATGGCTTTTGTCCAGGACTTGCCTAGCGAGCCGCTGGATTTCCTCTGTAGATTTCCGGGACAGGCCAAATTTGGCAAGTCCCGGATTGCTGATGAGGTTGTCAGCAAAGACTTCAGCCGAGGGATCATTACCTGAAGAGGGTTCACCCTTATCTTGACCTGACGCACCCACAGTGACGTCAGTTTGTGACCCAAGGATCACAGGCTCTGTTGGAGGAGCCGGATCTTCTGCAACCACCGGAGAAGGAATAATCGCCAGAGTTGCAGAAGGTTGATGGGCAAGAGTTGGAGGAGCCACGGCAGGGGAAGCTATGGTAAGCTTCATCTGTCGCAGGGGCTTCGAAGGAATCCCTTTCCCCTTACCCTTGATGAGAGGCTTTGCTCTGAGAATGTAATAAAGTCGGAAACATTACATCTCAGAAAGAAATTCGAGAAAGGTACAAAGGCGGAAATTGTAAATGAAAGTTACCTCTTCCCAACAGGCACTTCCTTTGTGCCAACAACCACTGTCGGAGCTTTGCGCTTCTTGAGCGCAAGGTTCGGCAAACGGACAATTTCAGTCTCCTGAGAAAACTCAGGAGGATATCCTTCGAGTGGAGCAAGCTCCAACTCAGGGAGGTCAGCAAGCTTTAAACAAGAAAGCATATCATCATTGCAGTATATAACTTAGAGATTGAAACACATAAAAGGTGTATTGATGGAAGCTTACCGGCACCACGGGGTTTTCCGCTATGTACATATCCAGAGAAATCTTCGGAATCCTCCTCTCCATCCGCTCCTTGATCAGCCACTTGATCTGGCTGATGTAGCCTTGAGTGGTGTAGGATTTGGGGCTGACGCGGAGGGAGTATTTTTTGGAAGACGTGATGGAGTGCATCAGTCTGTCCCCGTGGTACTGAAGTGGCTAGATCCGACGTGAGACCCAGCACTGGACCAAGTCGGATCCCTTCAGACCCATGTGCTTGATCAAATATTCGATATGCCTCTTCGCGAGGATCAGATCGTCGGTGAGAGCCGGAGCAGCCTCGTCCCAGGAAGGCTAGGCCGTGGCGGCCCCGTCGACAAAAGCCGGCAAAGCAGTAGCTTTGCCGGGAGCCGGAATATCCCTATGGTAGAAAAAAGTGGCTGGCCATTGTTTGATCGAGTCACTGGCAGAAATTTTGGGATATGCCCAGTCACGTCTAAGTGAAAAACTAATAGTGCCGGTGATGTAAGGAACACCGGCAGTGATGGAATTTCTCCGGACATGGAAATAGTACAAGAAGAGAAGCAAACTCGGCCTAATGCCGAGAAAGCCCTCGCAAAGCGATGCAAACGCACTCATCTCTAAGAGAGAGTTGGGAGGAAGATTGTGGAGTTGAACTCCGTAATGATCTATCACCTCGGAGAAGAACTTTGCGGGAGGAAAAGACAGACCTCGGTCGAGATGGGTGCCGAAGTGGACCCGCTCGCTGTCTTGCGGGTTGGGGACGGTTTCGCCGGAGCCGCTCCGCCAGTCACCGGCGGCGAGAAGCCCCTCCTTCTCCACGTTCTTGAGGCCGTCCTTGTCGAGGGCGCAGGGGATCCAGATTCCTCGGAAGCTCTCCTTCTCTGCTGCTGCTTCCGCCGTCGCCGCCGCCGCTGCTGCCGCCAAACCGGAGGAAGAAGATGATGAAGCCATTTCTCCGATGAGAAGATGACCTGAAAGTGGCGACGCTGGGAGTTCTGTGGGGGGGAGGATGAGAGAGCTCTGAGCGCGCAGGAGGATTGGGAGGAAAGGAAAAGGCAAAGACTGGTGGAAAGGAGAAGGAGAAATTAAAACCCCTTATATCCACCTAACTGCGCCAAGATTCGTGCAAATGCTACAGTGTAACTGCCACGCGTCGTGGAAAGAACCGGGACGGACCCACGGGATGATTGCGTCTCCTTGATCTCCACACACGCATTGAAACGGCGCCCGGCATGCCTGTCAGATGATGTGACTTGACCATGCTTGTGTCAGGTGGCATAGAAACCAAGTTCTGGCTTAGTTTAAAATCGAGCTGGAAAATCCGAGTAACCAATTGATAGGTCAAACTTATTTTTTAAGACCCGGATCGTATTGTTGTTGTGAAGTTTCAGGAACCCTTCAAGATTCTGTAAGCCGAAGATCAAGCTAGACGATGATAAAATCCGACTTTGGATCTTGGAGGCCTCCGAGGGCTGCTGTTGGGGATATACTTTCCGGGTATCCTCACAGTTCCTCACTGACTAGGGTGGCCCACTTCGCGTTAGAGCTTTGCTTCATGCGCGGCCCAGTCAGGGGAGAAGACGGAGTCCAATCCGGCTATGGGAAGGCCCAGAAGACTTACCGACTTAGGCCCATAATGTTACTTGTAGTTCAAGATGTACTCTGTAACCAACTCTTAGTCGTAGCCGGATTGATCTCTCCTAGGCCGGATATCTATATAAGCCGTCCTAGGGAGAGCCTTTAGGGTACAACACAATAGTCTACAATCTCAACTCGCACAGGCGATACCCTTGTAACCCATATTCCGGCTCTGCCGTATTAGTGGATTGCTAGCAGGAGTGGGAGCCGTCCAAAGCCAGCGGATTTGAACCTGGGTAAGCTTGTGTGCTCACCGTCCCGGAATACCGTACGTCTCACACCCCTCTCTTCCGCACGCCTCGAGGACCCCCTCATGGCGTACTTGTCCTCAATCCGACGACATTCAACATAGGTGCATGACCATAAAAGATATCATTCATATAAATCGAACAACCATTGTTCTCAGATTTAAAGGAATAACCACTTCGTATCAAACACGATCTGGATACAATGCACATGCTCAGTGCAGGCACCAAATAACAATTATTTAGATTTATCACTAATCTCGATGGCATATGGAGAGGCAGTGTTCCGACGGTGATCACATCAACTCTTGATCCATTGCCGAGCCGCATCGTGACCTCATCCCTTGCTAGCTGTCGCTTGTACCACAGCCCCTGAATCGATTTACATATATTAGCAACTGATCTCGTATCAAATACCCAGGTGCTACTGTGAGTACTAGCCAAGTACACATTAATAACATGTATATCACATATACCTTTCTTTGCCTTGCCGGCCTTCTTGTCCGCCAAATACTTGGGGCAATTGCGCTTCCAATGGCCAGTCCCCTTGAAATAGTAGCCCTCGGTATCAGACTTGGGGCCAGCTCGGGATTTCTTTTCAGGTGCGGCCATAGGTTTTCCGCCCTTCTTTCCCTTCTGCTTGCCTTTCTTGTCCTTCTTGAAACTGGTGGTCTTATTGATAATCAACACTTGATGTTCTTTCCTAATCTCCACTTATGCAGTCTTAAGCATTGGCAGAAGCTCGAGAAGAGACTTTTTCATGCCCTGCATGTTATAGTTCATCATGAAGCTCTTGTAGCTAGGTGGCAGAGATTGGAGAACACGATGTATGCCTAAGTCAATGGGAATCGTTATTCCCAAGGACACAAGCTTATCGGCATGCCCAGACATTTTGAGTGCATGCTCACTAATAGAGCTGTTCTCCTCCATCATGTAGCTAAAGAACTTTTTAGAAGCATTATAACTCTCTACGGCAGCATGGGTATCGAAAATCATTTTCAATTGTCCCATGGTATCAAAGGCATTGCCATTTTCGAAACGCTTTCGAAGTTCTGGCTCTAGCCCATATAGTATGCCACAATGACATAAGTTGTGGTCCTCCTGACGAGTTAAATAGACATTCTTTTCCTCGTCAGGGGCATCAGGAGCTAGTGGGGGACCTAGTGGAACCTCTAGTACATATTTCTTTTGTGCAGCAGTGAGGAGAATCCTCAAATTCATAGCCCAGTTGGTGAGGTTGCTACCATTCACAACAAGTTTCTCTTTCTCCATGAACACATTGAAATTAAAAGCAGGTGGTGCCATCCACAACAGAATTTGTAAAGTTTATTTAGACTAAGTTTATCATAGATTGAGTTCAACTAATCCAAATTACTAATGAACTCCCACTAAAAAAACATCCCTCATGTCTTTTTGGTGATTACATGAACCAAATCCACTACACCAAGTCCGATCATCATGTGAGTCGGTGTAGCTTCAAAGGCGAGCATCTATATGGGCATCATATCAACTATATGACGCATACTTAACCTTTCGGTCCGTGTTCCGAGGCCATGTCTGTACATGCTAGGCTTGCCAAGTAAGAACCTTAGTATTCGCGTGTGTAAATCTGTCTTACACCCGTTGTATGAAAGCGTAGAGTCGAATACACCCGATCATCACGTGATGTCTCGAAACACGATCCATAGAACGGTGCATACTTAAGGAAGAACACATTTTATCTTGATATCTAAATGAGGGATCATCTTACAATGCTACCAAAAGCGCCAAACTAGCACTATAAGATGCAAACATCTAATGTGTAAACTGGGATGATATAGTCCATGCATTTGATCTCTATCATATGCATCGTGGTATGACCTTTATCATTCCTTTGTGTGTAAGGCCAAGGTCTATGGAACTTACACGTTAAGTGTGTTGTAAGAGTATCTATCGTACATCTACTTACAACAGTACCATATCAAGACACTAGCCCAGCAATGATCTAAACTAGACGCCTCTAATTTATCCATTGCAAGTTTTACGCGGCTTAGGGCTTTCGAAGATAGAACCGTTCTTACCTACGAACATGGAACCAGAACGAGGATAACCAAGTTATTAGCAACTCGTTGTAAGTCAGATATTGACTATAGTAGGAGAGACAGACACCCGCCAGCCACTTATGCAAAACTAGTTGCATGTCAGTCGTGGAACCGGTCTCATGTACGATGACATGTAAGGTTGGTCCGGGCCACTTCATCCCACTATTCCACCAATATCCAAAATACATGAAAGAAGCAATAACATGATCATCATCGCCCACATATAAACATATGTATACTACTCGTGCAAAGCACCTACGCATAGATCAGGATCTAATACCACTATTGGGTTCACAGCATAGAAAACAAAAAAATTCCTACGATGAGAACTATACGCCAAGATCTATCTACTAGATATAAGCAACGGGTGGATATACAATCATAGAGAACTTACCCTCGAAGACAACAGAGTTTTGTTAACGAGTTGGAACTCGTGGATGATGTAGTCGTACGCTTGCCGATCTCAATATCGTGTGGAAGTCCTAGCGCCGCAAATCAGTAGTGCATCCATCCTCACACACATGTTCAAGCCACCGGACAACCTCCAACTCCTCGGTCTAGCGAATCAGCAGAAGCAGCATCTCCTTCCAGACGCAAGGCCATCGGGAACATGTATCTCGCTAATCCGAGACCATGGGGGAATATCTAGAGGGGGAGAGAAATCCTTCACGAGGAGGTGTGTTTTGTGAGGGAGGAGAGGGGGCCTTTTATAGGAGAGGGGGATCCTCCCCTCCCATGGCTGGTAGCCAAGCGGCGTGCCCCCACCTCTTCCTCATTCTTGTGGTGGAAGCCCCACTCACATTAATTTTGACTCCACCCAAAATTCAACTCACATGCATTAAATTTCCACCAAATTTAATGCAACTCTCAATTAATAAAACTCTTTTATTTATTTTATTCAGAATTTTGTTAATTACTTTAATTAACTAACATTCACATAAAACCCCTTGCAACATTTCAATATCACATGTAGAACCACTTTCTGCAATTTCACCCGAAACAATTCCGGTTTCTATCGAAACAATTCTTGCACTTTGCAATTCTTTCATCTAAAACATATGTTCTCCAAAATGGTGTCCGGAAACCCTTAAGTGTCTCACCCTATGGTTCACAAATAATGCAGACATGATTGAGACTCCTCTCAGATCAATAATCAGAAGCGGGACCTAGAGATCCATACTGACTCCTGCACATTCAACGATGACTTTCGTGATCGTGAGAACCTTTAACGCTAGTAACTTAATCCCTTTGACTCATGATATAATACATGTGCGAGATTCGATCATCGGCATCCAAATACCTTGTTTGATCTCGTTACCAACATGCACTCTTTTCTCGTTCCCGTGATATAACATTCTAGTGATCACATACTTGCTTGCAAGCTATCTTAATGTGATATCACCGAGAGGGCCCAGAGTATGTCTATCCGTCATCGAGATTGACAAATTCCACTCTTGATCCATGAGCCTCAACATAACACCTTCGTAGCACTGAACCCACCTTTATAGTCACCCTGTTACGGTGTGACGTTTGATGTTATCAAGATACTCTTCCGGTGTTAGCAATTAACATGATCTCATGGTCTAAGGACTAAGATTACTTTGTATGATGTTATAGCAATATAAACAAAATGACTTTGATTGTAATGGTATATTTGGGATGAATTCTCATCACCTCATTTCACAAATGTTGTGACCTCGTTATTAACAACATCCAATGTCCATGATCAGGAAACTTTGATCATCTTGTTAATCAACGAGCTAGTCTATAAGAGAGGCATAACTAGGAACCTTTTTGTTTATTAAACACACATGTATTGATGTTTCCTATCAATACAATTATAGAATGCAAAATAAACATCTATCATATAGAAGGAATACATAATAACAACTTTAGTATTGCCTCTCAGGGTATATTTCCTTCAGTTTGATGTGCCGACGTGATCGTGCAGCAGTTGCATGCGTCATTGCCCCGTCAACACGTGACACACACACGCGGGACGTGCACGCCGATGCCCATGATTACCACCCGGCCCCACTCATTTTTAATGGTAATATCGCACTCCTTTTATTATATACAGGATTTTAGGCGGCACCGAAGACCATTGAACTGTCCATCGCAATAAAAACAAGTCCCATTGATTCTCTATCCCTGGCTTTTTTGAGAAGGTAGACCATAGACGATGGTCTTGTATAATAGTAGTAGTACTACTAGAACACAACCTGTACTCTTTGAATGTTCTCCCACAGTAATCACTCCCTTCTTCCTCCACCTTCCTCCCCCTGCAAGCCATAGCTCCCCTAAGGAGAGGCTAGTCGACCATCCTCACGGAGAAAAAGGAGAGAGCTTGCCTCTAGGCAAATCTTGCTCTACCAGCCCCTCAAGCCCCCTCTCACTTAGGCCCAATCTCTCCTGACAATGGCGCCGAATGTTCTAGCAGGCGAGGGCTCCTCCTGGTAAGGTTTTCTTGTTATACTTCTTCTCCATCTTCTTCTCCATCATGATCTTATTCTGCTTCTTCTTGACTTTCCTCTTCTTCTTGCTCTTCGTCTTCTACGTATTACAGGCCGGCCGTGGAACCAGAATCCACCACGACGGTAGCATTGCAGGACACGTTTGGTCCAGTTCCACATCTCAGTGAGGTAGCAAATCTCCACATTGTTATTTCTCTGAGTTATAATGTGGATTTCTTAGATCGTGTCCACCCTGCATTGGTTTTTTCCGAGTTGTATTAGTTTCATGATTATAACTGGATCTCTTGGTATTTCCTTAATACTGATGTTCATAGATTCAATGGGGAATTTTGATTAGGATTAGTTTATCATAATTATGACTAGATCTCTAGGTCCATTTTTAATACTGGTGTCCATAGATTCAATGGGGATTTTGTGATTTGTATTAGTATTCACCAGGAACCTAGAGTGTAATTATAGAATTTCTATTTCAATTAACATGAACGATGCATTGATTGAATGCTAAGTACCGTGACAAGGTGGTCGCGATCGGTGCCAAGATTGACAACCAACAAGAGCTTGCACGCTCCCTCACCCAAGCTAATGAGAGCCTACTCAAGCATTTATCTGTGCAGAAGGATATCTCGCTAGATTTTGCACGTGACATCATGAGGCTGCAGAAAGTTCTCGACCGTAACTTGAACAAGCAAGAACAGGCCAACAAGATAGTCAACGAGCTCATGGAGGAGAAGAAGAATCTCGAGATAAGGTGCACACTCTTGCAGGACGAAGTCACCGAGGTACTCGAGGGTGTTCGGAAATAGAACGAGTAGCTAAGGGATTGTCTGAAGGCATATCAGAGCAATGCCCAAGTCTGATTCCCATTGAGGGGGCACGAATATCAGTTCGTGCTCCACTATTTTTGTAATATTTAGGGTTCAGGGAGCAATGCCCAAGTCTGATTCCTGTTATAGGGTGCAAGAAGAATCTTAGGGCAACTCCTTATCTATCTGGACATGTGTAGGTGTTCATGTTCATGAATGGACACCATGAGCTCTTTCCATTATGTATATGGACATGGGTTTCTGCATTATGTGTTTGCCACAACTATTTGGTGACTGATACGTCCAAAACGTATCTACTTTCTCGAACACTTTTGCTATTGTTTCTCCTCTAAACTTGTGTGATTTGGATGCAACTAACACGGACTAACGCAGTTTTTAGCAGAATTGCCCTGGTGTATACTTTTTGTGGAGAAAATCAACTATCAGGAAAAATCCCAGAAAATATGCCGAAAATCCTATTTCACCGGAAGAATCCAGGAGCTAGAATACGAGACGGAGGGGGGCTGGGCCCAGGTCACACCACCTGGCAACGCGGGCAAGCCCAGGCCGCGCCAGGGGGTGGTCTAGCCGCCCTAGATACCCCCTCTGTCTCCCTCTTCTCCTATAAGAAGCCTTCTGACCTAAAAACTCAGGGGGTTCGACGTTTTTCTAGAAAGAGTTCCGCTCCACCGCTACCACCAGATTCCACGAAACAGCACCAGAAACTCCGTTCTGGCACCCTGCCGGGATGGGGAATTGGAGGAGATCATCACCATCATCATCACCATCGCTTCTCCATCGACCATCCATGTTTCCCCATCTATGAGTGAGTAATCCCCCGCTGTAGGCTATGGGGATGGTAGGGATTGGATGAGATCGTTCATGTAATGGCATCAGATTGTTAGGGCTTGGTGCCTAGTATCTTTTATTAGTGCTTTATGACTTTGTTGCAACTTGTTATGCTTAATGCTTCTCACTAGGGCCCGAGTGCCATGATTTCAGATCTGAACATGTTATTGATTCATTATGATAGTATTGTTTATGGTCTTACCTGCAAGTTGTATACACACATTGTTGTCCGGAACCAGTGGCCCCGAAGTGACAGAAATCGGGATAACCGAAGGGAATGGCTTTGATGTGAGGATCACATGTGTTCACATAGTGTTAATGCTTTGCTCCGATGCTCTATTAAAAGGAGCACCTTAATTGCCAGTAGTACCCTTGAGGCCCAGCTGCAAACGGGCTGGCAGGACAAAATATGTTGTGCAAGTTCTCATTGCGAGCACGTATGACTATATATGGAACACATGCCTAGGAGTATCTAGTACTTGGATGGTTTATCTTATTTATCTGGAATTGCCCTATGTTCTGATTGCTATGTGAATTGTCTTATCCATGCAACGCCCGTCCATTTATCCCTATGCCTACCGCACTCAAATCCCACTATTTACTGCTACTGTTACTACTTTCCTTACTTTACTACTGCTGTTACTTTACTATTCCTACTACAAAACTGTTGCTACTGATAAACTGTTGTGAGCAAGATTGTTTCCAGGTGCAGCTGAATTGACAACTTAGTTGTTAAGGCTTATAAATATTCTTTAGCTCCCCTTGTGTCGAATCAATAAATTGGGTTTCACTTCCCTCGAAAATACTGCGATACACCCCATATACTTGTGGGTCATCAAGACTATTTTCTGGCGCCGTTGCCGGGGAGCATAGCTTTATTTATCAAGTTCACTTGGATTCTCTATTGTTCGCTGCTATCCATCCATCGTGGGTAAGTCTCGTGATGGTAAGGTTCCTATTTTACCATCCACTACAAGAAGAGGTACGGTTCTGAACACCTCTGTTGCTCTTGATTCACCATCTGTTATGAGTAAGCTCGTTACACCACCACATACACATGCTACACACACTGCTACTACTACTGAATCTGAAACTTCTGATGCTTATGATGCTGCTTCTACTATTCTTGATAAGAGTGGTTCATTAGGTCCTTTCCTAGATGCTACGATTGCTAGAACTATAGCTAGAAATACTGAAACTCCTAATGAAGACACTACTACACCTGTTAGTTCACCCGAGTCTAGTGAGAGTTATGATATTGAAGATGGTTACGTTGAGATGACCGATGGATTTATTAAAGAATGTAAAAACACCCATGATAGGAGTGTTGCTAAGAGTCTCCTTGAGAGGCATACTATTAGACCCAAATTGACTCCTATTGCTAAGTTTGCTGCTTCTCCCATAAACATTATAGATAAAGATTATGATTTCTCTCTCGATCTATCTTACATAGCTATTGTTGAGAAAGAACCTTTTTGCGGGACTAAGAATGAGAGTGCGGTAGCACATATGAATGAACTCTCTACCATGAGTGGCTTGTTTTCTGATGACATTAAGATGCGTACTCACTTTGTTGCTAAGATTTTCCCCTTTTCACTGGAAGGAGAAGCTAAAACTTGGTTTAGTAATTTACCTCCTGGATCTATTGATAACCCTGATTGCTTGATTAGTACCTTCCTGCAAATATATTTTCCTCCTAGTGCTAGACATGCTATTTTGCAGGAACTTTTTTGATTTTAAACAGGGAGAAAAAGAGATATTGCCTGAATCATGGGCAAGGTTTTGTGCTTTGATTCATGCACAGGCTGGAATTCCATTACCTAAGAATGAGCTTCTTGATATATTTTATAATGGACTAACCGAAAAATCTAGGACATACCTAGATAGTTGTGCTGATTGTGTTTTCAGGAATAGGACTCCCAAGGAAGCTGAAGAATTAATGGCTAAAATAAGCAAGAACTATGAAGATTGGACTCCTCCTGAACCAGCTATACCTGAAGTAATCATACCTGAACCAACTATTCATGTGCCTATTCCAACATCAAAGAAGAGGGGAGTTATTGAATAAATGATGAAGTGATGAAGGAAGCTAAAAAATGTCTTAAGGAGAAGGGAATTAAAGCTACAGATGTCAAGAATTTACCTCCTATTGAAGAATTATGTAAGCCTATCCCCTACTCATCCACTATTGAGGTACACTCTCTCCATCACTTTGATGAAGGTGATATCCCTTACTCTAAACCTCCTAATCAATACTTAGAAGAATTTGATATCTTTATTGTTAAGCAAGATAATTTTAATAAAAGGGTGCAAAATCATCTAATGGAAAACACTAGAGCTATTGATGAGTTGAAAGATATTGTGGAAAGAACCTCTAATGATGTTAAAATGATTGTTAAACACTTTAAAATGGTTCAAACTCAAATAGATCAACTCATTAAGGTGCAAAAATACTTGCTAGTTAATGCTGCTAAAGAAAAACATGCTTATGAAATTAGAACTAGAAGTGGTGTTGCTACCCAAGATCCTCTATATCCTGAGGGGCATCCCAAAAGAATTGAGCAGGATTCTCAACAAGCTGAAAATAGTGGCTCTACTCATAAGAAAAGGAAAAAGAAACATAAAACTATTGTAGAACCCTCTAAACCTGCTATAAATCCTAATAGTTTATCTATTTCTGATGCTGAAACTGAAAGTGGTAATGAAGAAAATGAAGTTCCTAATGAAGAAAAAGTTGAAGAAGAACCTGAAAAGCACACTAAGAATACTAAATACACTAAAGAAGATTTTATTGCTAAGAAACATGGTAGTGAAAGAGAGCCTTGGTTCCAAAAACCTATGCCTTTCCCCGATAAGAAACACAAGTCAAAGGAAGATGAACACTATCATAAGTTCTGTGAGTGGATGAAACCTTTATTCCTGCAAATTCCTTTGACTGATGCTATTAAATTGCCTCCTTACTCAAAGTATATGAAGGATATTGTCTCGAATAAAACGAAGATCCCTAATGAAGAAATTTATACTTTGCTTGCTAATTATTCCTTTAATGGTAAGGTTCCTAAGAAACTTGGAGACCCAGGGATTCCAACTATCCCTTGTTCTATTAAGAATAGTTATGTTAGAACGACTTTGTGTGATTTGGGAGCTGGAGTTAGTGTTATGCCTTTCTCTCTCTATAAGAGACTTCCACTATAAAAATTAATACCAACAGATATATCTTTGCAAATGGCTGATAAATCTACCACTATTCCTGTTGGTATATGTGAGGATGTACCTGTTCAAGTGGCTCCTAATTGCTTGATATTAACTGATTTTGCTGTGCTTGAAATGCCTGAAGATGATAATATGTCTATTATTCTTGGCAGACCTTTTCTTAATATTGCTGGAGCTATTATTAATTGTAATCAAGGAAAGGTGACCTTCAATGTTAATGACAAGGAACATACTGTCTATTTCCCCAAGAATATTGAAAGGACTTATGGTTTGAATTCAATTGAACATGTTGAGGGCATTCAAGTTGGAGAAATATATTGTCCCATACCAAGAGAAAATTTTGAAACTATTATGATTGGGACCATTGCTATCAAGGTTGAGATAACATAATCATTAGTGGAATACAAAGTTTTTCCTCATATGGAATTGTTTTGGTAACAAGACCTGATCAACCTTGTTAACAAAAGGATTTCATTGAACAAAACAATGTTTTCATCGTGATTATCTCCGTTTACTTCTATTCTATCCATTTTAGTTTTTGCTTTCGTTTAGTTTTCTTTGTTGTTAGTTGCTTGCATGTTAGAGTGTTTTAGAACTTCTGTAGTTCTAGATTTGTTTTGTCCTTACATCATTCCAAAAAAATCTTTCTGTCAGAAAATCAATCTTCTATACCTAAAAAATGCCCCAAAATAAAGTGTCTCAAAAAATTCCAGAAAATTCATATTAAATTTTTACGTGAAAAAAGGGGCAGAGGAGTGCCTAGAAGGTACCAGGGGGACCCACCAGGCGGGCTCACCACCTGGTGGTGCGGCCTGCCCTTGGTGGCGCCATGCCATGGTGTGGGCCACCCCTGGCCCTCCACTAACTCTCTCACCTGCCACTTTCTTCTCTCTCCTGAGTAAGCTCCAGTTCATTGCTCAAAATCGCGTTCTTGCTGTGCTTGCTCTCGATTTTTTTCGATCTCCTTGCTCAGCCCATCTTTGTTGCTGAAATTTGGAGCATTTGTTCCCTAGTATGTGACTCCTCCCCTTGTCCAAGTAGATTTGTGTTTAGTAGATTATATCTTGAGTATTTTCCTGCTGTAGGTGATAGGTTATGAGAGTTTGTAAGCTTGTTTGATGCATAGAGATATAATTTCAATGCATGTTTAGGCCTCTTACAAGTCCCTATGAGTAGTATGCTTCATTATATTCACTTTGCAATCACTTGTTTAATAGGTGCTTAAATTTCAGAATAGAAGATGAATGAGCATCAACTAAACCAACATGAACTATGTGTGCCTGAGGTCATGAACGTTCACCGGGAGGAGGAAGTTTTTCCTTCCATTTACCCATGCTCTGAGTTCATGAGATCTGCAGGAATTCTCCAAGATTTCCACACTTTGGTTTCTAATGCAGGGTTGGAGCACTTTTTGGAAGATGAACCTTGTCAATTTGTGAAGCTAACCATGTCTATGGTGCAGTACTTTCAATTTAGCTACTCTTTGCCTAACACCATGATCCACTACAAAATTTACAATATTGCCAGTCGACCTTTCTCTCGATGACTTTTGTGCAGCTATTAAGGTACCTTAGTGGGGATCATGTGGAAGGATTAAAGAGCGACCTGCACGACTCATGGATTTATACGCAGAAATTTGTCAAGGGAGCAGCTTCTCAAAGGAGAGTGGAAAAATCCGTAACATTCATCTCCCCTCCATTCGCTACTTTGCCTACTTTATTGCCAAGTGTGTTCTTGGTAGGAAAACTGCCAATAAGTTATCTTCATATGATCTAGCATTTATCTCTGTTGCGATTAAACTAGATAGGTCTTACAACTTGGGTGCTTTGATAGCTTTCCATCTTGCCGCTAACAGTGAGAAAGGTGGAATTTGTGGAGGCCTCATTGCTTCCTTTACTAGCATTGCATGGTTTAGTGCCTCATCATTTAGACCTACAGTTTCCCATAGAAAGGCTTGATCTTAATTCCATGATACAACATAAATTTGTTTCCTCGTGGGCTAATTTGAGTGAGTTGTCTTATGAAATAACCTTTCTCAAAGTTGGTTGGAGAAAGAGCAAGTCCGAGCGTGTTGTTCTTTTGCCTGCACCTGTTTTGTTTAACCTTGATAACAGGGTAGGATGGCCCCTCACTAAGGAGGAGCTTGACACGTATCTGGGAGAGCTCTCCCAACAGGAGCAGGATACTAGAAGGGAGGTCACGGATGATTCGATCTAGCCCTCGAATGAGGGGGAGTCTTCATATCAGTAGCCTGCTTTTGATTGGGGAGCTTCTTCTTCTTCCCATGGGCCCAACTACGAGCATTCTTATCATGACCCGCCTGCTTGGAACCCATATTCGTACATGGATTGATACCCACTTAGGCCAAAAGCCTAAGCTTGGGGGGAGGTACGTCGGCATTGCACTGATCTCCTTATCATGTTGCGTCGATACTTTGTATATTCATGTTTCGTTCTCTTTTTAGCTTTCGTTCTTTCTTTGCTTTTGTTTTTTTAAACACAAAAAGACCAAAAATATTTCTGTTGTTTCTCTTTGGTTTGATTCTTCTTCTTTTTGCCTTGGTTTGCTCTTTCCTTTTTGCTTTGTTTTGATTAATTCGAATACCCAAAAAGAGTTTTCTTTGCTTGTTTTTCCTTTTTGGTTCTTGCTTTAAAAGTCGAAAACACCATAAATATTTGATGTTCTTCTTTGGCTTTGTGAGTTTGTTGCAGGGTTCAGCAGTCCTCAGTGGAGTTTAGTTTTTATATTATTATCCAAGCCACACAAGTGAAGAGCAATAATGAGGATTAATGACAACTTGAGGTGTGGTAAGAGGCTGGTAACGAACTCTATTTGTTTTCATTTTTGTACATATACTCATCATTGTGGGCGTGCTTAGTCTGTTCGTGTAGGGTGTATGTTATCTTTGGATGCTTAGTAGTTCTTGATTTCGTATGATTAGTTCCAGCTTTCTAATAGTTTGTAGCATGTCTTATAAATGTTTGCTTGCATTACTTTATTCATAACTTGGTATGACACTGTGGTATCCTCCTTTGAATGTTTCATTTGAATTGACTTGGCCCATGCTCACGCATGCATATGACTAAAATAACCAGTTAAGCCTCGATGAATTATTTTGCCTTGAGGGTCTTGAATCACTTTCATGCCATGGTTAGTCCTGTTTTGTTGCAAGCATGATTATGATAGCTATTGCTCTCTTGTTTGTCGCTCCCTTACTATTGCTAGCCTTGACTTTCACTGAGTATTTTACTCGTGTTTCCAACTCCCTAAAACCAAATATTTCCAAAGTGTCCACCAACCATACCTACCTATTAGCATCATTTGCTATTTCCGTGCATATTCAATATGCCTTGTTTTCTTCCAAATAAAATGTTTGCTTGTTATGAGAAATTTAGTTAGTAAAGCTCTCACGAACTTGATGGCACACTTTATTTTCTTGCACTTAATAAACCTGAACCATTGTGTCCTTCTTTGTTGCGTATATTCTTACGCTTTATAAGTTGAAGTTAGCAGAACCATGTATCATGGGGAACGCTTTCAACATTGCATTGGTACTTAGTACCTCGTTGATATCATGTTATTTTTCTTATGGATCCCGGCCGTGTGAAATAAAAGTGGAACTTGTAAGATCATGGAGTTTGTATGTATGTTAGAGAAACGCTTGGGCCGCTAGCCTAAGCCATGCCTAATCATGGTGGAAACTTGCAGCATAACCATAATGAGCATTCTATGAAGCATCCTCAATAATAATCTATGCACATAGTAAATAAAAAGATCACTGAGATGCTCATTGTCTTCTTAGCCTTGTCATTTTGATTATGGGATAGCTCATGTATCATGTGCAAGGGGTACCCCGTTGGCGGTTCTCTATGATACGTATATACTTACAATGACAAGAGTTTACTTGTGACGTAAGTTGAGTAGCATAAGGATCCGTCTTCGTAGGTAAGGGGCATGAGACTTCGATTTATAACTTGTCAAGCATATCCTCTTAGTTGTGTCACTACCTTAACCATTTAAAGATGCTTATGATAGGGGCAATGAGAGCTCAAAGCTAACGAGTACCGTACTTTCAGCATTTGGAAGCCTTTCAAACTTTTCAAAACCTTTTTCATTTCCTTGTTGAGTCTCCACACATTCTTTGAGCACCTTCTTGAGAGCATAGTTGTCATTCTTAGTATAATGTGCTTGTCTCAAAACTTGAACTAATTGTGTTATGACTTTGATGCTTGTATCTTTGACATCTTTACTTCTAGTCTTCACTTGAACTCTAGAGGTGCCTTCGCATTCACAATCAAAGGCAAGCGAGATACCACTATATCATACATTGTTATGAGCATTGTAATGTTGCTTATGTTTATGTTTCTTGCTACTTATTATTTTTAAGTTGGAATCTCTTCATAGCTTGCATTGCCTATTAAGTGAACTTAGTTGCATACTCTTTATTATAAATTGTCTAAGTAGTTGATCACATGCTGAGAATATATACATCTTATGAAGCAAATGTGTTTCTGAAAGTTCTTTTATCGCACTCAGTTTTCAACTGAATTGCTTGATGACAAGCAATAAGCTAAGCTTGGGGGGAGTTGATACGTCCAAAACGTATCTACTTTCCCGAACACTTTTGCTATTCTTTCTTCTCTAAACTTGTGTGATTTAGATGCAACTAACACGGACTGACGTTGTTTTCAGCAGAATTGCCCTGTTGTCTACTTTTTGTGCAGAAAATCAACTATCAGGAAAAATCCTTGGAAAATATGCCGAAAATCCTATTTCACCAGAAGACTCCAGGAGCTAGAATACGAGACGGAGGGGGGCTGGGGCCAGGCCACACCACCATGGCCACGCGGGCAAGCCCAGGCCGCGCCAGGGGTGGTCTGGCCGCCCCAGACACCCCCTCGGTCTCCCTCTTCACCTATAAGAAGCCTTCTGACCTAAAAACTCAGGGGGGGCTGACGTTTTTCGAGAAAGAGATCCGCTCCTGCCGCCACCACCAGATTCCATGAAACAACACCAGAAACTCCGTTCTGGCACCCTGCCGGGACGGGGAATTGGAGGAGATCATCGCCATCATCATCACCATCGCTTCTCCATCGACCATCCATGTTTCCCCCATCTATAAGTGAGTAATCCCCCGTTGTAGGCTATGGGGATGGTAGGGATTGGATGAGGATCGTCCATGTAATGGCATCAAATTGTTAGGGCTTGGTGCCTAGTATCTTCTATTAGTGCTTTATGACTTCGTTGCAACTTGTTATGCTTAATGCTTGTCACTAGGGCCCGAGTGCCATGATTTCAGATCTGAACATGTGATTGATTCATTATGATAGTATTGTTTATGGTCTTACCTGCATGTTGTATACACATGTTGTTGTTCGGAACCAATGGCCCCGAAGTGACAGAAATCGGGATAACCGGAGGGAATGGCTTTGATGTGAGTATCACATGTGTTCACGGAGTGTTAATGCATTGCTCCGGTGCTCTATTAAAAGGAGAACCGTAATTGCCAGTAGTTCCCTTGAGGCCCCGCTGCAAACGGGCTGGCAGGACAAAATATGTTGTGCGAGTTCTCATTGCGAGCACGTATGACTATATATGGAACACATGCCTAGGATTATCTATGACTTGGATGCTTTATCTTATTTATCTGCAATTGCCCTATGTTCAGATTGCTATGTGAATTTTCTTGTCCATGCAACGCCCGTCCATCCATCCATATGCCTACCGCACTCGAATCCCACTGTTTACTGCTGTTGTTACTACTGTCCTTACTTTACTACTGCTGTTACTTTACTATTCCTACTACAAAACTATTGCTACTGATAAACTGTTGTAAGCAAGATTGTTTCCAGGTGCAACTGAATTGACAACTCAGTTGTAAAGGCTTATAAATATTGTTTGGCTCCCCTTGTGTCGAATCAATAAATTGGGTTTCACTTCCCTCGAAAATACTGCAATACACCCCATATACTTGTGGGTCATCAGTGACATGGGAAAAACCGACAACATACTAAACTGCAAATAAACCTTATTTGTTTTGAAATTGAAATTATGACAGTGCCACTAGTCGATTCATAAAATGTTGATTAGTCCTATATTGCTTCTTCCTTGAAATTATGACAGTGCTACTAGTCGATTCAGTTAATTATGAAAACTAACCACCTTGTCTTGGTGAACTGAACAAATCATACTATGTATTTTTGTTACCGGGAAAGAGGTGAAAGCTCAACTAGGACCTGGCGACCTAGCTAAATGACAAGATAGCCATTGTAACACCCTCGCCTGATAAGGCTGAGTTCCTGTGTATAGTGCTAATTCCGAGATCAGTTCACTAGCATACACAGTACAAAATGATACCAAATATAACCGTGTATCATAAATATAACGAATATGATCCAGAATTTACATTATATTATAGTGGAAACAATACAAGGTAGATCTCCATCCTTCAAATGTGCCATAGGCGAACAATTGTTGAGTGGACTCTCGCGACCTATAACGATCACTCAGAAACGATATAACCTACAACATGAAACGTAGCAGTCCCGAAGGGTCAATACTTTGAATGTATGGCAAGGAGAGCTAAGTAAGGAGACAATATACCTGGCAACTACATCCTTATTTGGCTAAGTGGGGATTTGGCTACCTTGCATTTTCTTAAACAGTTTTATCCTACTTTAAAATCAAGTTTGATCACATCAACCCATTAAGTTCACCCATCAAGTTTTAGTAATCTCAAATTGGAATGAATGAGAACATGTCATAGCACCTATAATTCAGCAACTCAAACGTCCATTACCAGGGACATGGCTAAGCACTTAGTTTTACACCCTGTAGGGGTTGTACACTTTACCCATATTACCTGGTCGACCCGCTCGTACCATGACACGCATATTGAGTCATGATAGGGAGAAGCCCAAGAAGAGACAATTCGGGAAGTAACTCCCCAAGCCCATCCACGCACCGTACCAACCTATCACATTCACTACATCTCTGGATACGAAGAGCTTGGGTCACCATGACCTACTAAGTCCATCCAGCCACCCATAACTCACTGGCATATGGTTGCACACGGAAGCTACCAAATCAAGATACCAATAATTTCTCAGAAACCTGGGTGGCCATCCACAAGAGAGATACTCAGGTACACCATAGACATGGACCCGACATTCACGAACCAAAGCAATTACCAATCCACCTAGAGAGTTCGTTAATTAAGTTGTTTTAGTTGCACAAAACATACACAATACCATAGCATGGTGTAGAACCTTCCCTCGTCTAGATAGCATGGCTAAGCACAACTAGCTTACGACGGCACAACTACAAGTGGACTCCTACTAAGATACATAGGACATAGCATAGTGATAGTAATTCCTACTCATGCATCTATGAAAAATACACTACACAATGCAGTAAGAAAATAGTAGGATAATTCATGATCAAAATAGCATCTACTTGCCTTTGTTGTAGATGTAGTCGATTAGATAATCCTCACAAATATAATAGTTGTACTTGTCGCACTCAAAGACTTGCAATCACGATACTCACAATCATAGCGGTTGTAATCATAGTAGTTGCACTCCTCGCAATCTATCGTTCAAAAGCAAAGGCACAACAACACACCATTCAAACATTGCAATCATGCAAAAATGGAACAATACAATAAAACAATGATGATCAAACGCATGCAGGATGACTTAATATGTCACAATGTTTGTAATTAGTTCTCTAAACAATACTAGATCACATGATGCATGTAGAAACTCATTTAATGCATTAGGATATTTATTATTAATTCTTAATCGTCAATAGAGGAGTTTTAATGGTTATGTTGGAACTTCTATACTAATTGCCGTATTAAATTTATATCTGAAGTGTACTGAATAGAGGACATTAATATGAACCAGTAGCAATTGGATTCACCTAATCGGAGTTGTAGATCTTGTTTTATGATTTAATTACTACTTAATAGAGTTTAAATTATCTAAACAGTTTACCTCGACCAAAAATAATTCTAAGACCAGATCTAGATTCTACATAGAATTATGAACCCAGAGACATACTACTTATATTTTTCAGAGCTATGAATAATTTACTATGAATTTATTACTCTAAAAGGCCATTAAAACTATTTAAATAAGTACCAGTTAGCTGTAGCACGAAAATTATATCTAATCATGTATTAATAAAGTACATGAAATTATCTTCAATTTGATATATTATACGCAATTTTTGGACATAATATGAATTTCTTATAGATTTTACAAGTTAAATCTATAATCTGCAATTTTAAATTCGAACGGAATATTCTAGGGAATATTCCGCTGACAGCACAGGTTGACCGTGCATGGACGCTGACCTGGTGACGACGTGGTAGTGACGAGGTAGCTGACTCGGATGATTAAATCTGGACCGTCAGCATGAGATCCAGTGGCTAGGAAAGAAGTTGGCTCCTCGATTTTGCCTCAGAAAAGATTAGAAACGGATCTGTGTTAGAGAGACAAATCCGTAAATCAAATCGAAAAACTTACAACATGAAAGTTGTGAAGAATCATTGGATCTCCCTTTTCACCAAGGAATTTGGATTTGAAGAAACGAGCGTGAGAAAATCTTAGGATTACACCATCAAATCTGAAATATTGCGTTGCAAAATTCTCCGGCTATGGTGGATGAAAAGAGGTGAGGTTTGTCGGGATTGAAAGTTTTCAACGATATCTACAACTTTCGTGTTGGAGGCGAAGGCATCCGACGAAGTTTAGATAGGTTTATAAGCGAAATATAATTTGAAAAGGTGTAGATTCGGGATTTCGAGAAGGAAAAGTGATATAGATGTGGCTCCGTGAAATTATATAGGTGTTTAAGATGGTGGAGAGATAGATATTAAGTAGGGAATAAGTAGAAACAAATAGAAATTAATTCAGAGTTGTAGATAAAAAGATATAGGAGTTTGAATATAGATAGATTCGAGAAAAACGATTTCGCACGGTTTTTGATGCAACCTGGGCATGGATACTTCCTCCCGTGTGCCCTCGCTGGCTGGTTCGGTCCGCCGGCTGAGTGGGCCGGCCAGTGGCCCATTTTGTTTTTCCCTTTTTGTTTTCTATTTTAGTATTTTCTTTATATCTTTTGCATACGAACTCCAAACGACATGATTCTTGTTTCTAATTTTTTCTAAAATTCATTAGATCATTAGAGTATCATATTTGTAACATTTTCACTAGTTTGAAGATGGTTGATTCATAAATCTCTATATATTCCTTATTAAAACATTTAGGGCAAATTAACTATTGGAGTTAGATACTAGGATTTGGAAAAAAATTGGGAACTTTGCATGAATGCAATGCAATGCTACATGATTTTCATTTTTACAAACATTCACACAAATACTAAAACTAAAACTCAATCCATGCCTTTTTACCTATATGGCTACTTAGGTCATAATGGAGTGAGTTCTTTCTAATTCAAAAGGTTTCTTTTTCTTGAGAATTTTCAACAAAGTCAAACAATCCACCAAACTTATTTATCTATTTCAACGTGATAGACTACCACCCTTAAAAGAAATCTCGTCTCGAGATTCGAGAAGGCTAGAAAGAAAATGGGTTAAGGGTCCACTATGGTGCTACCACCCTTAAATGAAGTTGACTGGATTGTTTGTTAATAATTCAGTTGGCTCTTATTGATTCTCCCTTGGACATTTAATGGTACAATGTCCCTAGACTTTCTAAACTCCATGGTTTGTAGATTCTAGGCTAACACTACTTGAACTAGCGAAACTCTCATGGTAGGCAATTAGGGAATGTTTGCTTCACGATACTCATTATACACGGTTGAGATTCATCCTTACCGTACATTCCTATGCTTAGCAGTGAATGCTTTTGTAAAAGTTCAAAGTCATACCATTCTAAGGTCTAGGCTCAACGTCGGCTCTTTTCTAAGGTTTAAAAGGAACTCAAGATTCACAAAGCCAACAGTACAAGAGCGAATAATAAGAGTAGTAGGAATGGTGATCAATCCATCTTGGACCCAAATTATTACCCTGCATGTGGATAGGTGAATCACACAACTTATCACTCGGGCATCCTCACTTTCTTTGTATATGTTTCCATGGGCACGAACCAATGCTCGATGTATACTCCCGTGTATTCAATCCAGAAAGCTACTACAAAAAGTAAGCTATAGATTCTCCGAAATATTGAGGTTGCACAATCTACTACATAACATCCTTTGCAATACTTCATACTTCCATATCCTGTTGTTGCATTAGATGGACGTATATCCTGCTTCATAGATATATTACATTTTATAATCTTCCACTTAATCCTTGTACATGTCTTCAACACATCATTCTAACTCCAAGGGTTTAAGATAGGAAAGAATAGATCATAGAGAAAAGGAACTATAGTCACCCGTATAAACAAGTTCCTATAACACACAATCAAGCCAAACAACAAGCACACATATCAGAACACAAGCATACATGAATCATAATGTTTAGTTACATGCTTGTAGTTTAGTGATTATCATCATCAAAATAGTTTATAAACTTTGGAAACAACATTAGGATTAAGTAGAACATCAACTAAGATGAAAGAAAAATTCTATCAAAATAGAGCAGCAGGTTTCACGAATTTTTCTGACCGTCTTAAGCTCGTCAGGAATTTTAGGAAACTTTTGTGCATATGCTACAGGTAATTAGTCTCTAGATCCCTAAATATGAGATAAATCTGACTTACCAATAAGGAACTGAAAATCGCGCGGTGAAACTTATTAGGCAGAAAACTTCAAGTAAACAACTCACGAATTTTAAGATTTTACTTCAATTAACGTGTTATGAAACCTCTCGAAAGTCCTTGAACTCTGGAGTTTCAAAAATACCAGATCCAAAACAAGATATCACACAATATGTATCATAACAAACAAGCAAGCAAACTAGTATTGTCATACCATATAAGTTGGTAAGATCAATATTCTAACACGATAGCGATGATCTCCTAAAGAGATAAACATGGTGGTCTATATCTACTCAAACTTGGTGAGATATTTATTGTATCATCTTATTTGTTCTTTTACTTATAGACCAAGTATCATTTAGGGATAGGGATATTTGTGTTAGACTACTTCTTGTTAGAGTATATTATATATTTTAGTTTCCCCATATGTTAGGGGGCTTCCTGTATATTTGCACCTGTACATTTACTATATATTTTGGCCTTTGGCCCTCTGATAATACAAGATCTATTACCCTAACATGGTATCAGAGCCGTCAGGCCTTTTTTTCCTCGCCGCCGCGCCCGGCCGTCGCTGCCGCCATCGCGCCGTCGCGCCCGGCCGCCTCCGTCCCCGGTCGCTGTCGCCACCGCTCGCCCCGGCCCCTCGCCGCCGCGCCCGGTCGCCGCCACCGCCGCTTCTCCTCCGCCTGCCCGCCCGGTGATTCCTCGTCGGGCTATGTTGCGATTCCTCGCTGCCCGGTGATTTTTGATGGCGCAAATTATCCTGATTTCGCTGCCTTCATGCGCGTCCATATGCGCGGTCTTCGCCTTTGGGGTGTGCTTTCTGGTGAGTTCTCCTGTCCACCGCGCCCCGTTGTGCCTCCGGCGCCTATTGCACCGACGCCCGTTGCCCTTGCCCCCGATGCTACTCAGGCGGTCAAGGATGCAGCCCAAAGTGCTGATGATACTGCTCGAGCTGATTATGATCGCCAGGTCCAGGAGCATTCTACTGCTATTGCAACCTACCGGCTTGATCTGGCTGACTACACTCAGTGGATAGATGAGGATGCTCGTGCTGCTGTTGTTCTCACTTCCAGTGTTCTGCCTCAGTATGCTGCTGAGTTCATGGGTCTTCTCGCTGCTGCTACGCAGTGGGTTTTTCTTCGTCAGCGCTATCAGCCGTCTGGAGATGCTCTTTATCTATCTATGGTTCGTCAGGAGCATGATCTTAAGCAGGGTGATTCCACTATTGATGATTTCTATACTCAGAGTGTTGCTATTTGGTGTCAGCTTGACTCTCTTCGTACAACGGTGTGTAACACCTGTCCCTGCTGTCTGATTATGCGCGAGGATCTTTAGTTTCAGCGCGTATTTGAGTTCTTGTCGCGGCTCCGCAAGGAGTTTGAGCCGCGTCGTGCCCAGCTGCTTGCTCATGGTCGTGTTCCGCTCTCTGAGGTACTGGCTGAGCTTCGTGCTAAGGAGACTCGTCTTCATGGTGCTGGTCTTCTTGAGGTTCCTTCTGTTCTTGCTACTCGTGGTCCCCCCATGCCGCCGGCTTTGTCGCGGTCTCTAGCACCGCCGCTACTCTCTACTCCACCGGCCCAGGATAAGAGTCAGCCTCAGCAGCCTCGTGGTTCTCGTCCTCCCTACGCCCACTTTGGCAAGCCTGGGCACGATATCTCTGGATGCTGGACGAGAGATCCCCTCTTACGTCAGCAGTACCTTGCTCGTCGGCAGTCTGGTTCTTTAGGATCTTCTGCTGTTGCTTCTGGACCTCCTGCTGGTGCTCCGTCTGATCAGGATATTATTCGTAGTCTTCGTAGTCTGCTCGCTGCTACAGGCTCTTCCTCGTCGGGTACTACTGGTTATGTGGCTAGTTCTTATGGCACCAGCGCGACCATCACCTTCTACACAGTCAGGTACGTCATCCCCGTGGTATCTAGATTCTGGCAGCTTATTTTCATATGACTTCTGCGTCTTCTGTTCTTTCTGCTCTTCGCTCTCTTATTTCTCTTGTCCGTGTTATTACGGCTGATGGTACCTCTCTTCCTGTTTCCAGTCGCGGCACCCTCTCTACTTCCTCCTTCTCTGTTCCTGATGTTTCTCATGTTCCCAGTCTTAAGATGAACCTTTTCTCTGCTAATCAGCTTACTGATTCTGGTTGTCATGTCATTCTTGACGCTAATTCATGTGCTGTTCAGGACCGTCGTACACAGGCTCTGGTTGGAGCTGGCCCTCGCAGCATTGAGTCTCCGGGGCTATGGGAGTTAGACTGGCTTCGCGTTCCTTCCGCTGACACTTCTTCTGCCACTTCTCCTGCATTTGCTGCTTCTGTCACTAGCTCGTTTCAGCAGTGGCATCATCGGCTGGGTCATCTTTGTGGCTCCCGTTTATCATCACTAGTTCGTCGTGATCTTCTGGGGCCTGTCTCAGGAGATGTGTCGTCGTTACATTCGTGTCAGGGTTGTAGGTTAGGTAAACAGATTCAACTTCCCTATCCTACTAGTGTGTCTGTATCTCAGCGACCTTTTGATTTAGTTCATTCAGATGTGTGGGGTCCAGCTCCCTTTGCTTCAAAAGGGGGCCGCCGATACTATATTTTTTTTATTGATGATTTTTCACGGTACACCTGGTTATTTTTTATGCGCTCTCGCAGTGAGGTGCTTGCTATTTATCAGCGCTTTGTGGCCATGGTTCGTACTCAGTATTCCACGCCTATTCGTGTGTTTCGTGTTGATTCTGCAGGAGAGTATATCTCCCAGCACCTGCGTGGCATCCTTGCTGAGCAGGGCACCCTTGCTCAGTTCTCGTGTCCCAGCGCCCATGCTCAAAATGGTGTCGCCGAGCGTAAGCATCGTCATATTCTTGAGACTACCCGCGCTATGATGATTGCTTCCTCTCTTCCGCCGCATTTCTAGGCTGAGCATGTCGCTACATCGACCTACCTCATTAATATCCAGCCTTCAGCTGCTCTTCAGGGTGGCATTCCTCTCGAGCGTCTCTCTGGCACCTGTCCAGACTACTCGACTCTTTGTTTATTTGGTTGCGTTTGCTATGTCCTTCTCCCTCCTCGCGACCGCACCAAACTGACCGCTCAGTCTGTTGAGTGTGTTTTTCTCGGCTACAGTGATGAGCATAAGGGCTATCACTGTTGGGACCCCGTTGGTCGTCAGTATGCGCATCTCTCGTGATGTCACGTTCGATGAGACGCATCCTTTCTATCCTCGCCCCCACCTCTGGTACTTACCTAATGGATGATCTCTCTTTTCTTCTTTTTCCTGATACACCTTCCGCTGTCCCTTCTCCTCCACCTCCTTCTGATGCGCCTCCTTTGTCTTCGGCTCCATCCTCTCCTCCGTCTAGTTCCCCTAGTTCTCCTCGGTCTCCGGCGTCGGACCCTTCCTCCATGGTTCCTTCTTCCTCCTCTTCTGATGAGTCATCTTCCGCGGATGAGCTTCCTTCCTCACGGCCTATTCGTCAGCGTCGTGCGCCAGACTGTTACTCCCCTAGTCAGTATGGTCTCTCTGTAGTCTCTGAGCCGACTTCTTATCGGGATGCCGCGTGTCATCCTGAATGGCAGCTTGCCATGGCTGAGGAGATCGCTGCGCTTGAGCGCACTAGCACCTGGGATCTTGTCTCTCCCCCTTCTAGTGTTCGTCCTATCACGTGTAAGTGGGTCTATAAAATTAAGACCCGCACTGATGGATATCTTGAGCGCTATAAAGCGCGTCTTGTGGCTCGTGGTTTTCAGCAGGAACACGGCCGTGACTATGATGAGACCTTTGCCCCTTTGGCCCATATGACCACTGTGCGTACTCTTCTTGCTATTGCTTCTGTTCGACGCTGGTATGTGTTCCCAGCTTGATGTTCGGAATGCTTTTCTTAATGGCGAGTTGAGTGAGGAGGTTTATATGCAGCCTCCTCCTGGGTATTCTGTTCCCGATGGGATGGTTTGTCGTCTTCGACGTTCCCTTTATGGCCTGAAACAGGCCCCTCGTGCCTGGTTTGAGTGCTTTGCCTCTGTGGTGACTGTTGTTGGTTTCTCTCCTAGTTCTCATGATCCAGCGCTTTTTGTTCACACTTCTCCTCGTGGACGCACTCTTCTCCTTCTCTATGTTGATGATATGATCATTAGGGGGCTTCCTGTATATTTGCACATGTACATGTACTATATATTCTGGCCTTTGGCCCTCTGGTAATACAAGATCTATTACCCTAACACTTCTAATAGTAGAAGTATGAGAATTGAAGTGGTAAGAGGATACTAGAAAGAAGTGTATGAAGAGAATAAGATAGAGTGAAATAGACTCTATATTTCATATGGATTTCCTATTCCATTTCTAGGTCACGATCCTACAGTCAACACACAGCTCTGATACCATCTGGTAACACCCTTGCCTGATAAGGCTGAGTTCCTGTGTATAGTGCTAATTCCGAGATCAGTTCACTAGCATACAGAGTACAAAATGATACCAAATATAACCATGCATCATAAATATAACGAATATGATCCAGAATTTACATTTTATTACAGCAAAAACAATACAAGGTAGATCTCCATCCTTCAAATGTGCCACGGGCGAACAATTGTTGAGTGGAGTCTCGCGACCTATAACGATCACTCAGAAACTGATATAACCTGCAACATGAAATGTAGCAGCCCCGAAGGGTCAATACTTGGAATGTATGGCAAGTAGAGCTAAGTAAGGAGACAATATACCTAGCAACTACATGATTATTTGGCTAAGTGGGGCTTTGGCTACCTTGCATTTTCTTAAACAGTTTTATCCTACTTTTAAATCAAGTTTGATCACATCAACCCATGAAGTTCACCCATCAAGTTTTAGTAATCTCAAATTGGAATGAACGAGAACATGTCATAGCACCCATAATTCAGCAACTCAAACGCCCATTACCAAGGACACTGGCTAAGCACTTAGTTTTACACCCTGAAGGGGTTGTAAACTTTACCCATATGACCTGGTCGACCCACTCGAACCATGACACGCATATTGAGTCATGATAGGGAGAAGCCCAAGAAGAGACAATTCGGGAATTAACTCCCCAAACCCATCCACGCACTGTACCAACCTATCACATTCACTACCTCTCTAGATACGAAGAGCCCGGGTCACCACGACCTACTAAGTCCATCCAGCCACCCATAACTCACTGGCATATGGTTGCACACGGAAGCTACCAAATCAAGACACTAATCATTTCTCAGAAACCTAGGTGGCCATCCACAAGTGAGATACTCGGGTAAACCATAGACATGGGCTCGGCATTCACGAACCAAGCGATTACCAATCCACACAGAGAGTTCGTTAATTAAGTTGTTTTAGTTGCACAAAATATATACAATACCATAGCATGGTGTAGACCCTTCTCTTGTCTAGATAGCATGGCTAAGCACGACTAGCTTACGACGGCTCAACTAGAAGTGAGTCCTACCAAGATACATAGGACATAGCATAGTGATAGTAATTCCTACTCATGCATCTATGAAAAATACACTACACAATGCAGTAAGAAAATATAGGATAATTCATGATCAAAATAGCATCTACTTGCCTTTGTTGTAGATGTAGTCGATTAGATAATCCTCACAAATATAATAGTTGCACTCGTTGCACTCAAAGACTTGCAATCACGATACTCACAATCATAGCAGTTGCGATCATAGTAGTTGCACTCCTCGCAATCTATCGTTCAAAAGCAAAGGCATGACAACACACCATTCAAAACATTGCAATCATGCAAAAATGCAACAATACAATTAAAACAATGATGATCAAATGCATGCATGATGACTTAATATGTCACAATGTTTGTAATTAGTTCTCTAAACAATACTAGATCACATGATGCATGTAGAGACTCATTTAATGCATTAGGATATTTATTAGTAATTCTTAATCGTCAATAGAGGAGTTTTAATGGTAATGTTGGAACTTCTATACTAAGTGTTGTATTAGGGATATTATAACCAAGTCAAATAGGAGGCCTCTCAGAGCCTCAACAATTTCGGCCATTGGATCACGCCATCTGGCAGTTTCCGACCGTCGGATGCAATTCAGTTTTCGCACTGGGCCAATTGTCCCAAGGGGATGCTACTCTGGGCGTCAAATTGGCCTTGCTATGGTCAAATGGGCCGAAAAACTCCACTAGAGGCCATGTGCTCGGATACTGGACCGAGCTGAAAGCAATGCCCAATCTGATCGATAGAAAAAAACGATGAGAGAGGATGGATGGGGCGACTTGAAGCGGCAGGGAGGAGAAGGGATGCAGCGAGCGGCATGCCCCAAGCGATGCAGTCGGTCGCTCGACCCAATCCGATCCTTTCCATCGATCGGGCACAGACCAGTCGATGTGGCAGGGAGCGCGCCTCCCAGCTGAGGCATCGTTGTTCCTTGATGGCGGTGACCTGATGCAGCAATGCGCGTGCCTCCCCAGTTGATCTGTTTGTGCGCCAGATTGAAGGCCGTGTTAATTAGCAGTTCGTGCAAAGCACTAATGGATTCCATCGTGCGCAAATCACCAGTGGAGACTGGTGATGGTACATTACTGTTCACATGCCTCTCCTGGCCTATAAATTCAGTTGCCTCATACTCACTTCATACCCCTTCTTGCTCAGCATAATCTCTAGAATCAATGGTGTTCTACTAGGTTGATTCTATCTCCTGTAAAATACGTATTTCCATATGACATTTGTCACTGGATCTAAAATCCCAATTAATTTTCTTCCATCTTGTGTTACTCCATGTACCTCTCATTTCTTTTCTATGTAATCTTAGAGATAGAACTCTCATTTCTTTTCCGTGTAATGTTGGAGATAGATCAGATTTATTTGATTGTGGAATTCTATATAGATGATCACTGAGTTGAAGTTTTCTTACGGGTGTGTGGGTTAACTGCATGAAAATCTTCTCTTGAGAATACTTCCAAACCTATGACCAATCAAACTAGTTCCGAATTAAAATGGCGGTGATACCATTCATGGATGATACATGTCTTTTTGTTTGATCAGGTGCATCTCTCAGCTTGTAGAATAAATTAATCATGTGAAACAGTACAAGTTAGTATGCAGCTGTAAATTTGATTTCAGTCTCCACAAGAGTATTAAGATGCAATATATGTTTGATCTTAAGCGTTAAGATCTTGACTAGTCATTCATCTTCTTAATACACCTGGACACTCTAACAACAAAATAATTACCACTAAAAACTAAGGCTGGTTTACAAAGAATTTATTTCCAATATACTGCACTAGAAATAACGCAGCTGGTAGAGCCGGTCTGTTAGTTTCATAGCATTGATGTTATGTATTCTACTCTTCCATCTTGTCTCTACAATCTTGCCTGATGTGCATTTTATTCATTAACTAGCAGTTTGCATATAGTATTATTTTAGGCACGTGAATAACTGACGATTTGGAAGAAGCCACGTAGAAGTATTATATGTGCGATAATTGAGACAACGATCAAAGAAACTAATTGTTGAAGTGGGTACAGATCAGGGGAGGGTAACGAACTCTGACAAATGTCCTAAATAATTTTATTGGCCTTTGTCCCGCATAATACATATGGAGCATTATCAGTCCGATAGATGTGGGAATGTGGAATATTGGCACGATGATAGCAACAACCAACTTTCTCTGTTGCCATGAATTGTTTCTTTCTTTGGGACTAATTGCATAGGCACTCTATTTTTTGGGTACTAGAAACTCCGGTAATGAATTATTTGTAAGTTTTTTATATTTGAAATTCCTAACTGTGTCGCGGCCTTGGAGGTCCAAACTTGGGATATAATACCTGATATAACTTCATACGGATGATGATACATGTTGAGCTCTTGTTTTATTGATGGAAGACAAATGTTTTATTGATGGAAGATAAAATGTCCACTGAGTAATTATGGATGCCTCATAGATAAGACAAGGCAACCATGTTTGAGTCAAGAAGTATTTTAATGAGTCTATAGGACAGGGACTAGGGTTTCACTCCTAGGACGATTTTCGTAATATTGGTTATAATGCTCTTAGGTAATATTTTTGTTCAATTTTTTGGTTGAACGTTCAAATACTAAACAAACTACAGCTTGATGATGTGATCAATATTGACCAAGTATAATAAGATAGCTTGCTAACATGTATATAGGAGAATAGGGCACATGTTCCTGAAATGAACGATTTTCCTTTTGAAACTTGATGTACTTTTTTCTATAGAGCTATGACGATTCAGCTGAAAAGAAGGGGAGGAGAGATATTATTCTGCCATTATGTGTTACGAAGGTGATTTAGAAGAATATGTATAGATCAGTTATAATTTGGAAACAAATATGCCCTACCACCTAGATCAACGTCTGGTGTATTGAAATTTTCTTTGATTTTTTGTACCAATATTCTCTCAAACATTTTAGTCTTTTTTATTCAAGATGGGAAATACACTGCTTTTATTATCCAATATATGGGTCAGTCTATGCAAATTTAGCTTCCTCAATTTGTGACTAAAGCTTTTATGAAAAAACTAACATTCTATTGATAAAATGACGGGCGCAGCAACGCGCGCCATCGTGATCTAGTTAAATTTATATCTGAAGTGTACGGAATAGAGGACATTAATATGAACCAGTAGCAATTGGATTCACCCTAATCAGAGTTGTAGATCTTGTTTTATGATTTAATTACTATTTAATAGAGTTTAAATTATCTAAATAGTTTACCTCGACCAAAAATAATTCTAAGACGAGATCTAGAATCTACACAGAATTGTGAATCCAGAGACATATTACTTATATTTTTCGGAGCTATGAATAATTTACTATGAATTTATCTATACCTAATAATAAAGAATGAAGTGTTTCTTACGGGTTCCGCCTTTTTTGGACAGCTTTACCCCTGCCAGATCATCAAAACTACACCCTATGCCACCGCCAAGTTAATCTATACCTAATAATAAAAGAAGGATGGTTTCTCTCTTCGTCCATCGGAGTGCGCTTTGGTCCATCGGTCTTTGCGCCTTCATCGGCAACAACCCGTGTGCTTTCCTACGTCCTGCTTTGCCTTGACCGGCTCTATCTCCAATATATGTATAGCTCGGACAAGGCCACACCAACACAATGGAACACAATTCCCTAAAACAAACGTCCTGCTTTGTCTTGACGTCGGCTCTATCTGCAATCTGTGTATAGCTAAGACACAATGGAATACAATTCCCTAAAAAAACACAATGGAACACAATTATACATTGCGGAGTGCACTGCAGGCCTTCAAACCCTTCGTTCCTGCTACAAGACAATAAACCTATCGACCTGTTTCAAGACGCCGCCACCATGTGGTCTCGAGGCAGCTAGGCTAGCCGCCAAGATGATCGGTTAATTACATCTTCATCCGTTGTCAGTGATGGAGAGTTAGGTAGCAGCGTCCGGGTCCAGCTCCGTCCTGATCGGCAATCTATTGCCCAGAATCAAGCAACACCACTAGCTAGATTGAAGCCTCTGCCCGGTGGTGCCCTTGCCACAACCATTCACTCTTCTTGAATAAGGTCGTAGGGGCCAGGCGATGGCATCCAGATGGCATGCGGCACCTAAAGGTCTGTAGACGAATATGGAGCCAGGGAAGAAGGAAAAACGAGGAGACATAAAACAAAGACAAGAGGTAGCAGTGGAGAGTAGACAAGACTGGAACTAAAAATAGCACAAGAACTATTTTGTACATGTTTCTGCTTTACCATGAGGTTATGAAACCATAAAAGGATTAGCATAAGAAATCCAATGAATTTGTCGAGAATCCGGAGATCCGCATGTTCGATAATTTTGGTTTCTTGTCATTAATAACATCACCAAATTGATATTCCTTAAAAATTTCATCAAATTGATATCACGTGATTTTCACTACTAGCCGAGTCCGTGATATGATTTTCACCCTACACCTTAAAGTTGTTGTTCCGTGATAACCATTATCGCACGCTACAAAATAAGGGATTTCATGACATTCGGTTTTGACCGTGTACAAATTTATTTGATTTATTGTGGCACCGTAGCAACGCATGGGTTTTGTGCTAGTTACTCTAAAAGGCCATTAAAACTATTTAATTAATTACCAGTTAACTATAGCATGAAAGTTATATCTAATCATGTATTAATAAAGTACATGAAATTATCTTCAATTTGATATATTATACGCAATTTTTGATCATAATATGAATTTCTTATAGATTTTACAAGTTAAATCTATAATCTGCAATTTTAAATTCGAACAGAATATTCTACTAACAGGACATGTTGACCGTGCATGGACGGTGATCTGGTGACGACGTGGCGGTGATGAGGCAGCTGACCGGAACGATTAAATCTGGACCGTCGGGATGAGATCCAGTGGCTAGGAAAGGAGTTGGCTCCTCGATTCTGCCTCAGAAAAGATTAGAAACATATCTGTGTTAGAGAGACAAATCCGTAAATCAAATCGAAAAACTTACAACATAAAAGTTGTGGAGAATCATTGGATCTACCTTTTCACCAAAGGAATTTGGGTTTGAAGAAACGAGCGTGAGAAAAACTTAGGATTACACCATCAAATCTGAAATATTGCGTTGCGAAATTCTCTGACTGTGGTGGATGAAAATAGGTGAGGTTTGTCGGGATTGAAAGATTTCATCGAAATCTACAGCTTTCGTGTTGGAGGCGAAGGCATCTGACGAAGTTTAGATAGGTTTATAAGCGAAATATAATTCAAGAAGGTGTAGATTCGGGATTTCGAGAAGGAAAAGTGATATAGATGTGGCTCCGGGATATTATATAGGTGTTTAGGACGGTGGAGAGATAGATCTTAAAGTAGGGAATAAGTAGAAACAAACGGAAATCAATTCGGAGTTGTAGATAAAAAGATATAGGAGTTTGAATATAGATAGATTCAAGAAAAAACAATTTTGCACGATTTTTGATGCAACCTGGGCATCGATACTTCCTCCCGTGCACCCTCGCTGGCTGGGCTGGTTTGGTCCACTGGCTGAGTGGGCCGGCCGATGGAGAATATCATTTTGCGGCCTAAAAGTTGGGGTGTAGAGGCAACACGGTACCCAAGTTCCCTGAAATCAGCCGGGATGACTACAGTTCGTGTGCCAAATACTCAGAGTGTCTTTTTCGGCACGAATTTAACTTTACGTTTCAATACAAAAAATCAGGCTAACGGCCGTCAAGTTGGGCCCCCCTGTCAGTTCTCGCCGTTATGTCGCTCTCGTCGCTTAGGCAGGGTGGCTGTCACGTTGGCTTGCAGCATTGGCACAGTGGATAGGACAACACCCCCTGCCTAGTGTATTGACATGACAAAACATGGCACATGTATCGGTGTTATAATTATTTTTTGTTTACTCAGAAGCTGGAACGGCCACCGCCACGCATCTCCCCATGGACTTTTGTCCCCGTCGTTAACCACTACCTTAAAAGCGCATTGACGGTTCCACAGTTCCCCTCCTCACAGAAACCACTCTTCTTCTTCTTGTCATCTGTCTTCTTCCTGTCTTTTCCTTGCTGCCATGGAAGGTCGTCACACTCTAGAGACAAGCTTCACTACCCATGACAATAAGAAGATAGACGTTGTCTACACCAACGAGGAGAAGACAGTGGTGCGTCCTGAGGATGTACGAGGGCTCGCATGGGATAGACGAGCACAAGTTTGTGGGATTGGACCTCGAGTACACCCCGGAGCACCCATATGAAGGGAGTGAAGTCGACGTCGTTCAACTGGCCATGCGGAAACACGTCCTCATCTACCACCTCTCCCGGTTTGTAGATCTGCTCTCTGTAGCTAACCGCTTTTAGGGTTTTCTCCTCTTGTTCTTTATCCACTTGCTCATCTTGCAACTACTGGATTTTAGTTAGGACCAAATAAATTAGGGTTTTCCTATGTCTCAATCGACTGAGATTTTCTTTAGTCTCAATCACCTAAGAAAAGTGCAACCGTAGTTAAAAGAAATGTGCAACTCATTCAGTCGACTGAGAAATAGCAAAACCGAATAAATTTTGACAAGACAATGTTGAGAGTCTTGATCTTCCTCCCTCTGGCGCTTCCTCCACTTCTTGTTGCCTAGTCCCTTGATCTTGGGGGCCTTGGGCCTGATTGGAGTCCTGCGACCCTCTTTGATGGCCACCCGCTGGAGGTTTCAGAGGTGAATGGTTAGAGCCCGTTGTTCAGCAATGTAGGCATTGATGTTCACAGTCTCGCGTTTGCCGCCTTTGTGGATGCCGGAGCCCGTGGCCTCTGCATGCTTCAGTAAGGTGTTCAAGTCGGTGCCGCCGGCGTGACTCGTCAATTAGTAGGTGATCCTCTTGCGGAAGGGGCAGCTGTAGTCGCCGTGCCTGAGGAAGGCGTCGTACTGGCTGGCCCGCAGCCTCCTCAGCACCTGACGAGCCTTGGTGTGAATGGACTCGTCATCGCTGCGGACGTCGCTGCCGGAAACCTATTGGAAGAAAAGGAAAATGGGGGAGTAGATGATGTAAGAAGATCGAGCAATCGAAATGCGAACAAGCGAATCCTAATAAACCAAGATCTAGCATCCAACGATGGGAACGGTAGAAGAACCAGGGGAGGGAAGCAAACCCTAGTTACCTCCGACCATGGGTCATCGATGCCGGTGTCGTAGGGGTTCAGCAGAGCGATGTACTTATCTGGATCGTAGGTGCCTAAGAAGTGCTTGATCTGCTTGTGACCGGTGGGGACCTCGACTGGGGCCTGGATAGGGACGGCGTCTGCTTTCAACGCGTCGAGGGGGATCGGCGAGGAGACGGGGGCCTCCTCGCCGGCGGCCTCGGAGGCAACGATGGCCACCTTATCCTCCTCGGCCATCGCCGGCACGGACGGGGTATTCTCGAGAGTTTGTGGATCCTGATGGGACGGTGGAGAGGGTTGTGTGGGGAGAGTGAGCGAGAGTGGGAGTGGGTGTGTGGAGAGGGGCTCTATAGTTAAGGTGGATGGAAGCAAGGCACGTTTCGTTGCACCACCGTGCAACGCGCCGCGCAGTCTACTGCACCATGCACCGCGACACGCGCACGGTACGTCACTTTTTTCCCGGGCCATGCATGGCAGTTCTGTATTGAGCCACATGCAAAGGGCGCACACACAATTTCTATGTACGAAGTTTGACACGGCCCTAAAATTGGGGATAGTTAAAAGTGGTTGTACGGCGAGATTTGTGGGGTTGTGATAGATCGGGTAAAGGGATGTGTTGATGGCTGCGAGTGAGTCGATGAAGCCGGAGACGTTAGGTCTCGTCGAGCTCAGCTGTTTGGACTCCGGATAGCGCGTGCAAGCTTCTTATGGTGGGCCCAGGTTGGAAGTGAGATTGAGAGCCACTGCGTAAAAAATGGGATGTGTCTTATTAAAATCAAGTGGCAATAAATTGCAGCTGTCCATTGACGACGGTGCACTCGATGACGCATGTGTTGTGGTGTAGTAGCAGTAGTAGCCTTTTCAGACTTGATTAAACGTGACATGACCACTCGACGATGTTTTCCATGGACGGCATCGTGTTCCTTCTTTTAGAGGGAGACATCAAGATGGGGCCTCGTCAAGATGGTAGCTCGTTAACTGGCAGTTTGAAAGAGTACCCTTTTCCTCTCTCGCTAAACAGATATGTTTCATTTTGCCCAAATTGGTAGCAAATCTAGAGAAGATTCTCTCTTCGATAATTCGTTCCCTTTTGGACCTCTTTTTCCTATGATCAGGTAGCAAATCACACCATGCAGAATACATTCATTCAGAAAACAAAACAAATGTAGATATAGTTGTGCGCAGCTAAATAGGATATAGTGATAGAAAGTAGGTTGCTTAACGAGGTTCGATGCATTCATCCAGAAATATGATGCAAGCAAAATATAGAAAATCAAAAGAAGCTGCTTAGCAGCAGCAGCCGCCGCAGCAGCAGGTACATTCAGGGAGACATCCGATCCATTCATTCGCCAGCGCCTCTGCCTCCCTCCGGCGCCTCTGCCACTTCTTGCTGCCCAGTCCCTTGACCTTGGGGGCTTTGGCCTGATTGGCGGAATGCGACCCTATTTGATGGCCAACCGCTGGAGGTTTCGGAGGTGAATGCCGAGAGCCCGGTGTTCAGTGATGTAGGCATTGATTTTCATGATCTCGCGTGTGTCTCCTTTTTTGATGCTGGAGCCCACGGCCTCTGCATGCTTCATTAAGGAGATGAAGTCGGTGCCGCCGGCGAGAGTCACACAACAGAAGTTAATCTCCTTGCGGAAGGGGCAGCTCCAGGGGCCGCCCCTGTAGAAGGCGTCGTATTGGCCGGCCCGCAGCCTCCTCGGCACCTGACGAGTCTTGGTGTGTATGGAATCGTCATCGCTGCAGACGTCGCTGCCGGAAACCTATTGTATGAAAAGGAAAATGGGGGAGTAGATGATGTAAGAAGATCGAGCAATCGAAATGCGAACAAGTGAATCCTAATAAACCAAGATCTAGCATCCAACAATGGGAACGATAGAGGGGAGCAAACCCTAGTTACCTACGACCATGGGTCGTCGATGCCGGTGTCGTAGGGGTTCAGCGGTGCGATGTACTTATCTGGACCATAGGTGCCCAAGAAGTCCTCGATCTGCTTGTGACCGGCGGGGGCCTCCTCGCCAGCGGGGGATCCTCTTCGGCGGCTCCATCGGTGCGAGGACGGGGGCCTGGACGGGAACAGAGGCTGCCATCCATGCCTCGACTGGGGCCTGGACAGGTACGGCGGCTGCTTTCAACGTGTCGAGGGGGACCGGCGAGGAGATGGGGGCCTCCTTGCCGGCGGCCACGGAGGCGACGATGGCCACCTTATCCTCCTCGCCTATCACTGGTGCAAACGGGGTATTCTCAGGAGTTTGCGGATGCTGGTGGGACAGTGGAGAGGGTTGCGTGGGGACATTGAGCGAGAGTGAGAGTGGGTGAGCGGAGAGGGGCTCTATAGTTAAGGTGGATGGAAGCAAGGCATGTTTCATTGCACCACCGTGCAACGCGCCGCGCAGTCTACTGCAACCGTGCACCACGACACGCACACGGTATGTCACGTTTTTTCCTGGGCCATGCATGGAAGTTCTGTATTGAGCCACATGCAAAGGGCGCATACACAATTTCTATGTACGAAGTTTGACACGGTCCTAAAATTGGTGATTGAGAGCCGCTGCATAAAAAATGGGATATGTCATATTAAAATCAAGTGGCAATAAATTGCAGCTGTCCATTGACGACCGTGCACTCGATGACGCATGCGTTGTGGCGTAGTAGTAGGAGTAGTAGGCTTTTCAGACTTGATTAAACTTGACATGACCGCTCGACGACTTTTTCGATGGACGGCGTCGTGTTCCTTCTTCTAGAAGTCTCGCTGAGGGAGACGTCCGTGTTGTCTCATGCTATACTGTGAAGGGCACGACGTGTGCAACAATCATCTATGGATCGCACAGTATCAACAGTTGGTGCGCACGATCCGCGTGACAACTGTGACAACCAATCTGGGAGTAGCAGACAGGGTGAGCACATGTTTGGGCTTCTACGAAAGATAGAGAGGGGGGCAAAACTGAGTAGTACCACATAAAACCAAGGGCAAAACTGAGTAGTATAAAAATGTAAAGTGAGTGTCTTGTACAATGAAATACATCATGGCATACATCGAATTATGCCAACATAGATCCACTAGAGTTCTTTGGATGTGTGTTCTTCTCATAAACCACATGGACCCACTAGAGTTGATCGCATGTGTATTCTTCTCATTAACCACACATGGATCCACCAGTGTCATTGCATGTCTGCTCTTTTCATTAACCATAGTTAGAGTCATTGCATCTCTGTTCTTTTCACAAACCACATATCACCAGTGTCATTGCATGTGTGTTCTTCCCACAGACCACACATGGATCCACCAATGTCATTGCATGTGTGTCCTTCTCACAAACCACACATGGATCCACCAGTGTCATTGCATGTGTGTTCTTTTCACAGACCACATATCACCAGTGTCATTGCATGTGTGTTCTTATCACAAACCACGTAAGGATCCACTGGTGTCATTGGATGTGTGTTACTCTCATAGACCACACATGGATCCACCGGTGTCATTGCATGTCTGCTCTTTTCATGAACCACATCTAGGGTCATTGCATGTGTGTTCTTCCCACAGACCACACATGGATCCACCAGTGTCATTGCATGTCCATTCTCACAGACCACATATGGATCCAGGAGTGTCATTGGATGTGTGTTCCTCCCACAGACCACACATGGATCCACCGGTGTCATTGCATGTCTCCTCTTTTTATGAACCACAGTTAGAGACATTGCATGTGCGATCCTCTCATAGACCACACATGGATCCACCAGTGTCATTGGATGTGTGTTCTTCTGATGAACCACATCTAGAGTCATTGGATATGTGTTCTTACCATGAACCACAGCTAGAGTCCTTGCATGTGTGTTCTTCTCACAAACCACATAAGGATACACCAGTGTCATTCAATGTGTGTTCTTCTCATGAACCACAGCTAGAGTCATTGCATTTGTGTTTTTCTCACAAACCATATCATGAACCTCACCTAGTGTCATTGCATGTGTGTTCTTCTCATTAACCAGACATGGATCCACCAGTGTCATTGCATGTCTGCTCTTTTCATTAACCAAATTTAAAGTCATTGCATGTCTGTTCTTTTCACAAACCACATATCACCAATGTCAATGCATGTGTGCTCTTCCCCCATGAACCACACATGGATCCACCAGTGTCATTGCATGTGTGTCCTTCTCACAAACCACACATGGATCCAGCAGTGTCATTGCATGTGTGTTCTTTTCACAGACACATATCACCAGTGTCATTGCATGTGAGTTCTTTTCAGAGACACATATCACCAGTGTCATTGCATGTGTGTTCTTCTCGCAAACCACGTAAGGATCCACCGGTGTCATTGGATGTGTGTTCCTCTCATATACCACACATGGATTCACTAGTGTCATTGCATGTCTGCTCTTTTCATGAACCACATCTAGAGTCATTGCATGTGTGTTCTTCCCACAGACCCCATATGGATCCACCAGTGTCATTGCATGTGTGTTCTTCTCACATACCACATATGGATCCAACAGTGTCATTGGATGTGTGTTCCTCCCACAGACCACACATGGATCCACTGGTGTCATTGCATGTTTGCACTTTTCATGAACCACAGATAGAGTCATTGCATGTGTGATCCTCTCACAGACCACACATTGATCCACCAATGTCATTGGATGTGTGTTTTTCTCATGAACCACACCTAGAGTCATTGCATGTGTGCTCTTTCCAGGAACGACAGTTAGACTCATTGCATGTGTGATCCTCTCACAGACCACACATGGATCCACCAGTGATACTGGATGTGTGTTCTTCTCATGAACCACAGGTAGAGTTATTGGATGTGTGTTCTTTCCATGAACTATAGCTAGAGTCCTTGCATGTGTGTTCTTTTCACAAACCACATATCACCAGTGTCATTGCATGTGTTTTCTTCCCACAGACCGCACATGGATCCACCAGTGTCATTGCATGTGTGTCCTTCTCACAAACCACACCTGGATCCACCAGTGTCATTGCATGTGTGTTCTTTTCGCAGACCACATATCACCAGTGTCATTGCATGTGTGTTCTTCTCACAAACCACATAAGTATCCACCGATGTCATTGGATGTGTGTTCCTCTCATAGACCACACATAGATCCACCGGTGTCATTGCATGTCTGCACTTTTCATGAACCACATCTAGAGTCATTGCATGTGTGTTCTTCCCACAGACCACACATGGATCCACCAGTGTCATTGTATGTGTGTTCTTCTCACAAACAACATATGGATCCAACAGTGTCATTGGATATCTGTTCCTCCCACAGACCACACATGTATCCACCGGTGTCATTGCATGTCTACTCTTTTCATGAACCACAGTTAGAGTCATTGCATGTGTGATCCTCTCACAGACCACACATGGATCCACCAGTGACACTTGATGTGTGTTCTTCTCATGAACCACAACTAGAGTTATTGGATGTGTGTTCTTTCCATGAACTATAGCTAGAGTCCTTGCATGTGTGTTCTTCTCACAAACCACATATGGATACACCAGTGTTATTGCATGGGTGTTCTTCTCATGAACCACAACTAGAGTCATTGCATGTGTGTTCTTCTCAAAAACCATATCATGAACCACACCCAGTGTCATTGCATGTGTGTTCTTCTCATTAACCACACATGGATCCACTAGTGTCATTGCATGTCTCCTCTTTTCATTAACCATAGTTAGAGTCATTGCATGTATGTTCTTTTCACAAACCACATATCACTAGTGTCATTGCATGTGTGTTCTTCCCACAGACCACACATGGATCCACCAGTGTCATTGCATGTGTGTCCTTCTCACAAACCACACATGCATCCACCAGTGCCATTGCATGTCTATTCTTTTCACAGACCACATATCACTAGTGTCATTGCATGTGAGTTCATCTCACAAACCACGTAAGGATCCACCAGTGTCATTGGATGTGTGTTCCTCTCATAGACCACACATGGATCCACCAGTGTCATTGCATGTCTGCTCTTTTCATGAGCCACATCTAGAGTCATTTCATGTGTGTTCTTCCCACAGACCACACATGGATCCACCAGTGTCATTGCATGTGTGTTCTTCTCACAAACCACATACGGATCCAGCAGTGTCATTGGATGTGCGTTCCTCCCACAGACCACACATGGATCCACCGGTGTCATTGCATGTTTGCTCTTTTCATGAACTACAGTTAGAGTCATTGCATGTGTGATCCTCTCACAGACCACACATGGATCCACCAGTGACATTGGATGTGTGTTATTCTCATGAACCATGGCTAGAGTCATTGGATGTCTGTTCTTTCCATGAACCACAACTAGAGTTCTTGCATGTGTGTTCTTCTCACAATCCACATAAGGATACACTAGTGTCATTGCATGTGTGTTCTTCTCATGAACCACAGCTAGAGTCATTGCATGTGTGTTCTTCTCACAAACCACATCATGAATCACACCCAGTGTCATTTCATGTGTGTTCTTCTCATTAACCACACATGGATCCACCAGTGTCATTACATGTATGCTCTTTTCATTAACCACAGATAGAGTCATTGCATGTATGTTCTTATCACAAACCACATATCACTAGTGTGATTGCATGTGTGTTCTTCCCACAGACCACACATGGATCCACCAGTGTCATTGCATGTGTGTCCTTCTCACAAACCACACATTGATCCACCAGTGTCATTGCATGTGTGTTCTTTTCGCAGACCACATATCACCAGTGTCATTGCATGTGTGTTCTTCTCACAAACCACATAAGGATTCACCGGTGTCATTGGATGTGTGTTCCTCTCATGGACCACACATGGATCCACCGGTGTCATTGCATGTCTGATCTTTTCATGAACCACATCAAGAGTCATTGCATGTGTGTTCTTCCCAAAGACCACACATGGATCCACCAGTGTCATTGCATGTGTGTTATTCTCACAAACCACATATGGATCCAGCAGTGTCATTGGATGTGTGTTCCTCCCACAGACCATACAAGGATCCACCCATGTCATTGCATGTCTGCTCTTTTCATGAACCACAGTTAGAGTCATAACATGTGTGATCCTCTCACAGACCACACATGGATCCACCAGTGTCATTGCATGTGTGTGCTTTCCACAGACCACACATGGATCCACCAGTGTCATTGCATGTGTGTCCTTCCCACAGACCACACATGGATCCACCAGTGTCATTGCATGTGTGTTATTCTCACAAACCACATATGGATCCAGCAGTGTCATTGGATGTGTGTTCCTCCCACAGACCACACAAGGATCCACCGATGTCATTGCATGTCTGCTCTTTTCATGAACCACAGTTAGAGTCATTGCATGTGTGATCCTCTCACAGACCACACATGGATCCACCAGTGTCACTGCATGTGTGTTCTTTCCATAGACCACACATGGATCCACCAGTGTCATTGCATGTGTTTCCTTCCCACATACCACACATGGATCCACCAGTGTCATTGCATGTGTGTCCTTCTCACAAACCACACATGGATCCACCAGTGTCAATGGATGTATGTTCCTCTCATAGACCACACATGGATCCACCGGTGTCATTGCATGTCTGCTCTTTTCATGAGCCACATCTAGAGTCATTGCATGTGTGTTCTTCCCACAAACCACAAATGGATCCACCAGTGTCATTGCATGTGTGTTCTTCTCACAAACCACATATGGATCCAGCAGTGTCATTCGATGTGCGTTCCTCCCACAGACCACACATGGATCCACCGATGTCATTGCATGTCTGATCTTTTCATGAACCACAGTTAGAGTCATTGCATGTGTGATCCTCTCACAGACCACACATGGATCCACCAGTGATACTGGATGTGTGTTCTTCTCATGAACCACAGGTAGAGTTATTGGATGTGTGTTCTTTCCATGAACTATAGCTAGAGTCCTTGCATGTGTGTTCTTTTCACAAACCACATATCACCAGTGTCATTGCATGTGTTTTCTTCCCAAAGACCGCACATGGATCCACCAGTGTCATTGCATGTGTGTCCTTCTCACAAACCACACCTGGATCCACCAGTGTCATTGCATGTGTATTCTTTTCACAGACCACATATCACCAGTGTCATTGCATGTGTGTTCTTCTCACAAACCTCATAAGGATCCACCGATGTCATTGGATGTGTGTTCCTCTCATAGACCACACATAGATCCACCGGTGTCATTGCATGTCTGCACTTTTCATGAACCACATCTAGAGTCATTGCATGTGTGTTCTTCCCACAGACCACACATGGATCCACCAGTGTCATTGCATGTGTGTTCTTCTCACAAACCACATATGGATCCAACAGTGTCATTGGATATGTGTTCCTCCCACAGACTACACATGGATCCACCGGTGTCATTACATGTCTACTCTTTTCATGAACCACAGTTAGAGTCATTGCATGTGTGTTCTTCTCACAATCCACATAAGGATACACTAGTGTCATTGCATGTGTGTTCTTCTCATGAACCACAGCTAGAGTCATTGCATGTGTGTTGTTCTCACAAACCACATCATGAATCACACCCAGTGTCATTTCATGTGTGTTCTTCTCATTAACCAGACATGGATCCACCAGTGTCATTACATGTCTGCTCTTTTCATTAACCACAGATAGAGTCATTGCATGTATGTTCTTCTCACAAACCACATATCACTAGTGTCATTGCATGTGTGTTCTTCCCACAGACCACACATGGATCCACCAGTGTCATTGCATGTGTGTCCTTCTCACAAACCACACATTGATCCACCAGTGTCATTGCATGTCTGCTCTTTTCATTAACCACAGATAGAGTTATTGCATGTATGTTCTTCTCACAAACCACATATCACTAGTGTCATTGCATGTGTGTTCTTCCCACAGACCACACATGGATCCACCAGTGTCATTGCATGTGTGTCCTTCTCACAAACCACACATTGATCCACCAGTGTCATTGCATGTGTGTTCTTTTCATAAACCACATATCACCAGTGTCATTGCATGTCTGTTCTTCTCCCAAACCACGTAAGGATCCACCAGTGTTATTGGATGTGTGTTCCTCTCATAGACCACACATGGATCCACCGGTGTCATTGCATGTCTGATCTTTTCATGAACCACATCAAGAGTCATTGCATGTGTGTTCTTCCCATAGACCACACATGGATCCACCAGTGTCATTGCATGTGTGTTATTCTCACAAACCATATATGGATCCAGCAGTGTCATTGGATGTGTGTTCCTCCCACAGACCACACAAGGATCCATCGATGTCATGGCATGTCTGCTCTTTTCATGAACCACAGTTAGAGTCATTGCATGTGTGATCCTCTCACAGACCACACATGGATCCACCAGTGTCATTGCATGTGTGTTCTTTCCACAGACCACACATGGATCCACCAGTGTCATTGCATGGGTGTCCTTCCCACAGACCACACATGGATCCACCAGTGTCATTGCATGCGTGTCCTTCCCACAGACCACATATGGATCCACCAGTGTCATTGCATGTGTGTTATTCTCACAAACCACATATGGATCCAGCAGTGTCATTGGATGTGTGTTCCTCCCACAGACCACACAAGGATCCACCGATGTCATTGCATGTCTGCTCTTTTCATGAACCACAGTTAGAGTCATTGCATGTGTGATCCTCTCACAGACCACACATCGATCCGCCAGTGTCATTGCATGTGTGTTCTTTCCACAGACCACACATGGATCCACCAGTGTCATTGCATGTGTTTTCTTCCCACAGACCACACATGGATCCACCAGTGTCATTGCATGTGTGTCCTTCTCACAAACCACACATGGATCCACCAGTGTCATTGGATGTGTGTTCCTCTCATAGACTACACATGGATCCACCAGTGTCATTGCATGTCTGCTCTTTTCATGAGCCACATCTAGAGTCATTGCATGTGTGTTCTTCCCACAGACCACAAATGGATCCACCAGTGTCATTGCATGTGTGTTCTTCTCACAAACCACATATGGATCCAGCAGTGTCATTGGATGTGCGTTCCTCCCACAGACCACACATGGATCCACCGGTGTCATTGCATGTCTGCTCTTTTAATGAACCACAGTTAGAGTCATTGCATGTGTGATCCTCTCACAGACCAGACATGGATCCACCAGTGACATTGGATGTGTGTTATTCTCATGAACCATGGCTAGAGTCATTGGATGTGTGTTCTTTCCACGAACCACAACTAGAGTTCTTGCATGTGTGTTCTTCTCACAATCCACATAAGGATACACTAGTGTCATTGCATGTGTGTTCTTCTCATGAACCACAGCTAGAGTCATTGCATGTGTGTTGTTCTCACAAACCACATCATGAATCACACCCAGTGTCATTTCATGTGTGTTCTTCTCATTAACCAGACATGGATCCACCAGTGTCATTACATGTCTGCTCTTTTCATTAACCACAGATAGAGTCATTGCATGTATGTTCTTCTCACAAACCACATATCACTAGTGTCATTGCATGTGTGTTCTTCCCACAGACCACACATGGATCCACCAGTGTCATTGCATGTGTGTCCTTCTCACAAACCACACATTGATCCACCAGTGTCATTGCATGTCTGCTCTTTTCATTAACCACAGATAGAGTTATTGCATGTATGTTCTTCTCACAAACCACATATCACTAGTGTCATTGCATGTGTGTTCTTCCCACAGACCACACATGGATCCACCAGTGTCATTGCATGTGTGTCCTTCTCACAAACCACACATTGATCCACCAGTGTCATTGCATGTGTGTTCTTTTCATAAACAACATATCACCAGTGTCATTGCATGTCTGTTCTTCTCCCAAACCACGTAAGGATCCACCAGTGTTATTGGATGTGTGTTCCTCTCATAGACCACACATGGATCCACCGGTGTCATTGCATGTCTGATCTTTTCATGAACCACATCAAGAGTCATTGCATGTGTGTTCTTCCCATAGACCACACATGGATCCACCAGTGTCATTGCATGTGTGTTATTCTCACAAACCACATATGGATCCAGCAGTGTCATTGGATGTGTGTTCCTCCCACAGACCACACAAGGATCCATCGATGTCATGGCATGTCTGCTCTTTTCATGAACCACAGTTAGAGTCATTGCATGTGTGATCCTCTCACAGACCACACATGGATCCACCAGTGTCATTGCATGTGTGTTCTTTCCACAGACCACACATGGATCCACCAGTGTCATTGCATGGGTGTCCTTCCCACAGACCACACATGGATCCACCAGTGTCATTGCATGCGTGTCCTTCCCACAGACCACACATGGATCCACCAGTGTCATTGCATGTGTGTTATTCTCACAAACCACATATGGATCCAGCAGTGTCATTGGATGTGTGTTCCTCCCACAGACCACACAAGGATCCACCGATGTCATTGCATGTCTGCTCTTTTCATGAACCACAGTTAGAGTCATTGCATGTGTGATCCTCTCACAGACCACACATCGATCCGCCAGTGTCATTGCATGTGTGTTCTTTCCACAGACCACACATGGATCCACCAGTGTCATTGCATGTGTTTTCTTCCCACAGACCACACATGGATCCACCAGTGTCATTGCATGTGTGTCCTTCTCACAAACCACACATGGATCCACCAGTGTCATTGGATGTGTGTTCCTCTCATAGACTACACATGGATCCACCAGTGTCATTGCATGTCTGCTCTTTTCATGAGCCACATCTAGAGTCATTGCATGTGTGTTCTTCCCACAGACCACACATGGATCCACCAGTGTCATTGCATGTGTGTTCTTCTCACAAACCACATATGGATCCAGCAGTGTCATTGGATGTGCGTTCCTCCCACAGACCACACATGGATCCACCGGTGTCATTGCATGTCTGCTCTTTTAATGAACCACAGTTAGAGTCATTGCATGTGTGATCCTCTCACAGACCAGACATGGATCCACCAGTGACATTGGATGTGTGTTCTTCTCATGAACCACGGCTAGAGTCATTGGATGTGTGTTCTTTCCATGAAGCACAGCTAGAGTCCTTGCATGTGTGTTCTTCTCACAAACCACATAAGGATACACTAGTGTCATTGCACGTGTGTTCTTCTCATGAACCACAGCTAGAGTCATTGCATGTGTGTTCTTCTCACAAACCACATCATGAGCCACACCCTGTGTCATTGCATGTGTGTTCTTCTCATTAACCACACATGGATTAACCAGTATCATTTCATGTCTGCTCTTTTCATTGACCACAGTTAGAGTCATTGCATGTATGTTCTTCTCACAAACCACATATCACTAGTGTCGTTGCATGTGTGTTCTTCCCACAGACCACACATGGATCCACCAGTGTCATTGCATGTGTGTCCTTCTCACAAACCACACATGGATCCACTAGTGTCATTGCATGTGTGTTCTTTTCATAGACCACATATCACCAGTGTCATTGCATGTCAGTTCTTCTCCCAAACCACGTAATGATCCACCGGTGTCATTGGATGTGTGTTCCTCTCATAGACCACACATGGATCCACCGGTGTCATTGCATGATTGATCTTTTCATGAACCACATCAAGAGTCATTGCATGTGTGTTCTTCCCACAGACCACACATGGATCCACCAGTGTTATTGCATGTGTGTTATTCTCATAAACCACATATGGATCTACAAGTGTCATTGGATGTGTGTTCCTCCCACAGACCACACAAGGATCCACCGATGTCATTGCGTGTCTGCTATTTTCATGAACCACAGTTAGAGTCATTGCATGTGTGATCCTCTCACAGACCACACATGGATCATCCAGTGTCATTGGATGTGTGTTTTTCTCATGAACCACAGCTAGAGTCATTGGATGTGTGTTCTTTCCATGAACCACAGCTAGAGTCCTTGCATGTGTGTTCTTCTCACAAGCCACATAAGGATACACCAGTGTCATTCCATGTGTGTTCTTCTCATGAACCATAGCTAGAGTCATTGCATGTGTGTTCTTCTCACAAACCATATCATTAACCACACCGAATGTCATTGCATGTGTGTTGTTCTCATTAACCACACATGGATCCACCAGTGTCATTGCATATCTGCTCTTTTCATTAACCACAGTGTCATTGCATGTCTGTTCTTTTCACAAACCACATATCACTAGTGTCATTGCATGTGTTTTCTTCCCACATACCACACATGGATCCACCAGTGTCATTGCATGTGTGTCTTTCTCACAAACCACACATGGATCCACTAGTGTCATTGCATGTGTGTTCTTTTCACAGATCACATATCACTACTGTTATTGCATGTGTGTTCTTCTCACAAAACACGTAAGGATCCACCGATGGCATTGGATGTGTGTTCGTCTCATAGACCACAAATGGATCCACCGGTGTCATTGCATGTCTGCACTTTTCATGAACCACATCTAGAGTCATTGCATGTGTGTTCTTCCCACAGACCACACATGGATCCACCAGTGTCATTGCATGTGTGTTCTTCTCACAAACCACATATGGATCCAGCAGTGTCATTGGATGTGTGTTCCTCCCACAGACCACACATGGATCCACCGGTGTCATTGCATGTGTGTTCTTCTCATTAACCACACATGGATCCACTAGTGTCATTCCATGTCTGCACTTTTCATTAACCATAGTTAGAGTCATTGCATGTATGTTCTTTTCACAAACCACATATCACTAGTGTCATTGCATGTGCGTTCTTCTCACAAACCATATCATTAACCACACCGAATGTCATTGCATGTGTGTTGTTCTCATTAACCACACATGGATCCACCAGTGTCATTGCATATCTGCTCTTTTCATTAACCACAGTGTCATTGCATGTCTGTTCTTTTCACCAACCACATATCACTAGTGTCATTGCATGTGTTTTCTTCCCACATACCACACATGGATCCACCAGTGTCATTGCATGTGTGTCTTTCTCACAAACCACACATGGATCCACTAGTGTCATTGCATGTGTGTTCTTTTCACAGATCACATATCACTACTGTTATTGCATGTGTGTTCTTCTCACAAAACACGTAAGGATCCACCGATGGCATTGGATGTGTGTTCGTCTCATAGACCACAAATGGATCCACCGGTGTCATTGCATGTCTGCACTTTTCATGAACCACATCTAGAGTCATTGCATGTGTGTTCTTCCCACAGACCACACATGGATCCACCAGTGTCATTGCATGTGTGTTCTTCTCACAAACCACATATGGATCCAGCAGTGTCATTGGATGTGTGTTCCTCCCACAGACCACACATGGATCCACCGGTGTCATTGCATGTGTGTTCTTCTCATTAACCACACATGGATCCACTAGTGTCATTCCATGTCTGCACTTTTCATTAACCATAGTTAGAGTCATTGCATGTATGTTCTTTTCACAAACCACATATAACCAGTGTCATTGCATGTGTGTTCTTCCCACTGACCACACATGGATCGACCAGTGTTATTGCATGTGTGTCCTTCTCACAAACCACACATGGATCCACCAGTGTCATGGCATGTGTGTTCTTTTCATAGACCACATATCACCAGTGTCATTGCATGTGTGTGCTTCTCACAAACCACGTAAGGATGCTCCGGTGTCATTGGATGCGTGTTCCTCGCATAGACTACACATGGATCCACCGGTGTCATTGCATGTCTGCTCTTTTCATGAACCACATCTAGAGTCATTGCAAGTGTGTTTTTCCCACAGACCACACATGGATCCACTAGTGTCATTGCATGTGTGTTCTTCTCACAAACCACATATCGATCCAGCAGTGTCATTGGATGTGTGTTCCTACCACAGACCACTCATGGATCCACCGGTGTCATTGCATGTCTGCTCGTTTCATGAACCATAGTTATTGCATGTGTGATCCTCTCCCAGACCACGCATGGATCCACTATTGACATTGGATGTATATTCTTCTCATGAACCACAGCTAGAGTCATTGGATGTGTGTTCTTTCCATGAACCACAACTAGAGTCCTTGCATGTGTGTTCTTCTCACAAACCACATAAGGATACACTAGTGTCATTGCATGTGTGTTCTTCTCATGAACCACAGCTAGAGTCATTGCATGTGTGTTCTTCTCACAAACCACATCATGAACCACACCCAGTGTCATTGCATGTGTGTTCTTCTCATTAACCACACATGGATCCACCAGTGTCATTGCATGTGTGATCTTTTCATTAACCACGGTTAGAGTCATTGCATGTCTGTTCTTTTCACAAACCACATATCACGAGTGTCATTGCATGTGTGTTCTTCCCACAGACCACACATGGATCCACCAGTGTCATTGCATGTGTGTCCTTCTCACAAACCACACATCGATCCACCAGTGTCATTGCATGTGTGTTCTTTTCGCAGACCACATATCACCTGTGTCATTCCATGTCTTTGAAGGAGATATGCCCCAGAGGAAAATAAGAAATATGTTTTTATTATCATATCTCAAATCGTTTATAATAGTTTCATATTTTGCTAGAACTGTGCCAAGTAGAAACATTGGTATAGGTGTGGTATGAAACAACCAAGTCCCTAGTAGCCTCTATTCATACTAGTTCGTTGGTCACAAAGATGATCTGGGTTTCAAGATCATGGGCATTTATGCCGACTGACAACGAGATCATATCATTGGAGAATGATTTGGTTGGACATTCCTCGAAGGATTGCAACATGATCAAGTCATATAGTTCATTGTTGCAACACCTATACCTAGACTCCTTCTCCTTAGACCGTGAGCTCATATTACTCACTGTTTCCCTAGGCTGCTTTGACTGCATCAAACGTCATCTGGTAATATGGTGGCTATAAAGGTGTATGTTGGGTATTCTGAAGGAACAGTAGATGACATGTGACTGCAAGACCGGGATTTGTTCACCCACATGACGGGTAAAAATACATACGGCCGGCTTGGTGAAATTACATCCATAAATGTTGCAACATGTGACTGGGTCACAGGGATGTACTATCACGGTAACAAGAAAATAGAACTTGTTGTGAACGAGATTGAACAGGGTATAATATACCATTGATCGGATCTCGGACAAGTTGTATCGAGAAACAAAAGGAAGAGGATGCTACATTTAGACGGTTCAAAGGACATTGTAATCAGGAATGCATAGGGGTCACATGGATATCCTAGGTCCCTCTGTTGATCATTGATACAGATCATGTCTAGAGCATTCCCGAGCTGTGAGAGGATACACTTAAGGGTACGATGAGAGCGATCATTCGTAAGACAGAATCACGATAGAGAAAGAGAGAAAGCCGGAATCATTTTGCGGAGAGATCCGAAGTTGTTTGGAGAAAGAATAAAGGAAAAGACCAGAAAGTTTTTCGAATAAATGGGAATTTAAATATATATTTATTATATGTTAATTATGAATTAATATATTATAAATAATATTTAGATTAAGATTTATAAAGGCAACTTTCATATAAGGCTAAATCCCGGAGGGAAATAGTCTAGAATAAAAGCTGCAGAATAAATAAAGAGAAAAAGAAAAGAAACAGCCCACGTGGGCGATTTTTATTAACCGCCGCACGGGGGGCGGACCGCAGCTACCGGCGCCACCGGGGCCTGCTCGACCTGGCCCTCGCGGGCGCCAGGGAGCTGGGCCTGCAGGGCAGGCCGGCCCACCTGGGCTAGGCAAGGCGGAACGGGGCAGTGGGCCACCGGCGTGGCCAGCCCACCCGGCGCCTGGCGAGCTGGGCCTCGCGGGAAGGTGGCCGGCCCACCCGGGAGTTGGCAGCAGCGGCTGCTACGCTGGGCCGGGGGGGCAGGCCGGCCCACCCGGCTGGCTGGCTGCTGCTGCTCCTTTTTCCCTTTTCTTTTTAGTTAGTATTTTCTGTTTGCTATTTGGGCTGAGATCTTTTGGCCCATTTGGCAGTCCGAATTTCTGCTGACTTTTTCCTTTAGTATTAGTCCCACATGGCTTAGCCTTTGAGAAAGGCACACCCCCTTAGCCTATATAAAGGGGTGCCCATGGGTGGGATTAAAACACACCAATATTTGGAGAAGTCCTTTGGTGGACTTCCTCCTTCTCTCTCTCCCTCTCTCTATACCTTGTGACCATGGCTCCAAGTCTGGGCTGTGCGATCGAGGCACACCTGTAGTACGTCGTTGTACTGCAGGGATTCCTAGCCGGATATCAACTTCCGCACTACCGGCGGGATCGGGGAGCCGGAGGTCTCATTGTGCACCGGATGTGTAAGAAGACACGAGGCGCAACACTTGGGGTGCTTAAATGTCGTGAGCCAGAGCTGTTGCACGATGAAGATGATGAAGATCAAGAAGGAGAAAGGGGTGACCTGCGAGGAGCTTCGTGACCTTGAGGTCGGCTTCGAGTATGACTACATCAACCACGTTCCCCGCGGAACGTTAACCGCGTACAGACTACAAGAGTATGTATTCTCTATGCATCGGTCGTTACCGCATTACTACATAGATAGATCCTAGGCAAGTTTCGGGGTTTCATTCGTAGGAAATTTTTTGTTTTCCGCGCCGATCCCCTACAGTGGTATCAGAGCCGATCTATGTGTAGAAGTGTTGTACGGACAGTACGCACAAGTATTGTGCGGGCATTGATCCCTTAGTTGTTACCCTCTAACGTGTACTTGTTTATATCGCGGTATTGTTTGATGAAGCGGCCCGGACCGACCTTACGCGTATTCGTACGCAAGACTGGTTCCACGCTCAACATACGGCTTGTACCATATAAGTGGCTAGCGGGTGTATATCTCTCATTCAATAGTTGATATAGCATTTACAGCAGAGGGCCCCGAAAGGGGTGTAATAGAGACAACTGTCGGATCCATGTTGTGGTTGGAAAGTTCGTAGTTTAGAAACGGTTCTAGTGCGAAAGCCCTAACAACCACGTAAAACTTGCAATAGATAAAGTAGAGGCGTCTAACTTTATTTTGCAGGGGGCATGTGATTATGATATGGCATTGGTCGATATGAAGGTAAAGTAGTTTACTTTCTGTTACTCAGTAGCATAGTGATAGTCATCATTTCGATGGACGACCTAGTGGCGGCGTCGTGGACTTGGCGTCAAACCAAGGGCACGATGGAGATCATGCTGTTGCGCTCGATGGAGATCAAGGCGCAAGAAAGACCATATCATATCACATTTTACATATGATGTTGATACCAGTTTTTCATCTTATTGTGTGCTAGTATTTAGATACTCAACAGTAGCAAATAAGATAACCCCTATTGAATTCCAATGTTGCCGTGTTCCCCTTGTGTGTGCACCACCAAGAAAGTTCTTCGATATGAGGCAATCCAGGGTTACAGGCCTGGGTGTCAGATATATCTACGTTCGCATATAGTGGGTGTAAGCCATGTTGCACAGCGAATACACACAAGTTAGATTTGGCGAGCCTAGCACGCTAGAGAAGCGTGGCCTCAGGAACACAAGAGATCGAAAGATCGAGCATGAGTCACATGGATGATGTGATTGGCATTATTGAATGTCTACCTTTGATAATGCACTGATGGCCGTGACGATCGGGGGAGGTGCAGAGGATAGGGATCATGCAATAACTAAAATCGTCCAGGGGATGACCGTTTTAGTGGAGACAAATTATAAATTGATCTCTTATTACAAACTTAGTCTAGATGTCTGTTTGCAAATATCTTAGTAGATCTTAGCCTATCCCATTGAGGTCCTTTACGACCATGGGAATATATTGTTTAATTTGGAACTTAGCAAAAGGGTCCAACTTCATAGATTAATACCCACGCCTATGGGATGTCCTCGTAAAAGGTGATCTTCTCTTCTTGATACAATAACCATTAGGAGATAATTCGATGACTCCGGAAAGTTTGGAGAAACACTTAGTGATCTTGCATTAGAGTTGAGAACTCTTAGAAGGGCTTGATTGCAAATGGAGGTCATGGATGAAAAGGTATATATAAGATATACAAATTATAAATGTGGTTCTTGCAGAACTCATTGCAGTTTGCAAAGTATTTGATAATTGTCCCGTTTTGTGAAAACAGGATGATCTGCCTGAGAATTGCTAGATTTGAGGCAATGAGACATGATGACGGCAGGTAAATCAGTTCATGGCCGACATCACCTCTTTCCTCGAAGTTTGTCATTTGGATTAGTGGACTTGAATATAAATTTGTAATCCTAGTTTGTGTGTCTTGCTTTTGGCGAGACGATTATTCATATGAACAAGTTACAAACTAGTTTGTACTATTCTTATGAACAATACATTATGGTCACATTACGATTACAAACAAGTTATTCTCATCACTATGTTAATGATAATAGTTTAAACATTTATAAAGGATTAGAATGCTAAAAGATATCCAAAGCTTGATAATGAAAAGACACTGCAGTTTAAGTCATTTTGTTTATTGCAGGTTCTTTATGAAAGATCGGGTACCTAGATGTTTAATCTGGAGACTTTGCAAAACCATGCCTCTTAGGCAGAATGACTAAAACTCCGCATTCTGGTAAAACGGTGATATGCGAAGAAATGTTGAAACTTACACATAATGTTGTATGACATTTTCACCAAGTAGTGGAAATCATTAGTAAATTGTGGACTTAAGTGAATAAGTGTATTTACTTAATGAAACATGAAGTTTGAAATGATTTGAATTGTTCAAATGAGTTTATAACTAGATGGGATATTGAATTAACTGAATTAACAAGTCTCTTCGATTTGATCGACATGACTAAGGTATTCAAGTTAAGTTTAGCATAAAAGCAACTTGTGAAAGATGTTTCACAAATTATGATAATTGGACGAATTCCAACTATGTTGAAATATCTAAACATCATAATCATTTTGTATTAGATACATATTATCTCTTATAGGGGTTATAGTTGTCGTTTAGAGTTAGAGATCAAAATAAGCAAACACTCATTTGAAATACAAAGGAACATCTAAAGATTCGTGGAAACAACACCATAAGTGTTATGGCAAGTTCGAGTTTCTGGAGATTTCGACAAGTCGAAGTCGTGGCGAATAAACAAGTCTTTGTAAAGGATTCTTAGGAAGCTTTTAATGCATATTCCACAAAGGGGCAAACCTGCTGTTGTCCTAAGTTGACGTGTCTTGATGAAGATACAAGTGGAAGAAAGTAAAATATCAAAACAAGGTATTTGACCTTACCTCCGATTTGTTGAGTGGCGCAGCGGAATTTGTTTCGTGAAACCAAACTCTACAAATAGAGAAGAACTTTTTGATAATGATCATAAAGTTTCAGGGAATACTTTTACTAAAGAAAGTAGGATTCAACTATATATTCTACAAGTTTGTGGAACTATAGTTGATTCACTTGTCATGTTTTGAACAAGACGTACCTACGAATTACAAAGAAGCGTGATGGACCTAAGTATGAGAAATGAATGGTCATTGAAATCTCGTTAGTGGAATTCTCGATTTGATAGTGATCAAAGAATTTTTGGAATGGCCTAGATTTGAGTGGGAGCAAATCAGCTTGGCTAGTTCATAATATGTAGGTGACATATTCTGAGTGGGAGCTAAGTGAAATCCCTGGATCTCAAACATGAATGTCATATTTGAGTGGGAGCGTGAAATCATTCTGGATATGTGAACGACCTATGTGAATGATGTGATTGGTGTTAATAATGTTTAAGTTAGATAAATAAGGATGAAGTTGAAGTTATTAAACAATAAGACCTATCGAGATAGATTGGTGAGTTTAATAAACACTGAATGTCAAATGCTTCCTCGACTTGATTCTAAAAGATATTCAGAATGTCCTAAGCAAGATTCTAAAGAAGTTCATAATAGAACAAGGTGAGAAAGTAGTTCTTACTATATGAAGCATTGAGTTAGTATTACAACTATGGTTGAAAGAAAGAGATGCGTTGCATCTCCTATGCCTCAGTCATAGGTTCTTCCAAACAACCATGTTGTATACTCGACATAATGTGACCCAAGTGTCTGGTTGGAAGGACTAGCTCTTAACTGTAAGAACATGTCTTTAAGTGTTTCCTGAGTTGATCACTGAACCAGAATTAAGTTTGTACTTAAATGGCAAGAAGCAATGTAAGTGGCACAGATGCATTCCATGCACTAGGATCTACATACATATAGAAGTATAAAGGCTACATCCGATGTGTTGTATAATGTTATGGCGGGGCTAGTTCGCTTTTAACATAGAATGATGTGTCCCAGGGCCTAGTGCCCATGAGAAAGCCCTCGAGGTAGATCTAACGTCACTATAAGCTCCTGGAATCAGGCCTCGTTCTGCTGCCATGACTATAGTATATACACAAAGGATAACAAAGTGTGTTTCGTAGTTTGGATGACAACAATGAATAACGACCGTCATCATAAACACTAGAAACGAAAGTCTCACTTTGTTGCCAAACAAATACTTCGACCCATTATAAGATAATGGTGTGAATGTCAAAATTAGGAAGACATTAACGATTTGCAAAAGACATAATGATCTGGTAAAACAGAATATGGACATGAAGTTTCCCATGAGCATGCATGATCTGTAAACGCATATGGTATAATGTTTATATGAGTAAAATGCAAGCTAGTTTATTTGTACTCTAGTGCAAGTGGGAGACTGAAGGAGATATGCCCTAGAGGCAAATAAGAAATAGGTTTTTCTTATGATATCTCAATTGCTTTATAATAGTTTCATATTGTGCTAGAACTTTGCCAAGTAGAAACATTGGTACAAGTGTGATATGAAACAACCAAGTCCCTAGTAGCCTCTATTCATACTAGTTCGTTGGTCACAAAGATGATCTGGGTTTCAAGATCATGGGCATTTATGCCGACTGACAACGAGATCATATCATTGGAGAATGATGTGGTTGGACATTCCTCGAAGGATTGCAACATGATCAAGTCATATAGTTCATTGTTGCAACACCTATACCTAGACTCCTTCTCCTTAGACCGTGAGCTCATATTACTCACTGTTTCCCTAGGCTGCTTTGACTGCATCAAACGTCATCTGGTAATATGGTGGCTATAAAGGTGTATGTTGGGTATTCTGAAGGAACAGTAGATGACATGTGACTGCAAGACCGGGATTTGTTCACCCACATGACGGGTAAACATACATACGGCCGGCTTGGTGAGATTACATCCATAAATGTTGCAACATGTGACTGGGTCACAGGGATGTACTATCACGGTAACAAGAAAATAGAACTTGTTGTGAACGAGATTGAACAGGGTATAATATACCATTGATCGGATCTCGGACAAGTTGTATCGAGAAACAAAAGGAAGAGGATGCTACATTTAGACGGTTCAAACGACATTGTAATCAGGAATGCATAGGGGTCACATGGATATCCCTGGTCCCTCTGTTGATCATTGATACAGATCATGTCTAGAGCATTCCCGAGCCATGAGAGGATACACTTAAGGGTACGATGAGAGCGATCATTCGTAAGACGGAATCACAGTAGAGAAAGAGAGAAAGCCGGAATCGTTCCGCGCAGAGATCCGAAGTTGTTTGGAGAAAGAATAAAGAAAAAGACCGGAAAAGTGTTTTCGGATAAATGAGAATTTAAATATATATTTATTATATGTTAATTATGAATTAATATATTATAAATAATATTTAGATTAAGATTTAAGGGCAACTTATATTAGGCTAAATCCCGGAGGGAAATAGTCTAGAATAAAAGCTGCAGAATAAATAAAGAGAAAAAGAAAAGAAACAGCCCACGTGGGCGGTTTTTATTAACCGCCGCACGAGGGGGCGGACCGCAGCTACCGGCCGCCACCGGGGCCTGCTCGACCTGGCCCACGCGGGCGCCAGGGAGCTGGGCCGCCGGGCAGGCCGGCCCACCCGGGCCAGGGAAGGCGGAGCGGGGCAGTGGGCCACCAAGCGTGGCCAGCCCACCCGGGCGCCTGGCGAGCTGGGCCTCGCGGGAAGGTGGCCGGCCCACCCAGGTGCTGGCAGCAGCGGCTGCTACGCTGGGCCGCGGGGGCAGGCAGGCCCACCCGGCTGGCCGGCTTCTGCTGCTCCTTTTTCCCTTTTCTTTTTAGTTAGTATTTTCTATTTGCTATTTGGGCTAAGATCTTTTGGCCCATTTGGCAGTCCGAATTTCTTCTGACTTTTTCCTTTAGTATGAGTCCCACATGGCTTAGCCTTTGAGAAAGGCACACCCCCTTAGCCTATATAAAGGGGTGCCCATGGGTGGGATTAAAACACACCAATATTTGGAGAAGTCCTTTGGTTGACTTCCTCCTTCTCTCTCTCCCTCTCTCTATACCTTGTGACCATGGCCCCAAGTTTGGGTTGTGCGATCGAGGCACACCTGCAGTACGCCGTTGCACTGCAGGGATTCCTAGCCGGATATCAACTTCCGCACTCCCGGCGGGATCCGGGAGCCGGAGGTCTCATCGTGCACCAGATGTGTACCAAGACACGAGGCGCAACATTTGGGGCGCTTAAATGTCGTGAGCTGGAGCTGTTGCACGATGAAGATGATGAAGATCAAGAAGGAGAAAGGGGTGACCTGCGAGGAGCTTCGCGACCTTGAGGTCGGCTTCGAGTACGACTACATCAAACACGTTCCTCGCGGAATAATAACGGCGTATACACTACAAGGGTATGTATTCTCTATGCATCGGCCGTTACCGCATTACTAAATAGATAGATCCTAGGCAAATTTCGGGGTTTCATTCGTAGGAAATTTTTGTTTTCCACGCCGATCCCCTACAGTGTGTTCGTCTTACAAACCACGTAAGTATCCACTGGTGTCATTGGATGTGTGTTCCTCTCATAGACCACACATGGATCCACCGGTGTTATTGCATCTATGCTCTTTTCATGAAGCACATCTAGAGCCATTGCATATGTGTTCTTCCCACAGACCACACATGGATCCACCAGTGTCATTGCATGCGTGTTCTCATAGACCACATATGGATCCAGCACTGTCATTGGATTTGTGTTCCTCCCACAGACCACACATGGATCCACCGGTGTCATTGCATGTCTGCGCTTTTCATGAACCACAGTTAGAGTCATTGGATGTGTGATCCTCTCACAAACCACACATGGATCCACCAGTGACATTGGATGTGTGTTCTTCTCATGAACCACAGTAAAAGTCATTGGATGTGTGTTCTTTCCATGAACCACAGCTAGAGTCCTTGCATGTGTGTTCTTCTCACAAACCACATAAGGATACACCAGTGTCATTGCATGTGTGTTCTTCTCATGAACCACAGCTAGAGTCATTGCATGTGTTTTCTTCTCACAAACCACATCATGAACCACACCCAGTGTCATTGCATGTGTGTTCTTCTCATAACCACACATGCATCCACCAGTGTCATTGCATGTCTGCTCTTTTCATTAACCACAGTTAGAGTCATTACATGTCTGTTCTTTTCACAAACCACATATCACCAGTGTCATTGCATGTGTGTTCTTCCCATAGACGACACATGGAACCACCAGTCTCATTGCATGTGTGTCCTTCTCACAAACCACACATGAACCCACCAGTGTCATTGCATGTGTGTTCTTTTCACAGACAACATATCACCAATCTCATTGCATGTGTGTTCTTCTCACAAACCACGTAAGGATCCACCGGTGTCATTGAATGTGTGTTCCTCTCATAGACCACACATGGATCCGCCGGTGTCATTGCGTGTCTGCTGTTTTCATGAACCACATCTAGAGTCATTGCATGTGTGTTCTTCCAACAGACCACACATGGATCCACCAGTGGCATTGCATGTGTGTTCTTCTCATAAACCACATATGGATCCCGCAGTGTCATTGGGTGTATGTTCCTCTCACAGACCACAGATGGATCCACCGTTGTCATAGCATGTCTGCTCTTTTCATAAACCACAGTTAGAGGCATTGCATGTGTGATCCTCTCACAACCCACACATGGATCCACCAGTGTCATTTGATATGTGTTCTTCTCATTAACCACAGCTAGAGTCATTGGATGTGTGTTCTTTCCATGAACCACAGCTAGACTCCTTGCATGTGTGTTCTAATCACAAACCACATAAAGATACACTAGTGTCATTCCATGTGTGTTCTTCTCATGAACCACATCTAGAGTCATTGCATGTGTGTTCTCACAAACCATATCATTAACCACACCCAGTGTCATTGCATGTGTGTTTTCTCATTAACCACACATGGATCCACCAGATTCATTGCATGTCTACTCTTTTCATTGAACACCGTTAGTCATGGCATGCCTGTTCTTTTCATAAACCACATATCACCAGTGTCATTGCATGTGTGGTCTTCCCCCATGTACCACACATGGATCCACCGGTGTCATTGCATGTGTGTCCTTCTCACAAACCACACATGGATCCACCAGTGTCATTGCATGTGTGTTTTTTCACAGACCACATATCACAAGTGTCATTGCATGTGTGTTCTTCTCACAAACCACGTAAGGATCCACCGGTGTCATTGGATGTGTGTTCCTCTCATATACCACACATGGATCCACCGGTGTCATTGTATGTCTGCTCTTTTCTTGAACCACAACTAGAGTCATTGCATATGTGTTCTTCCCATAGACCACACATGGATCCACCAGTGTCATTGCATGTGTGTTCTTTTCACAGACCACATATGGATCCAGAAGTGTCATTGGATGTGTGTTCCTCCCACAGACCACACATGGATCCACCAGTGTCATTGCATGTGTGCTCTTTTCATGAACCACATCTAGAGTCATTGCATGTGTGTTCTTCCCACAGACCACACATGGATCCACCAGTGTCATTACATGTGTGTTCTTCCGACAAACCACATATGGATCCAATAGTGTCATTGGATGTGTGTTCCTCCCACATACCACACATGAATCCACCGGTGTCATTGCATGTCTGCTCTTTTCATGAACCACAGTTAGAGTCATTGCATGTGTGATCGTCTCATAGACCACACATGGATCCACCAGTGTCATTGGATGTGTGTTCTTCTCATGAACCATAGCTAGAGTCATTTGATGTGTGTTCTTTCCATGAACCACAGCTAGAGTCCTTGCATGTGTGTCCTTCTCATTAACCACACATGGATCCACCAATGTCATTGCATGTCTGCTCTTTTCATGAACCAAAGTTAGAGTCATTTTATGTCTGTTCTTTTCACAAACCACATATCACCAGTGTCATTGCATGTGTGTTCTGCCCATGAACCACACATGGATCCACTAGTGTCATTGCATGTGTGTCCTTCTCACAAACCACACATGGATACACTAGTGTCATTGGATGCGTGTTATTTTCATAAACCACATATGGATCCTAATTAACCTTAGGAGAGCCCTAACCTTAGCGTTAGACCGAGTCTTCTAGAAGGCACGCCCTAACACAGTTGTTCTGCTTGACGATTGTTACATATCGTTCGATCGGGGCGCTTGGACGATTGGGATGGTTTTCGTGATATTGATCCACGATTCGGCATGATTGGCCACGCGTGCTTTGGACAAACTGGCAACACCGGGGGCTCCCCTGTTGCGAGTGTCACGACTCACAAGTTGAGTGGGACAAATCCCAGTGTCACGTCCCTAGTACTTCTCTTCCTCCCCATACTCCTCTTCCTTCCCCTCGAAGGCACTTTCCCCACTTCACTCCCATCCTGCCGTAGCCGCAAGCCGATGTCGCCTCCATCACAATCCCCTCTCCAACAGCCACCCCCCTCCCCTCTCGCCATGGGTTCAAGGGGAGACGGCGAGGAAACGGGTCGTGACAATAGGGACGGTGATTTCGATGTGAGTCGTCTCATCTCTATCTCTATCATCTGTGGCAAGTTATATATATTTTGAGCCAGATCTACTATGTTTACTCATGCGCGTATGATGTGTTAGGCCAACCAGACGATGTATGACGCCGACTATCACCGTTTAGTGGATGAATACAGTCCTCTGGCATGTAAACATGGATATGTGCCCGCTAAATTTGTAGCTTTCAAAGGACGAAACGCAAGCAGGAGGTTTCTATGGTGTCAAGGACATCGTGCAATGATGCGAGGCGGAAGTTGCGGTGTTGTCAAATGGGTAGATCTAGAGTGACCCAAATCGATGCAAAAAACGCTGGAAAAACCATGGGAAATGACTGTTGAGTTGGAAGAATCCGCATTCAGCTCACTTCTTGACAGTGTTGAGATGAAGCTATGGGAACCAGTTGACACGACCAAGCATAAGAGAGATCTCAGGTCGGTAGAAGACAAGGTTAGCAAAGTCGAGAAGGAGAGGGACGCGGCGTTGGATCTGAATGCTAAAGCAGAGCAAGAACTTCAAGCAAGGAAGGATCTTCACCAGGTCAAAGTCCTGCAGTTCACAACTACGAGTATTGACAAGTGCATGAGGAAAAATGCAGAGAAACAATTGAAGCTGTGCAAGGAAGATGCTAAAAGGAAGGAGCAGACGATTTGATCCTTGCTCTCGCAGGAAGATGCGTGTCGGGCTAAGATTAGGAAGATCAAGGAGATGTGTGATAACTAGTTCAATTTAGTTTGAGCTCCGTGCCTTTTTTAAGTTGTAATAGTTGTACTTGTTGACCTAGCGGTCTGAACTATTGGCCCCGGAGTCCTGGGAGTAAAAAAATTGGTCGCCCGTTAATCTGTCTTAACCCCTGCATTACTTCCTTTTGTCGGACCAATGCCCCTTGGATATTCCGCCCGTCGCTTCGTCGTCCTCGTGTACAAATAGGAGTCGCCACAGCGCATCACTTCGTCGTCCATCCCCTCGCCCTCTCCAATCTCCACCGCGTCGTCTCTTCGTCGTCCACCCCCTCGCTCCCTCTCCAATCTCCACCGTGCCGCCATGGAGATGCCCTCGCTGAACTTCTACGAGGCGGTGATGTTCGCGCACTTCGACATCCTCGCGCTGCCGGCCGTGATGGTGCCCCACGGATGGCGCATCAGCTATGCGGGGGTGCCGGTGGCTCTGCTCCTCGTCCCCGGCGTTCCGTCGCCAGATGCCCGCGTGGAAGAAGCGCTGCCCCGGTATGCGGCGGCCAGCCCGTACTGGCCGGCGCTGTTCAAGAAGGAGCGGAAGGCCAAGATTGGCAACCGCATCGTTTACGGGCGCGTGCTGCACCGGGATCTCCGCAATCGAGAAGGGCGGGAGAGGTTCTGGTCCGTCCCTGGACGGACCAAGTACACCGTCATCGCCGCCGCTCGCCGCGAAGAGGTTCTCCGTCTCGCGAACAATGCGGAAATCATGGAGGTTCCATCCAACGACGACGAGGAAGCCGGCGGCTCGGAGGACAGCGGCAGCAGAAGTGAAATTGTTGGCTAGTGGTTGAATTAATGTAGGATGTGAAATCGCACCTTTTTTTAGAAGAATTTGTGGTTGAATTAATGAAATGCCTCGATTTAGATCTCTGTCTCGATTAATTTGTGGAATAATTTGTGATTTAGATCAATTTCTGCCTAGATTTAGATCTCTGTCCCAGATTGGGAACTTGACCGTGGACCAAAGACCCCTTTTCTAATAGTGTATTCTGACATTGGTGGTTTGTTTAAACATAATCTACGTGGATTTGGCCGCATGAAAATGGCACAACCACAATTTATAAAGTGGAAGCACGTACACCTGGTTACTGGAGATCCGGGAGCTTCGCCAGATGAAGGGGATGCAGGAGCAGAGAGGTGGTGAGATAGACGGGCTCAAGATTAGGCCAGAAAGTGGGACCGATTTCCTCCTCATCTGGGCATTATCGGTGAGAACATTATTGTTTATGTTGCCACGTCGTTGTGCAGCATCTGAAATAAGTTGCTGCTTCGTGGAGTTTGGCAACTTAAATAATTTATTTCTATGCCACTTACATTCCGTCGTATTTGGAGACCTCCTGCCCCTCAGCAATCGTGGAACCGGTGGATCCTTGTTTTCAGATAGCAGTGGCACAATCACAATTTCGGATGCAACTACTTACTAGGGCCTTTCCAAACCCTAAGTCGTGGTACATTTTACTCAGAGAACGTGGGTAGATTGTTTCGTCCAGCAACGTGCCACACACAGAGCTCCAGAATTTAACAGAATTACATATATAGGTTCAAGTTCAACACATTACTATGCATCTTCATTGCCAGCAACCTTCTTTCGCAGCCTGGATGCCAAGCCTTCACGTCCACTGGCTTCTTCATTTCCTGCCTTCTTCCTCTTCCTCGGTGCCAATTTTCTTAGCTTCACATACTCTGCATCGCTAGGACAATGGGCACCAGAATCGTGTCCGGCATCATCTTTCCACTCGTTTTTAATTTCTTTGGGCAGCAAAATGGCTGACCCGACAGTCATGTTTCTAACTTTGCGGCGCTTCCTGTGAAAGAAACAAGACTGTCGCATAACTTCCCAATATCTACAGAGTAAATAAAACAAAAATTACAATTCAGCACAAATATGCGAACCCCAAGTGACCTTTGCTTACCAGGAGTTAATTGGGTTCGAGCAACCATCCTGTCAAAGAATAGAAGGGCGACTCCCAGTTGCAGCAGCTTCCACATCCAGTACATCACATTTCAGCTCAAACATGGCAGCCGAAGCATACCTTTTCATCCACCCAATTAGCTGACTGTCACACGTTATAGGAACCATGATGCCACGTTCATCCATGAAGCTAAACCTTGCAGTCTGCTTCGGCCATAATTCAACATGATTACGTAGAGCAGCAACCATACAAGATATAGTGTAGATCTGCGCGGGCGCTTCTTCCATCGTGAAACAATGGTTTCCATACCACTTGCCCTTAGAGTCATACCTGTAGAGGACTATCATAACCAGGTAAGGGGGGTCCGCGCAGATCCGACTTGACAGAAAACTGTGGGACAAATATATTTGTCGGTGTTGGGCTAAAAAACAATTTGAGGTTCAGTAGCCAGCTAGCAGTTATAATTAGTGCGAATAGCAAAGAGAAGGGTAGCTCACCCGCTTGTAGCTAGAATTTCTTCTTCCTTGATAGTAGGATCTGCCATCCTCCAAACTGCTCGGCTCGTCGGCGACGGAGGCAGGCTAGAGCCTCGCAACGGTGGCTACGGCATGCGCCATTGGAGCTCGGGATCAGTGACTGGGCGCAGCAACTGGGTGCAGCAACTTGGCCCCGGAAGTGAAATGTCCGATGGGATCGTCCTGCCTGGAGGGTGGATTCCGACGCCGCCAGTGCTAGGGGAAAGATGAGAATGGATTTGTGAAACTGGTCAACGCATCAAATCCACTTAGCTGCTCGATTTTCCGAAGAGGTTGCCACTTTGGCGCTCACTTCACGGATAGATGACCGACATGAGGGTCCCGACCGTCTACTTCACGGGGCGGTTTAACGGAATGTTTGAATTTGGCAGGGGTGAGATGAGTTTGCCTCGAAATGGCCCCTCTCAGTTGTTGGTGGCCCAACTTTTCAAAACGCGGTAATTTCAGGCAACTTAGGTACCGCCATGCGCTGGCCTGCGACCTTTCGTACCGCGGACGAACAGCCCCCTTGCCGGTGGCCCATTTTGTTTTTTTCCTTTTTTTTCTATTTTAGTATTTTCTTTATATCTTTTGCATACGAACTCCAAACGACATGATTCTTGTTTCTATTTTTTCCTAAAATTCATTAGATCATTATAGTATCATATTTGTAACATTTTCACTAGTTTGAAGATGGTTGCTTCATAAATCTCTATATATTCCTTATAGAAACATTTGGGCAAATTAACTATCGGATTTAGATACTAGGATTTGGATAATTTTTTTGGAAACTTTGCATGAATGCAATGAAATGCTTCATGATTTTCAATTTTAGAAACATTCACACAAATACTAAAACTAACACGCAATCCACGCTTTTTTGCCTATATGGCTACTTAGGTCATAATGGAGTGAGTTCTTTCCAATTCAAAAGGTTTCTTTTTCTTGAGAATTTTCAACAAAGTCAAACAATCCACCAAACTTATTTATCCATTTTTCATTCCAAAATTTAGAAATTTTTGGGATGTGACACACTACCACCCTTAAAAGAAATCTTGTCCCGAGATTTGAGAAGGCTAGAAAGAAACATGGGTTAAGGGCCCACTATGGTGCTACCACCCTTAAAAGAAATTTACTAGATTGTTTGTTAATAATTCAGTTGGCTCCTATTGATTCTCCCTTGGACAATTAGGGAACGTTTGCTTCATGATACCCATTATACACGGTTGAGATTCAACCTTACCGTACATTCCTACGCTTAGTAGTGAATGTTTTGTAAAGGTTCAAAGTCATACCATTCTAAGGTCTAGGCTCAACGTCGGCTCTTTGCTAAGGTTTAAAAGGCACTCAAGATTCACAAAGCCAACAGTACAAGAGCGAATAATAAGAGTAGTAGGAATGGTGATCAATCCATCCTGTACCCAAATTATTACCCTGCATGTGGATTGGTGAATCACACAACTTATCACTCAGGCATCCTCACTTTCTTTGTATATGTTTCCCTGGGCACGAACCAATGCTCGATGTATACTCCCGTGTATTCAATCCACAAAGCAACTACAAAAAGTAAGCTATGGATTCTCCAAAACATTGAGGTTGCGCAATCTACTACATAACATCCTTTGCAATACTCCATACTTCTATATCCTGTTGTTGCATTAGATGGACGTCTATCCTCCTTCATAGATATATTACATTTTATAATTTTCCACTTAATCCTTCTACATTTCTTCAACACATCATTCTAACTCCAAGGGTTTAAGATAGGAAAGAATAGATCATAGATAAAAGGAACTATAGTCACCCGTATAAACAAGTTCATATAACACACAATCAAGCCAAACAACAAGCACACATAATCAGAACACAAGCATACATGAATCATAATTTTTAGTTACATGCTTGTAGTTAAGTGATTATCATCCACAAAATAGTTTATAAACTTTGGAAACAACATTATGATTAAGTAGAACATCAACTAAGATGAAAGACAGATTCTATCAAAATAGAGCAGGAGGTTTCACGAATTTTTCTGACCGACTTAACCTCGTCAAGACATTTAGCCAAAACAAATTCATATGGTACAGGTAATTACGCTCTAGATCCTACAATATGATATCAATCCGACTTACCAATAAGGAACTAAAAATCGCGCGGGGAAACTTATCAGGCTGAAAACTTCAACTAAACAACACACAAATTTTAAGATTTTACGTCCATTAACGTGTTATGAAACCTCTCGAAAGTCCTTGAACTTTGGAGTTTCACAAATACCAGATCCAAAACAAGATATCACACAATATGTAACATAACAAACAAGCAAGAAAAATAGTATTGGCATACCATATAAGTTGGTAAGATCAATATTCTAACACGATAGCGATGATCTCCTAAAGAGATAAACATGGTGGTCTATATCTACTCAAACTTGGTGAGATATTTATTGTATCATCTTATTTGTTCTTTTACTTATAGACCAAGTATCATTTAGGGATAAGGATATTTGTGTTAGATTGCTTCTAATAGTAGAAGTATGAGAATTGAAGTGGTAAGAGGATACTAGAAAGAAGTGTATGAAGAGAAGAAGATAGAATGAAATAGATTCTATAATTCATATGGCTTTCCTATTCCATTCCTAGGTCACGATCCTATAGTCAACACACAGCTCCGATACCATCTTGTAACACCCTCGCCTGATAAGGCTGAGTTCCTGTGTATAATGCTAATCCCTGGATCGGTTCACTAGCGTACATAGTACAAAATGATACCAAATATAATCGTGCATCATAAATATAACGAACATGATCCAAAATTTACATTATATTACAACGGAAACAATACAAGGTAGATCTCCATCCTTCAAATGTGCCACAGGCGGACAATTGTTGAGTGGAGTCTCGCGAGCTATAACAATCACTCAGAAATGATATAACCTACTACATGAAATGTAGCAGCCTCGAAGGGTCAATACTTGGAATGTATGGCAAGTAGAGCTAAGTGAGGAGACAATATACCTAGCAACTACATGCTTATTTGGCTAGGTGTGGATTTGGCTAGCTTGCATTTTCTTAAACAGTTTTATCCTACTTTTAAATCAAGTTTGATCACATCAACCCATTAAGCTCACCCATCAAGTTTTAGTAATCTCAAATTGGAATGAACGAGAACATGTCATAACACCCATAATTCAGCAACTCAAACATCCATTACCAGGGTCATGGCTAAGCACTTAGTTTTACACCCTGCAGGGGTTGTACACTTTACCCATATGACCTGGTCGACCCGCTCGTACCATGGCACGCATATTGAGTCATGATAGGGAGAAGCCCAAGAAGAGACAATTCGGGAAGTAGCTCCCCAAGCCCATCCACGCACCGTACCAACCTATCACATTCACTACATCTCTGGATACAAAGAGCTCACCTCACCATGACCTACTAAGTCTATCCAGCCACACATAACTCACTGGCATATGGTTGCACACGGAAGCTACAAAATCAAGATACTAGTCATTTCTCAGAAACCTAGGTGGCCATCCACAAGTGAGATACTCGGGTAAACTATAGACATGGGCTCGGCATTCACGAACCAAGCAATTACCAATCCACCCGGAGAGTTCGTTAATTAAGTTGTTTTATTTGCACAAAACATACACAATACCATAGCATGGTGTAGACCCTTCCCTCGTCTAGATAGCATGGCTAAGCACAACTAGCTTACGACGGCTCAACTACACGTGTCTCCTACCAAGATATATAGGACATAGCGTAGTGATAGTAATTCCTACTCATGCATCTATGAAAAATACACTACACAATGCAGTAAGAAAATAGTATGACAATTCATGATGAAAATACCATCTACTTGCCTTTGTTGTAGATGTAGTCGATTAGATAATCCTCACAAATATAATGATTGCACTCATCGCACTCAAAAGACTTGCAATCACGATACTCGCAATCATAGTGGTTGAGATCATAGTAGTTGCACTCCTCGCAATCTATCGTTCAAAAGCAAAGGCACAACAACACACCATTCAAACATTGCAAGCATGCAACAATGCAATAAAACAATGATGATCAAATGCATGCATGATGACTTAATATGTCACAATGTTTGTAATTAGTTCTCTAAACAATACTAGATCACATGATGCATGTAGAGACTCATTTAATGCATTAGGATATTTATTATTAATTCGTAATCGTCAATAGAGGAGTTTTAATGGTTATGTTGGAACTTCTATACTAATTGCCGTATTTAATTTATATCTGAAGTGTACTGAATAGAGGACATTAATATGAACCAGTAGCAATTGGATTCACCCTAATCAGAGTTGTAGATCTTGTTTTATGATTTAATTACTACTAAATTATCTAAACAATTTACCTCGACCAAAAATAATTCTAAGACCAGATCTAGAATCTACACAGAATTGTGAATCCAAAGACATATTACTTATATTCTTTTGAGCTATGAATAATTTACTATGAATTTATTACTCTAAAAGGCCATTAAAACTATTTAACTAATTACCAGTTAACTGTAGCGCGAAGTTATATCTAATCATGTATTAATAAAGTACATGAAATTATGTTCAATTTGATATATTGTAAGCAATTTTTGGACATAATATGAATTTCTTATAGATTTTACAAATTAAATCTATAATATTTTAGGGAATATTCTAGGAATTATTCTAGGGAATATTCCGCTGACATGACAGGTTGACCGTGCATGGACACTGACCTGGTGACGACGTGGCAGTGACGAGGCAGCTGACCGGGACGATTAAATCTAGACCGACGGGATGCGATCTAGCGGCTAGGAAAGAAGTTAGCTCCTCGATTTTGCCTCAGAAAAGATTAGAAACAGATCTGTGTTAGAGAGACAAATCCGTAAATCAAATCGAAAAACTTACAACAAGAAAGTTGTGGAGAATCATTGGGTTTACCTTTTCACCAAAGGAATTTTGATTTCAAGAAACGAGCGCGAGAAAAACTTAGGATTACACCATCAAATATGAAATATTGCTTTGCAAAATTCTCCGGCTGTGGTGGATGAAAAGAGGTGAGGTTTGTCAGGATTGAAAGATTTCAACGATATCTACAACTTTCGTGTTGGAGGCGAAGGCATCCGACGAAGTTTTGATAGGTTTATAAGCGAAATATAATTCGGGAAGGTGTAGATTCGGGATTTCGAGAAGGAAAAGTGATATAGATGTGGCTCCGGGATATTATATAGGTGTTTAGGACTTTGGAGAGATAGATCTTAAAGTAGGTAATAAGTAGAAATAAACGGATATCAATTCGGACTTGTAGATAAAAAGATATAGAAGTTTGAATATAGATAGGTTCGAGAAAAGTGATTTCGCACGGTTTTTGATGCAACCTAGGCATCGATACTTCCTCCCGTGCGCCCTCGCTGGCTGGTTTGGTCCACCGGCTGAGTGGGCTGGCCGGTGGCCCATTTTGTCTTTTTCCTTTTTGTTTTCTATTTTAGTATTTTCTTTATATCTTTTGCATACGAACTGCAAACGAGATGATTCTTATTTCTATTTTTTTCTAAAATTCAGTAGATCATTATAGTATCATATTTGTAACATTGTCACTAGTTTGAAGATGGTTGCTTCATAAATCTCTATATATTCCTTGTAGAAATATTTGGGAAAATTAACGATCGGATTTAGATACTAGGATTTGGATAGAAAATTTGGGAACTTTGCGTGAATGCAATGCAATGCTTATGAATGCTTCATGATTTTCATTTTTACAAACATTCACACAAATACTAAAACTAAAATTCAATCCACGCCTTTTTGCCTATATGGCTACTTGGCTCATAATGGAGTGAGTTCTTTCCAATTCAAAAGGTTTCTTTTTCTTGAGAATTTTCAACAAAGTCAAACAATCCACCAAACTTATTTATCTATTTCACATTCCAAAATTTGGAAAATTTTGGGATGTGACAGCCATCCAAAGGGAGAAGCAGTATTCCCCAGAAGCTGGCCTTTGACCACCAGCGTGCTGAAGTCGCGGTCCTTTTTGACAAGTGCCAGAAACCAAAGGAGGTAAATGCCGGCTGGGAGAAACTTCACAGGGAAGGTCGCACCTCGGCTAGTAAGAACATGGAGATCATGAATGGGCTCATGAAGGGAAATCGTATGGTTATGGAGCGCTGGAACCTGCAGCAGGCGCACGGCAAAGTACTAGAGGAGCTGGCCGATCTTAGGGAGAAAAACGAGCAGCTCTGGGCCAGGCTCGCTTGAACCCAACATATATCTATTTAGTACTGAACTGCATGTTTTATCCTCTGTTGTGGTGATTTTGTAAACATGAACTTAACTCTATGCCCAATATGTATTCTTTTGAAATTAATTTTATTGAGGATTGAGTTTGGCTTCGTTAAGAAAGCACAACTGTAAGTCTTACAGTTAATTAGTTTCAGGCATTGGCACGACATAAATTATTCATCTAAAATTTACTTTATCCTCTCTAGTCTATCCTTGCTCACCCTCACGCGCCTTCTTTAGTTCCTTCAACATATCCACAATGTAGTACTCTAGCTTCTTATTGTCTTGCCTAAGCTAATCCCTCTCCTTTCCTGCATTATGAATCAACAACCTGTAACATCCCAAAACTTTAATCCAAGTGATCAAGATCAAAATCACCCAATTTAGGGTTAACAAAAACTTTTTCCCATTTAAAATATTTAAGCATGCATATGAGTGTTGCATTAAATAGGAGTTGTTTTGAAATGCCATGATTATTTGTTCTAATGGTTGTAGAATGAATCTAAGGGGAATTACACATCATCTAGAACTTTCCCTAGCAAAAACCAAAGAAAAAGAAATCAAAAAGGATTAATAAAGGAAATGGTCACTTTTGCCATTTTAATCAACTAGGACACTTTGGGTGTTCCTAGGACTCAAATTCAAACAGAAACAATTTTGGATCTTTCCACCCCTTGCTAGTGCAAGTAGCGATGTACCAAGGCCCACTTTGTGTTCTTCCAAAAAGATTCAGACTCTAATTTTAAATGACATTTGAAAATGGAATCCATCTCATATGTCTAGATCTCACTTTTTCTAAAACCATCCAAATAAACTCCATTTGACAAATCCTAGTAACCAGAGATGCTTTAGTATGTGACAAACCACTCCACCAAAAATCTCTGAAAAATTCAAAAGTTTTCTTCATGCGGCCATTTGATCGAACACTTGGCATGCACTGATCACACTCGAGTTTAGCTTCACCGTTTCTACAGGGTTTTGCCACCCATTTGACCCCAAATCACTCCCTCTTTCCCTCTTCGATCTTACAAAGCCACAATCAGCCCACCCCTTTTCCCTAGCAGCAGTACATCGCCACCCCGAAGCCATGCCCACCGGCCAAACGTGCACACGCTGCAGGATACCACCAGCCCCTCTCCGCCACTCCAGGGAGTGAGGTGTGACTTCACCGCCATCCATGTTCCACCCCACGGCCACTGCTAGCCACTGGACCACTGAAGCCAAGCCCCGCACTGATGTCTCTGTGCCGCGCCATCGCACGCCAGAGCGCCATCACCGCCAGCATGCCACACGCTGTGCCTCGACCATAGACCGTGCGCGCCGCTCCACCTTGACCACCTTAACCCACCAGACACGCCTGTACCTCGCTGTTCGACCCACAGTCGCCGGGAACCACATCGAGCACCGCCTCTGTCTCTCAGAGCACGAGATGCTCCCGACCACTAGCCACCGCCCCTCGTGTCGCCTTTAAGCCCTAGCTGACCGCCAGGGAACCACACACCGTCTGCCTACCTCGCCCACGCTGATAGCCCCTTGTGCCGTCATCACCGACGAGCTCCATCCACACCTCTCTGCCGCCTCTTCGGGGCTATAAAAGGAAGCCTCCCCAGCACGAATTCTTCACACTCTCACACTCCCCTCTCTCCACTGAACCTTCCCCACCTCTTGCCGAAGCAGCTCGAGTAGCCAACCGCCGGAATTTTGCCGAAGACAGCCGCAGCAGAGGAGGAGACGCCCCAGTCGATTTCGTCCACCCCCGGAGCTGCCGCGACTTCTCCTGAGCCCACTGTCGTCTCCTCGTTCGTTTTCCTACCTCGCCGCACTTGCTGGAGCCCTGGTACGCCCTCACGACACCCCCACCATGCTGTAAGGTTTCCGTCTCGCCGGCAACGTGTCCGTCGTCAACGATGAACGTGAGATGTAGATGCTAGCTCTAATCCTACGGTCCACAATGCCCCGTACCACTTCGTGTTTAATGAGCCAATAACAGGCGGGACCCCCCCTGTCAGTAGTCCTCAGCGCTGCGGTGTGAAACTGGGCCGGCCCATTTGTCAACACCCGGATTTTTTATCCCAGATGCTTGTTATGCCATACATGACAATCCCAGGATTACCCAGGATTACCATTTGCATTATTTTGGTACTAGTCCAAAGTCACTGCATGCAAACCTTAATATTATTACATATTCAGATAGGTATGGTTAAATGCGATTTTTGGGAGTTGGAATCAACTCAAAATCTATTATGGTTGATTTTATAAAAATATTTGAATGTGCAAAAGCTTTTGTCTTGTTATTTTTACTAGGAGAGATCTCTAACTCTAAAAGATTTAAATCCAACAGGCTTGGATAGATAATTTCAGTAGCTTCCAACAAAATTGGAATCACTCAATTTGGTTCAGTAAATCTACTTGAATTGATTTTGAAACTAAGGGACAGAATTTGTTCTAGTTCTAAATATAAAAACCTATATTTGAATTACTGGGTCAGCACGGGAAAGTACTTGGGCCGGCCTAGTGGCGCTCAGCAGCGCAGATGGCGACTGACAGGCTGGTCCCGCATGCCAGCGACACTTAAAACCCGAAGCGCTATGGGACGATCTAGGCCACACGATTAGAACGCAGATGAACGGCTCATAGTCGTCGTCGATGATGGACTCATCGCCGGTGAGACCGAACCCTAAACGGCCGGTGAGGGTCTACTAGGAACGTAGCAGGGCTCCAGCTAGTGCGGCCAGGCGGGCAATCGAACTAGACGGCAATGGCGAACTCAGGCGAGGTCGCGGCAAGGGCTGAGGTGGACGAAATCGACAGGAGCTCCTCCTCCTCTGCAGTGGCTGCCTCCGGTGAAATTCCGGCGGCCTGCTGCTCGAGCTGCTCCGGCAAGAGGTGGGGAAGGACTGGGGGTGAGAGGGGAGTGTGCGAGTGTGAGGAATTCGTGCTGGGGAGGCTCCCTTATATAGGGTCGGCGAGGCGGTAGAGAGGTGTGGGCAGAGCTCGTCGGTGACGACGACACAGGGGGCTATCGGCGTGGGCGAGGTAGGCGGACGGTGGGCGCTTCCCTCACGGTTAGCTAGGGCTTAATGGCCATGCTAGGGGCAGTGGATTGTGGTTGGGAGCGTCTCGCGCTCTGAGGGACAGAGGCGGTGCTCGACGGCGATCACGGCGACTGTGGGTTACGCGGTGGTGCACGACCGTGTCTGGCGGGGTGTGGGTGTCGAGGCGGAGCGACGTGCATGATATCGGGTCGAGGAGCGGCCTGCTGCGTGCTGGCGGCGATCGTGCTCTGGCGTGCACTGCGCATGGCGCAGAGAGAAAGGGCGACGCGGTGCTAAGGTGGTCCAGGGGCTTGGGTTGATTGAGGGGTGGACCGTGGGCGGCGGTGAGGTCACGTCGTGCTTCCTAGAGCGGCGGAGAGGGGCTGGCGGTCTGTTTTGGTGTTGGCAAGGTTGGCCGACGAGCATGTCCTCGGGGTGGTGTGGTACTGTTGCTAGGGACAAGGGGTGAGTTGATTAAGGTTTGCTTAGAGCTAGGAGGGACAAAGGGAGTAAATTGAGGTTAAATGGGTGGCAAAACCTTGTAGAAACAGTGAGCCTAAACTAGAGTGTGATTCATGCATGCCAAGTGTTCGATAGAATGGCCGCATGAGAAGAAGTTTTGAATTTTTGAAAGATTTTTGTTGGAGTGATTAATCTCATGCTATAGCATCTAGGTTTTCTTGGGATTTTGAAATGGAGTTCATTTGAGTGGTTTTTGAGAAAGTGGGATCTATACATATGAACTACATTCAATTTTCAATTGTCATTTAAATTTAGTGTTTGAAAGTTGTTGGGATGAAACAAAGTGGGCCTTGGCACATCACTACTTGTACTAGCAAGGGGTGCAAAGATCCACAATTGTTTTTGTTAATATTTGAGTCCTAGGAACACCTAAAGTGACCTAGTTGATTAAAATGGCACAAATGACCATTTCCTTAATTTATTCTTTTTGATTTATTTTTCTTTGGGATTTGTTTGGGAATGATCTAGATGATGTTTAATTCACCTTAGAGTCATTTTACAACCAATGGATCACTCAAACATGGCAATTCAAAACAACTCCTAATTTAAATGCACACACATATGAATGCTTAATTATTTGAAATGGAAAAGTTTTTTGTTAACCTTAAATTGAGTAGGTTTGATCTTGATTCCCTTTGGTTTAAGTTTTGGGATGTTACAAACCTTCCCCCCTTAAACAAAATCTCGTCCCAAGATTTACGAAAGAAAACTAGGAACTAAAGAGATCTGGAAACTCTATCCTAATGTAATCTTCCTGCTCCCAAGTGGCTTCTTCTTCGGTATGGTTGCTCCATTGAATCTGAGAAATTTGATACTCTGGGTCCTGGCGGTTTGGTAGGCTTCCTCTAAGATACGGATGGGCACTTCACGATATGTTAGATCCCTATTGATCTCAACAGCCCGGTGATTGATGTTTTTGAACACTTCGGTCTTCTCCGGCACTTCTAGGCATTTGCGAAGTAACGAGATATGGAACACATTGTGGATGGCTGACATCTCTTCTGGCAGTTCCAGTTGATACGATACTTCTCCTCGGTGATTCAGAATCTTGAAGGGTCCAATATATCTTGGGGCTAACTTTCCTTTCAGACTAAAGCGCTGCGTTCCCTTCAATGGCGAAACCTTGAGATACACAAAATCTCCGACATTGAAAGTCAGGTCGCTCCTTCTCTTGTCAGCATAACTCTTCTGTCTGGATTGAGCGGTCTTGAGATGCTCACGGACTTTGTGAACTTTCTCTTCAGCTTCTCGGAGAATGTCGGGTCCAAAAATCTGACTAACTCCTACTTGCGACCAATTGAAATGGGTACGACACTTTCTTCTGTATAGGAACTCAAATGGAGCCATTTGCAAACTGGCTTGATAACTGTTGTTGTATGAGAATTCTGCGAAAGGCAGAAAGTCTTCCCATTTTGATCCATACTCCAAAACACAAGCTCTCAACATATCTTCAAAGATCTGGTTGACTCTCTCAGTCTGTCCATCAGTTTGTGGGTGATAAGCTATGCTGAAGTTCAATTTGGTTCCCAATCCTTCTCGAACTTTCTGCCAAATCTCGAGGTAAATTGGGTTCCTCGATCCAATACTATGGTCTTGGGGGTTCCATGCAGACTAACAATTCTAGCAATGTACAACTCTTCTAGCTTCGAACTCTGGTAGGTAGTCTTGACAGGTATAAAATGAGCTACCTTGGATAGTCTATCAAAGATGACCCAGATTGAGTCATTTCCCCTACTATAAGTAGGTAAACCAATGATAAAGTCCATTCCGACGAATCCCATTTCCATTCCGGAATCTGCAATGGTTGCAACAGTCCTGCGGGTCTCTAATGTTCTTCTTTGACTCTTTGACAGATGTCACACTTGGCGATGTAGCTTCTGATTTCTCTCTTCATCTTGTGCCACCAAAATTGCTCTTTCAAATCCTGATACATCTTCGTTCCTCCGGGGTGGATAGAATAAAGAGTATCATGAGCTTCCTGCATGATAACTTGCTTCAGCTCCGAATCTGTTGGCACACAGATACGTCCTTTGTACCAAAGAACTCCTTCTTCGTCTTCGGTGAATCTAGGTACCTTTCCTATACCAATACGATGTTTGATTCCATCGATACTTTCATTTCCCTTCTGGGCTTCCTTGATTTGGCTAATCAAAGTGGGTTGAAGTTCAATGCTAGCTAAAAATCCTTTGCTAACAAGCTCAGTTCTAAATTGCTCCAACTCCTCATGCAAACTTGGTTGCTTCTCCTTGATCATGGTGTTTAGCCTACACGACAATCTTCTAAGAGCATCCGCGACCACATTGGCTTTGCCTAGGTGATAGTGAATGTCAAGGTCATAATCCTTGATTAACTCTATCCATCTCCTTTTCCTCATATTCAGCTCCTTCTAAGTGAAAATATACTTCAATCTCTTGTGATCTGAGTAAATCTCATAGCAATTACCCATAAGATAATGACGCCAGGTCTTAAATGCCAAAACTACGGCTGCTAATTCAAGGTCATGGGTCGGATAGTTCTGCTCATGTTGCTTCAGTTGTCGAGACAAATAAGCGATGACTTTGCCTTCTTTCATTAATACACATCCGAGGCCAATCTTGGATGCATCACAATACACATCAAATAGCTTCTTGATATCTGGCATGATCAATATCGGCGCTGAAATCAATCTCTTCTTGAGTTCTTGAAAATTGGCTTCACATTTGTCGGTCCATTCAAACTTCTTGTCCTTCTTTAGCTATTGGGTCATGGGTCTCGCGATGCTCGAAAATCCTTCTACGAACTTGCGGTAATATCCCGCTAATCCGAGAAATGTAAGGACTTGGGTTTGAGTGGTTGGGGCTTCCCATGCTTCGACATCTCTGATCTTGGTGGGATCAATAGAGACTTCTCCGACAGACACAATATGTCCTAGGAATCCTACTTCTTTCAGCCAAAACTCAGATTTGCTGAACTTGGCATGCAACCAATGCTCTCTTAGGGTTTCCAAGATGATTCTAATATGTTGCTCATGCTCTTCTTCTGACTTGGAGTAGATAAGGATATCGTCGATAAACACAACGACAAACTTATCCAGAAAATTCATAAAGATCTTATTCATGAGATTCATGAAATAAGCAGGGGCATTGGTTAATCCAAAAGACATGACTGTATACTCGTATAAACCATAACGAGTAGTAAAGGCAGTCTTCGGAATATCCGTTGCACGAATCTTAAGTTGGTGATAACCAGTGCTAAGATCAATCTTTGAGAATACTTGGGCACCAGTCAACTGATCAAACAGATCCTCTATCTTTGGCAGTGGGTACTTGTTTTTGATGGTGACGTCATTCAGCTTTCTGTAATCGGTGCACAGACAGTTGCCTCCATCTTTCTTGTCGATGAATAACATTGGTGATCTCCATGGCGATGTGCTTGGTTGAATCAATCATGTGGCGAACATAGCATCCAGTTGCTTCTTCAGTTCCACTAACTTTGAGAGGTTCATGCTATAGGGTCTCTAGGCTATTGGTCCGGTTCCGGGGATTAGTTCGATAATGAACTCAATATCCCTATCCGGGGGCATACCGGGCAATTCATCTAGGAATACATCGGGGTATTCACAGACTACTCTGACTTGGTCTATGGTGGGTAGGGCTAGACTCTTGTTGCACTTGAATTGACGAGGTAAGGTTTCAGATACATGCTCTACTGTTACTCCAGAGCTACTAGTCTATGGTGGGTAGGGCTAGACTCTTGTTGCACTTGAATTTACGAGGTAAGGTTTCAAATACATGCTGTATTGTTACTTCAGAGCTACTAGTCATGGTGATGACTTTCTTAGCATAGTCTATCAGTCCTTTATGCTTTGACATCCAATCCATACCTAGTACTACTTCCAATCCTTTAGTTCCAAGTACTATTAGATTAGCATAAAAATCTAACCCATGTATTCTGATAGGCACAACTTTGCAAATTTTTCTAGCTTTTGTAGTTGAACCGGGAATTTGAACTATCATGACATGCTTCAAGTTGGTTGGGTGAATCTTACAAGTGCATGCAAATTCTTCGATGACAAATGAGTGCGATGCTCCAGAATCAAACAACACTCTTGCTAAAATTGAGTTGATAGAAAACATACCCATCACTACATCTGGCACTTCTTGGGCTTCTTCGGCGTTCATGTGGAAGAGATGGCTATTACGGTTGTGAGGGTTCCCTAGGACAAATCTTCTTCCTTGTTGAACATAACGCTGCTATTGAGCTGGGGCATTCACATTGGTTGTGGCGGCAGTCTTCTTGGGGCACTCATTGGAATAGTGACCCTTCACTCCACACTCGAAACAAGTGATCTGAGACTTGTCTTTTTCTGCCACGGGCACAACATTGCTTCTAGTTCTGGGTGCAGTATTGTTGTTGTTGTTGTTGTTGTTGTTGTTGTTGCTCTTGGGAGGTGCACGGTTGAAATTGCTGGTGTTGCTGGGGTTGTTGTTGTTTCCTCCGGACTTCACATTGCCTCCGCTACGGTTGGGGTAGCTTGGGCGAGACATTGGGGGTCGGTTGTTCCTCGGTGCATACCCTGCAGACGGGTTGGGATGGTACTTCTGGTGGCTGTTGGATCTAGCTTGGTGCATCATACGACATTTGCGGTTGTCGTTTGCCTGGTTAATCTTCCCTTCCATATGAATGGCAGAGTCGACTAGCTCTTCGAGATCCTCGAAGCGGATGTTGATGAGAACCGTCTGCATCTCATCATGCAGTCCGTTCAGGAATCTCTCCTTCTTCTTGGCCTCTGTGTTGATCTCATCAGGTGCATACCTTGCTAAGGACATGAATCTGTCACGATACTCCACTACAGTCATTCTGCCTTGTTTCAGCTCTCTGAATTCATCCCTCATTCTGGTGACTAGTCCCTGCGGCACGTGGGTGTGGATGAACTTGATTTTTGAAGGCTTCCCATGTCATCACTTGACCATGGTTCATCGTGCGGATGCTATTCCACTAGGCTCTTACGTCTCCTGCCAAGTAGTGGGTGGCAAAGAGAACTTTCTCGTTGTCATCAACTCTGGCTACTTCTAAATTGTTCTCCATTGTTTGTAACCAGTCATCAGCATCTAGTGGGTTCTCTGAAGTGCTAAATATTGGGGGATTAGTATTCTATAAGTTCTTCAGTTTGGATCCTTGATGATACTGATTTCCATGCCCTTGATTTTTTTGGGCCATTTGAGCTATCTGATGTAGTGTTGCTAGGTTGGCTTGGTGCTCTTCCCTGCTAGCTTCCTGGTCTGCAACTAGCATCTGCATAATCTACAGCATGGGGTCCTGCGATGAGCTGTTCCCTCCGGGGTTTCCACGAGACATCTGAAGATTGAGGTAGATAAAGGGGTAAGAGGGAAAGTTCTAAGGTTCATGGTTTTGATTTCAAAGCTAAAATTTTGAGTTTGACTCAGGTTTTGCAACTCACTTCTTTTCATTCATTCAAACAAGCACACGATACAAACGCACGCACACAACACCAAGGGAAAATAGATGGTTTTAAGAACCATTCTGCAAGCTACGATACATTGGGACCGATACTCCTCATGCTACGATAGTGCTCTAGTGCATCTACTCATCATCGATGAAGTCAGAGTCATCATCGTCGGTGTAGAAGTCCACGGCATCCTCCTCCAGAAAGTCATCATCATTGCTGAGGTAAGAGTCCATATCTCCCTGGATGTCTTCACCTTCCTCTTCTTCTTCCTTTGCTACAAGCTGAGCTTCTTCCTCCTTGTGGTCTTCTCGAGGTTGGCCACCTTCTTGCGAAGACGGTCGATTGTGTGATCCTTCTTTTCATGCTGGCAGCGAAGAGATTGGCGATCCTTGAAAAACAGTGAGAAAGACTGGGCCTTATGGGTGGCAATGGCAAGGTTGTGGTTGGCGAACTCCCTAGCGTTGTCCAACTCCTTCTATCCGTCGTACAGCAGGAAGTCGAGGTTCTCCACTTGATGCTTCAACTCTGGGTGACTTGGCATCTCCATTGGCATTCCCATGAAGTCACTCCTTTCATAGTGAACAAAGCGGGTTCCTTCGATTTTGTTGACACTCAGGGCACACAGACGTGCGAGAGCTTCATGCATTGCCCTGGCTAATCCATTTAGCCAGTTGTTCTCTCTCACGGAGAACTGAATCCTCCCGGACATTGGTGCTTCTATACTTCCTCGAAGATCAGCGGTGACTAGCCATTATAAGTCTACTCTTGGGGGTCCAAGAAGTTGAGCTCCCAGAAACTCCGGATGCGGGCATCCCAAGTACTCCGATAGTGCATCAAGATCCCTCTCGAAGATCAGCTGGCCTCCATTGCCCAACTGGTAGAACTTGCTGAACTGAGTCTCCATCTATAAGAAGTAAGGATGAGAAAGTTAGTGAAGTGATCAAGTGTGTCAAATTTTATATAGTAATGTAAGAATTGGAGGAACATGATTCTTTGAGAGAGAATGAATTCCCAAGGGTAAGAGAGGAAATAGTTTTCATAAATACTCACTTTGGTTTTTGAAGCTAAATTTTTGTTCAGACGTCCATTCTAACTAGGGTCTCCTATGGTCAGGATGGCTCTGATACCAACTTCTCAACACCCAGATTTTTAATCCCAGATGCCTGTATGCCATTCATCGCAACCCTAGGATTACCATTTTTGCGAGCCATAACAGATTGGATATCATAGTACATCATCCATTACAAACCATATCAAGGTCTTACACGAATAAAGGATCTCATGATCCAGTCTTAATACAACAAGCAGCGGAATAAATAATAAGCATAGCAGTGGGGTCCATCTTCAGGGGCACATGCAATGCTGGCGATGGAAGACAGTCCTAGTTATCATAGCCGTTGATGGCTCGGTATTGATGTAGAGGTCGTTGGGAACCCCAAGAGGAAGGTATGTTGCGCACAGCAGCAAGTTTCCCTCGATTATGAAACCAAGGTTTAATCAAACCAGTAGGAGCAAGGAAACACCCCAAAGGTGTTGCTAGCTGAGCCTTGGCAGGGTGCACTACCGGTGCTAGTAATAACGTGGAGACCTGCACAACACAACCACAGAACTTTGTCCCCAACTTGCGATGAGGTTGTCAATCTCACCGGTTTTGCTGAAAACAAAGGATTAAACGTATCAAATGGAAGGAAGTAATAGTTTGCAGAAAGTAAACACAAAGCAGTAAACAGTTTGTAGATTGTATGTAAAGAAAGGACCGGGATCCATAGTTCACTAGAGGTGGCTCTCCTTAAGATAGATAACATGCTGGGTGAACAAATTACAGTGGGGCAATTGACAAACATCGAGAAAGCAATACGTGCATATACTAATCATCTTTAATCCTTTGGAACTTGATTGGGCACCTTCAGGTTATCATCCGAACCCCCAACAGTATTAAGTTGCAAGCAACAGATTATTTCTTTACGAATTGCATGTAGAGTAAACAATACGATTGTTCTATGAACAAAGGATTGTTGTTTTCTCACAAGTAGCAACAGCACATCTAGTACCTTAGAGATTTCTGTCACTTCCCCAAATTACCAGAGGCATGAACCCACTATCGAGCATAAATACTAACTCTTGGAGTTGCTAGCATCTACTTGGCCAAGATAGCTACTAACAACGGAAAGCATGCAAGATCACAAATAACAAAGACATGATAGAATCAATAATCAATCTGAAATAGCATCTCAATATCCATCGGATCCCCGCAAACACAACATGCAGAATTACAAATAGATGATCTTGATCATGAACGGAGCTCACAAGATCTAGGCATGAAAGCACAAAGGAGGAGAACCAGCCATCTAGCTACTACATGGACCCGTAGTCCAGAGATGAACTACTCACGCATCACACCAGAGGCTTGCATGGTGATGAAGAAGGCCTCTAGGGTGAAATCCCCTCTCCGGCAAGGTGCCGGGAAGAGCTTCAGATCCCTCCCGATCTAGGGACAGAGACGACGGCGGCTACAGACTCTTTCGTGGATTTTTTATCGGGTACATAGGGTTTTCGTTTCGAGGGCATCTTATAGGCAGAAGGAGAGGCCGAGGGGGTGTTGGGGTCGGCCAGACCACCCCCTGGCATGGGCCAAGCCTGGCCGCGCGGCCAGGTGGTGTGGTCGGCCCCCAATCCTTCTCCGTCTCGTATTCTGGCATCTGATGTCTTCCGGAAAAATAGGCACTTTGGCTTTTGTCCTGTCCACTTCCGAGAATATTCATTTTCTGACTTTTCTGGAACCAAAAACAGCAGAAAACAGGCAGCTGGCACTGTGGCTCTTGTTAATAGGTTAGTCCAAGAAATCATATGAAAAGTACTCCAAAGTGTGGACAAAACACAAGAAAGTAGATAAAACCAAGCATGGAACATCAAAAATTATAGATACATTTGCAATGTATCAGCCGTCCTGTTGTCCTTCATCTTGGTAGTCTCCTTCATGGTTTGGCTAGAGGAATAGCTAGGGATAAAAGCCATGAGTACTCTTTAAGTAATCGCAAACTATCACTAACAAGTAAGGTAGTTCTAGTGGGAAAATGCTAACTCTAGGTTTATTTGTAAAGATCAATTTGAAACCTAAGCTGAGTTTAGAAACAAAGAAAGATAAAATAAAGTTGAAATCACCTAAGAGGGAACTTAAATCATCCTGGTCACAACTCCATTGTGGTCAAGTCAAGTCACAATCCATTTCATAAGTTCTTTTGAAAACATCTGACAACGGAACAGTATGGCCACTCCAACTGTCCATAACCACGGACGCGGCTATTCAAATAGTTTGACACTCTGCAGAGGTGGTACACTTTCACCACAAGATTCGATACATCTGTCAGGGATAACCCAGAATCATCATACTTAGTATTCAGATAATCAAACATAATCTTTCCTTTACACACCCTAGTATAAGCACCTCTCCTATGAGTATGGCCTCCCAACCATGACCATCTCTCATCTTGGGCACTGCATAGGTGGACAACATTGAGAGGTAGCCTTAGATCAAACCTCTCTCGCGAGGGAACTGATACTAATGCATATAAACTTCCGGCTAAGCCTTACCCAATTCAGGTAGTGTGGTTGTACGGTAAAATTGGAATGGTATCGCATCCAAACCCAACCATCAGTTTTGTAAGAGGGTTAAGGCTCATGCCCAACATTTTCATCATCATAAACCATTTTTGTTTTCTCAACACATGTCAACACATCTCAATAGAATGACTCATCATTCCAAGGTTTTCACAATTCATTTTCACCAAGTACTCCCATCTAAGTGACTCAAGTTTCGATTTAGCTCTAAGCTACTAAGTTAAGAGTGTTCACTAATATGGGATGCTAAGATCAATCTCATGCCATAGAATGACATCTAAGTTTATCTAGATAGTTCAAGTTTTATACTTTTTATGCTACCTTCAAACAAGTAAAGGAAGTAAAGCTTGTAAATCACATTTGGAGTAGGTATAAGTCCAATATGGAATAACCAAAGAATGCCTAATGCCTTTGCTTAGGTTATCCTGCTTGCAAGGGTTAGCTTGCATTGTTAATGATGGCTTGCCTTGTGTAGTGCAGTGGTTGAAGTTTTCTTCTTCCTACTCTTGGTAGAACTCCTCCTAGAAAGCTTGGTCGGTACTATCGTCTATAAACACATACGGGATACACAATCACCACACAATACTTAACTAGTCTACTTAGCATACTAAGGCACACATTTGATGATCTATTATCATCACAAGCATCACAAGGTTTAATGAACTAGTTTCATTCTTTTTATTTGAGAAAAGTAATTTCTATTCATTGAAAAATAACTAAGATTTAATATTCTCCAAATAAAATATGGGATCATGTGGAAACATGTCATCACCACATATTCTACCATATGGGAATGTGATTTAAAGGTTGGATCACATTTTAATAAGTTTAGGTTTAATAATTAATGAATTTAAAGTGACTAGAAATGCCTATATAGCATTATTTTGGTACTAGTCCAAAGTCACTGCATGCAAACCTTAATATTATGACATATTCATATAGATATGGTTAAATGTGATTTTTTGAGAGTTGGAATCAACTCAAAAGCTATTATGGTTGATTTTACAAAAATATTTGAATGTGCAAAACCTTATGTCTTGTTATTTTTACTAGGAGAGATATCTAATTCTAAAAGATTTAAATCCAACAGGCTTGGATAGATAATTTCAGTAGCTTTCCAACAAAATTGGAATCACTCAGTTTGGTACAGTAAATCTTCTTGAATTGATTTTTAAACTAAGGTACATAATTGGTTCTAATTCTAAATAGAAAAACCTATATTTCAATTACTGGGTGAGCGCGGGAAAGTAGTTGGGCCGGCCCAGTCGCGCTCAGCGGCGCAGAGGGCGACTGACAAGCTGGTCCCGCATGTCAGCGCACTTAAAACCTGAAGCGGTACGGGACGATCTAGGCCACACGATTAGAACGCAGATCAACGGCTCATAGTCGTCGTCAACGACGAACTCGTCGCCGGCGAGACCGAACCCTAAACGGCCGGTGGGGGTCTACTAGGGACATACCATGGTTCCAGCTAGTGCGGCGAGGCGGGCGATCGAACTGGACGTCGATGGCAAACTCAGGCGAGGTCGCGGTAGGGGCTGAGGTGGACGAAATCGACGGGAGCTTCTCCTCCTCTGCAGCGGCTGCCTCCGGTGAAATCGCGGCGGCCTGTTGCTCGAGCTGCTCTGGCGAGAGGTGGGGAAGGACTGGGGGTGAGAGGGGAGTGTGAGAGTGTGAGGAATTCATGCTGGGGAGGCTCCCTTATATAGGCCTGGCGACGCGGTAGAGAGGTGTGGGCGGAGCTCGTTGGTGACGACAGCACAGGGGGCTATCGGCGTGGGCGAGGTAGGCGGACGGTGGGTGGTTCCCTGGCAGTCAGCTAGGGATTAATGGCAGTGCTAGGGCAGTGGATTGTGGTCGGGAGCATCTCGCTCTCTGAGGGATAGAGGCGGTGCTCGACGGCGATCATGGCGACCGTGGGTCACGCGGCGGTGCACGGCCGTGTCTGGCGGGGTGTGGGTGTCGAGGCGGAGCGGAGCGGCGTGCGTGATATGGGGTCGAGGCATGGTCTGCTGCGTGCTAGCGGCGATCGCGCTCTGGCGTGCGCTGCGCATGGCGCGGAGAGAAAGGGCGGCGCTGTGCTAAGGTGGTCCAGGGTCTGGGGTTGATCGAGGGGTGGTCCGTGGGCGGAGGTGAGGTCACGCCATGCTTCCTGGAGCGGCAGAGAGGGGCAAGGTTGGCTGGCGAGCATGTCCTTGGGGTGGCGTGGTACTGCTCCTAGGGACAAGGGTGAGTTGATTAAGGTTTGGTTAGAGCTAGGAGACATAGAGGGAGTAAACTGAGGTCAAATGGGTGGGAAAACCCGGTAGAAATAGTGAGCCTAAACTAGAGTGTAATTCATGCATGCGAAGTGTTCGACAGAATGGCCACATGAGAATTTTTTTTGAATTTTTGAAAGATTTTTGGTGGAGTGATTCATCTCATGCTTAAGCATCTAGGTTTTCTTGGGATTTTGAAATGGAGTTCATTTGAGTGGTTTCTGAGAAAGTGGGATCTATACATATGAACTACATTCAATTTTCAATTGTCATTTAAATTTAGTATTTGAAAGTTGTTGGGATGAAACAAAGTGGGCCTTGGCACATCACTACTTGTACTAGCAAGGGGTTCAAAGATCCACAGTTGTTTCTGTTAATATTTGAGTCCTAGGAACACCTAAAGTGACCTAGTTGATTAAAATGGCACAAATGACCATTTCCTTAATTTATACTTTTTGATTTATTTTTCTTTGGGATTTTTTTGGGAATGATCTAGATGATGTTTAATTCACCTTAGAGTCATTTTACAACCAATGGATCACTCAAACATGGCAATTCAAAACAACTCCTAATTTAAATGCACACACATACGAATGCTTAATTATTTGAAATGGAAAAGTTTTTTGTTAACCCTAAATTGAGTAGGTTTGATCTTGATTCCCTTTGGTGTATGTGTTGGGATGTTAGACCGTTAGTATTCCCGCGCGACCCAGTAGATTCAAATTTATATTTTTCTTTTTAGACTTAAACTTAGTTCTGTCCCTTAGTTTTGAAAATCAATTCAGAGAGTTTTACAAACCCAAATTGAGTGATTCCAATTTTGTTGTAAAGGTAATGAAAATCTCTATCCAAGCCCATTGGATTTAAATCATTTAGAGTTATAGATCTATCTTAGCAAAAATAACAAGACAGAAGCTTTTTCACATTCAAACGTTTTTCTAAAATCACCCATAATAGATTTCGAGTTGTTTCCAACTCTCAAAAATCACATTTAACCATACCTATCTGAATAGGTAATAATATTAAGGTTTGTATGCAGTGACTTTGGACTAGTACCAAAATAGTGCTATATAGGCATTTCTAGTCACTTTAAATCATTAATTATTAAACTTAAACTTATTAAAATGTGATCCAACATTTAAATCACATTCCCATGTATTAGAATATGTGGTGATGACATGTGTGACATGATCCCATATTTTAATTGGAGAATATTAAATCTTAGTTAATTTCAATGAGTAGAAATTACTTTTCTCAAATAAAATAAATGAAACTCGTTATTAAACCTTGTGATGTTTGTGATGATAATAGATCATCCAATGTGTGCCTTAGTGTGCTAAGTAGACCTGCTAAGTATTGTTTGGTTATTGTGTATTCTATATGTATTCATAGACAATAGTCCCGACCAAGTCTTTGAGGAGGAGGAGTTCTACCAAGAGGAGGAGGAAGAGAATTTCAACCACTAACCTACCCAAGGCAAGCCTAGCACTTAAAGTAAACTGAGCAAGCTTTTATTAGCAAGCCATCAATAGATGCAAGTTAACATAAGCAAGATGCCTTAGGCATGCTTTGGTTATACCCTTTGACTTATACCTACTCCAAGTCTTATTTATAAGCTTTACTTTCTTTACTTTATCAAAGTTCTTTACTGTGTTTATAGATAGCATAAAGAGTATAAAACTTGGCCTATCTAGTTAGAAGTAGATGTCATTCTATGGCATGAGATTGATCTTAGAATCCCACCTTAGTGAACACACTTAACTTGGTAGTTTAGAGCTAATCCAAAAACTTGATCACTTTAGATGGGAGTACATGGTGAAAATGACTTGTGAAAACCTTGGAATGATAAGTCATGAGCTTAACCCTTTTATAAAAACTGATGGTTGGGTTCGGATGTGATACCATTCCAAGTTTACCGTACAAGCACAATACCTGAATTGGGTAAGGCTTAGCCAGAAGCTTATATGCATTAGTATTAGTCCCCTCGTTGGAGAGGTTTGAGCTAATGTTACCTCTCAATGTTATCCACCTATGAAGTGCCCAGGATGGCAAATGGCCATGGCTAGGAGGCTAAGCTCATAGGAGAGGTGCTTATACTAGAGTGTGTAAAGGAAAGGTTATGTTTGATTATCTGCATACTAAGTATGATGATTCAGGGTTATCCCTGACAGATGTATCGAATTTTGTGGTGAAAGTGTACCACCTCTGCAGAGTGTCAAACTATTCGAATAGCCGAGTTCGTGGTTATGGACAGTTGGAGTGGCCATACTGTTCCGTTGTTTTCAAAATGACTTATGAAATGAATTGTGACATGACTTGACCACAACAGAGTTGTGACTAGGACAATTAAGTTGCCACTTAGGTGATTTTAAACTTTATTTTATCTTTCTTTGTTTATGAACTCAGCTTAGGTTTCTGAACTCAGCTTAGATTTTAAACTTAGAGTTAGCATTCCTACTAGAACTATCTTACTTGTTAGTGGTAGTTTGCGAGTACTTAAAGAGTACTCATGGCTTTGTCCCTGGCTATTCCTATGGCCAGACTATGAGCAGGACTACTATGAAGGAGGACAATAGTACGGCTACGACAACTAGTATCATCTCGCATCGTCAGCTTTGCCTGTGACACTAAAGATGGACCCCACCGCTACGCTATTTATTCCGCTACTTGATTGTATTAAGACTGGATCATGAGATCCTTTATTCGTGTAAGACCTTATTATGGTTTGTAATGGATGATGTACTGTGATATCCAATCTATTATGTCTCGCAAAAATGGTAATCCTGGGATTGCGATGTATGGCATAACAGGCATCTTGGATTGAAAATCCGGGTGTTGACACAACCTGTGACTATCCTGAAGCTTCTTTGCAGTTCCAACAAGCAAGCTCCCATTGATTCTGTCACTTAGTTATGACTGCAAATTCTCGATTTGTTGTTCTAGATCCTTATTTCGTCCCGAAAGCTTGTAAATTTTTTTAGCTGTATCACAAGCATCAGTAAATCTCGCCGACCTTTCCAACTCATACATCTCCCAAAAATGGGTCAAACATTTCTTATGTGCATCTGGCCACTCAAGATCCACCCACTCTACTGCTTTACACATCGGGCCAACCTAAAAAACACACACTATTGTGTTATGAACATACACCATACATTTTTCTTCATGTCACCGTTGCACATAATGTAAACAAACTTGATTTGTAAAACTCAAAAACCTTGTTCCGGTGTTACTGCCTTTGAATGTAACATATCTCGTCAATTTTAGCCCATGGTCACATGGTACATCTCCATCGAGATCTAGGCCCTCCCATTCGGAGCCGTGGATCGTACATGGTACCTTTAAGGCAATGCAAAGCTGGAATTGAACACGATTGCATGTAGATATGGAGCTCAGATCGAGGGATTTACCAATGCCTAACCCTAGCCTGAGAAAATAGAGGAACTCACATCATGGAAGGAATACTTGGTGTCGGAGAGAAGGCTGTCGCTGCTCGACTAGTCGTCCTCGTCGTTCTGAGACACCATGTGTTGGGGATATACTTTCCGAGTATCCTCACAGTTCCTCACTGACCAGGGTGGCCCACTTCGGGTTAGAGCTTTGCTTCACGGGCAGCCCAGTCGGGAGAGAAGACGGAGTCCAAGCCGGCTACGGGAAGGCCTAGAAGACTTACCGACTTAGGCCCATAATGTTACTTGTAGTTCAAGATGTACTTTTTAACAAACTCTTAGTCGTAGCCGGATTGATCTCTCCTGTCAACCCTAGGCCGGATATCTATATGAGCCGTCCTAGGGAGAGCCTTTAGGGAACATCCAATACTTTAGACCCTCAACTCTCACAGGCGATACCATTGTAACCCATACTCCGGCTCTGCCGTATTACTGGATTGCTAGCAGGAGTAGGATCCGTCCAAAGCCGGCAGATTTGAACCTGGGTAAACTTGTGTACTCACCATCCTGGAATACCGTATGTGTCACCCCCCTCTCTTCCGCACGCCTCGAGGACTCCCTCATGGTGTACTTGTCATCAATCCGACAACAGTTGGCGCCCACCGTGGGGCAAGTGAGCTTCGGATATGTGTTCCGAGCGGAATTTGCAAGAATCGGAATCGGCGAGACCATCGCCGTCGGTCGCATCCTCTATGCCAGCGATGTCCCTCTCATCGTTCTCGACGAGACTTCGATTCCGGCTAGGGAAGCCGTGACTGCCTATACAATCATGTCTTTTGGCGAGATCGATGTTTACATCGGTTTCGCTGAAACTGCCCAACCCACCCCAGCGGTGAAGATAGAGGCAGAAGAATCTTCTGGGTCCCCTTTGTCCGCAGAGGCGGTAGAGTTCCGGATCTCAGAAAACTCTAATCCCACCCATCCCGCACCAGTTGGGGAGATAGTGGAGAAATCCGAGCCTGAAGAAGACCTCACGGTCCAAGTCGAATCTGGAGTGGATCTCCCTAGAGAAGCCGGATCCCAGATCGACCCACCCGTGGAAGTCGAAATCCAGGAGGAGCATATCAATGACACTGATTCCGGCTCTGACGATGCCGGGACAGACAGGCCTTTCCTCAGGTACACACTAAGACGTATGATACTACAAGGCGCTAGCGCAGATGCAATCCTTGAAACCATTAAAAGTTTCGATATGGCTGATCGTGAAAGCCGCAAGTACCTCAGGAAGCATGCATCGCACTTCGTCGGATATGTTGGATCAAGATCCGGCTCTATCGATGCTGGAGAAAACACCGACTCGGTGCTGGAGGCAATTGGAACAAACGCCGACGTTCTCGCATCCTCAGATGAATCTATGACATCGGCAGATTTCCGAAAGTTCTCCGCGGAATATGAAGAGGAGTACAACTCCAAAGCTGCAGAAGAAGGAGAAGCCATGGATGAAGGATCCGGGGAACACTCTCCCAAAGCGCAGGATGACATGGACGTCGGAGATAATCCCGAGGTCCAGATGTCCAAAAGTACCGATCAGAGCTTGACTCCGGGAAACAGACCCAAAGCTTTCTTTGCTACCGGCACTGCCAAGAAGGCAAAGAAGAAGAACAAGAAGAACAAGACCCTAGCAAAAGACCCTCTGACAGAGGAGGTGATTGGCGAGGAATACGAGGAAGACTCGGATGGAGCACTTATCCTAGACGAGCCGAAAAAAGAACCATCGATGGATGGACACATGATCACTGAAGGTGCGCGTAAACTCATCGATGCCGCCTTAACCACACCTATCCCTACAGCTGCAGAACTTACTGCAGATGAGTTGGACGAAAGGGCCCAGGCCCTAGAAGCGCGTCGTCAACAACTCCTTGATGAAGCCAAAAACATCGAGGTGGAGAAGAAGCGCATGTCAACCAAGGAGTACATGCCCCGTCTACATCAGAAGACACGGAAGCATCACATAGATGACAACCAATTCCCACGTGTTCGTGCCGTCCTTTTCGGAGATGAGATGGGGAAGCCACAGAAGGATAGCAACGGAGATTGGGTATACCCAACACCAGTGCAAAATACCATGGCAGCTCGTGAAATTCTATCAGCTAATCCAGGGCCAGAGGAGATATGCTTGGGTATCAAGCTACTCAACAAGGGACTGGAGCAGCAGAAGGTTGCCCTGTCCGGAAGTCAAAAACTGGTCTCGGATTCTGACCAACGTCGCACAGATCTGGCATGGGCTGACGTAAGATCCCATTACGTTCGGGCGCAGTACCATCACCCCGAATGCAGGGAAGACAATTATTCAAGAACCGGATCGTCGGGACAGCATTGCAGAGCTACACATAACTGGAGCAATGTCGCTCCAGCAGCCAAGAAAGACGCGATCGCTGCACTGAATCCGAGGAATCCTCCCCGACGAGAATTCAACGATCGAAAGTGAGAAGATAAGGAGAAACGTCGGGAGGAGGATCGTCAGAAAATACCACCTCCTAGACATGAGAGCCGTCCGGCTGTGCCTCACCATGGTGGGAACGACGGACGAAGGAACGACGGAAACCACGCTAGAACAAGCTGGCAGGGGGCTCGTCGTAGTCAAGAACCTCCCTAGAACCGGAATAATGACGCTCCGGACGGAGGCCGGCGATCAGCCGGAAACTATCCAGCTGCACCACCCTCTCCACCACACAGTTGTCACAACGGCCCCCAAGGAGGTCAAGGAAGACGACATGGCGGAGGAGATGGTGGCAGAAGCCGAAGTCCGGCTCCAAGGCACCGTAACCATAGCCGACATTCGGGACGGTCTCTATCCCCGAACGACGCAAGGCACTGGATCAACTCCAACATAGAGGCTCGGCGCTATGAAAACAATGACGTGTACGTGGGCCCAAAGTGCTTCGGACCACGCATCAAAGCTACAAAATTCCCGGAAGGATTTGCTATCTCAAGACATATCCAAGCCTACGACGGCATTGCTCAGCTAGACACCTGGTTACAGGATTTCTTCCAAGCTTGCTGCATCGCTAAAGGCGGAAACAACCTGGTCGCAACCCGATATCTCCCACTTATGTTGCGGAAGACGGCACAATCATGGCTCAATGAACTTTCGGCAAACACCATCCACAACTGGTATGACTTGCAAAGTGCGTTCTTTCGGAATTTCGAAGGCACATATCGGAGGCCCTGTACGGTTGGAAACCTACAGCGTTGCACCCAGAAAGCCGGAGAAACTTGCCGGGATTATCTCGGACGATGGATCGACACAAAAAACTCCTGTGAAGGAGTAAACGATCAAACTGCGATTGAAGATTTCATCGTTGGTGTCCCAATTGGTTTACTGCGCCATCGCTTGAAGTGTGACAAGGTTACTGATCTGGGAGAGATGATAGAAATAGTGAGCAAGTATGCAGATGCTGACGACGATGCGGAGGGATTACTCAATGCCCTGGCTGTGCCTCAGTCGGCAAAACAACCAAAGCAACAAGCTCAGAAGCGTAAAAATACCTCGGAAGAAAAACCCAACGCGGAGACAGCAGTGGTCACTACTGTTTCCGGGTCTGGAGGACGAGGAGGATGTAGCGGAGGCCGCGGGCGTGGCCGTGGGACGTCAAGGGTCCAAGGCTGAGGAGAGCAACAACCAGGCAAAACCTACACTTGGGCCGACATTGCCAATAACCCATGTGTGCATCATTTAGATGCCAATGGGGGCTCGTCCCACACCAACGCTGAATGTCGTTTTAATGACGACATCAAGAGAGATGATACCGCGGGCTACAAAGCAAAGCGGAAGAAGGGAAAGAAAAATCCTGAAAAAGACAAGGAGACCAAGGAAGATTCCGACATGGAGGAAGCTGATGCTTCAAATCCTAAGTCGAAAGGGAAGAAGACTTTTCCCACCAAGAAGGACACTTATGTCACCTTCCTCAGATCTCAACCAGCAAAGGTCAAGAAAGCAGTTCTCCACGAGCTCAATGCAACAGTTCTGGCTGTCCCTTAGTATCTGGACTGGTCGGAAGTGGCAATCATGTTTGATCGCGCTGATCATCCGCCTAAACTACACAGGTGAGGAAAATACGCCTTAATCGTCAATCCACTTATTGACGGTTATGGTTTCTCTATGTCGAAACGCTACGCCGGATGAAGATCTCAGAAAAACAGCTGAACCATAGCTCTGTGATCTTTCACGGAGTTGTCCCAGGAAGACAAGCTAATTCCCTGGGAGAGATCACTTTGGATGTTACTTTTGGAACTCCAAAGAATTATTAGAAGGAGGAACTTTCCTTCGAAGTGGTCCCGTTCAAGAGCGCATACCACGCTATATTCGGACGTCCGGCTTACTGGGCTTTTATGGCTCGTCCATGTTACCTTTACAATATGATGAAAATTCCAGGTCCCAACGGCGTGCTCACCATTAGGGGAGACCCGAAGAAGGCGCGAGAGTGCGAAGATGGAAATGCCACCTTTGCCGAAGCCGTGCTGCACGTCCAGGAGTACCAGGACATCAAGAAGAGCATAGATCCGTCCGAGATGCCCGCAACGAAGAAGGAGGTCACAAAGCCAAATCCGGAGTTCAAGGCATCAGAAGAGACGAAGACGATGCCGTTGAAGGATGATGACCCCTCCAAGGTGACCCAGATAGGCGTAGGCATAAGTAGCGCATAGGAAAGCATACTCGTCAAGTTCCTCCAAGCAAATCAAGATATCTTCGCATGGCAGCCATCTGACATGACCGGAGTACCTAGGGAACTTGCCGATCACTCTCTAAATGTAAACCCGAACGCTAAACCCGTCCAACAGTCCTTACGATGGTTTGGTGATGAAAAGCGTAAGGCAATAACTAAGGAACTAGCGCGGCTTGAGTTAGCCGGATTCATAGAAGAGGTCATCCATACTGATTGGTCAGCCAACCCTGTAATGGTCCCTAAAGAGACACCACTGATTTAAGGATGTGTGTTGATTATACTGCCTTGAACAAGGCTTGTCCAAAAGATCCGTTCGCTTTGCCTAGAATTGATCAAGTTATCGATTCTATCGCAGGCTCGAAACTCCTCTGTTTTCTCGACGCATATTCCAGTTATCACGAAATCTGGATGAAGGAATCTGACAAAGTCAAAACTTCATTCATAACCCCCTTCGGAACCTTCTGTTTTGTTACGATGCCCTTTGGGCCGAAGAACGCAGGAGCTACGTACCAGCGCACGAGGCAGCGTTGCCTCCATGATCAACTCAGACGCAATGTATATGCATACGTGGATGATATCACGGTCATGTCCAAAAAGAAGGAAACGTTGATTTTTGACTTGGAGGAAACGTTCGCCAATCTACGAAAATACAACATCATGCTTAACCCGAAGAAATGCTTCTTTGGAATACCAGCCGAAAAATTGTTAGGTTTCATCGTGTCTCAAAGAGGCATAGAGGTGAACCACGACAAGATCAAGGCTATTCTCAACATTTCCAGGCCAACTCGCCTGAAGGACGTACAAAGATTAACTGGTTGCATTGTTGCGGTCAGTCGATTTGTAAGCTGGCGTGGTGAAAGAGCCAAACCATTATACAAACTCCTGAAGAAGACCAAGGATTTTGTCTGGACTGACGAAGCCGAAGCTGCACTACAAGACCTGAAGAAAGTACTCTCATCTGCTCCTATCCTTGCAGCGCCGGAACCTCAGGAACCGATGTTGCTCTACATTGCTGCGACAAATAAGGTTGTCAGTATCGTTATGGTAGTGGAGAGACCAGAAGAAAATCAGGAACACCTGGTGCAGCGTCCAACGTACTTTGTCAGCAAGGTCCTGACAGAATCAAAACAGCGGTATCTGCACTATCAAAAGTTGGCTTACGGTGTTTTTCTAGCATCTCGTAAGTTACGACCCTATTTTCAGGAGCATCCAATTACCATGGTGAGCAAAGCTCCCATGAGAGATATAATCAACAATAGCGATGCCACAGGACGCGTCTCCAAATGGGGGCATAGAGCTTGCAGCTTTCGATATTGAGTACAAACCCCGGACAGCAATCAAACTCCTGCTAGCAATCCAGTAATACGGCAGAGCCGGAATATGGGTTACAAGGGTTTCGCCTGTGCGAGTTGAGAATGTTGACTATTGAGGTGTGCCCTAAAGGCTCTCCCTAGGACCGCTTATATAGATATAAGGCCTAGGGTTTACAGCAGAGATCAATCCGGCTATGACTAAGAGTTGGTTACAGAGTACATCTTGAACTACAAGTAACATTATGGGCCTAAGTCGGTAAGTCTTTTGTGCCTTCCCGTAGTCGGATTGGACTCCGTCTTCTCTCCCTAACTGGGTCGCCCGTGAAGCAAAGCTCTAACCCGAAGTGGGCCACCCTGGTCAGTGAGGATCTGTAAGGATACCCGGAAAGTATATCCCCAACAGTAGCCCTCGGAGGCCTCCAAGATCCAAAGTTGGATTTTATCATCCTCTAGCTTGATCTTCGGCTTGCAGAATCTTGAAGGGTTCCTGAAACTTCACAACAAAAAATATGATCCAGGTCTTAAAAATAAGTCGGACCTTTCAATTAATTACTCAGATTTTCCAGCTCGCTTTTAAATTAAGACGGAACTTGGTCTCTAACGCCACCTGACACAAGCATGGTCAAGTCACATCATCTGACAGACGTTCCATCAGCACGACCGTTGGTGGGTCCGCGGTTCGTCGAACCGAGGCGCCGTTTCAATGCGTGCGTGGAGATCGAGGCGACGCAATCATCGCGCGGGCCCTTCCCAGTTCTTTCCACGACGCGTGGCAATTACACTGTAGCGTTTGCACGAATCTTGGCGCAGGTAGTTGGATATAAGGGGTTTAGATTCCTTCTTCTCCTCTCCACCCGTCCTTCGCTGTTCCTTTCTTCCCAATCCTCCAGCGCGCCTAGAGCCTTTTCGTCCTCCTCCCACAGAGCTCCTAGCGCCACCACTTTAAGGTCACCTTTTCCACAGGAGAAAAAATGGCTTCATCTTCTTCTTCCTCTCTGGCGGCGGCGGCGGCGGAAGCAGCTGCGAAGAAAGAGAGCTTTCGGGGAATCTGGATCCCCTACGCCCTCGACGACGACGGCCTCAAAAACATGGAGAAGGAGGGGCTTCTCGCTGCTGGCAACTAGCGGAGCGGTTCCGGCGAAACCGTCCCCAATCCGCACGAGGGTGAACGCGTCCACTTCGGCACCCATCTGGACCGAGGTTTGTCCTTTCCTCCCTCAGAGTTCTTCTCCGAGGTGATTGACCACTATGGAGTTCAACTCCATAATCTTCCTCCAAATTCTCTTCTAGAGATGAGCGCATATGCTGCGCTTTGCGAGGGATTTCTCGGTATTAGGCCGAGTTTGCTTCTCTTCCGGTACTATTTCCATGTTCGGAGAAATTCCATTACTGCCGGTGTTCCTTATATCACCGGTACCATTAGTTTTTCTGTTAGACGAGACCCGGCTTATCCCAAAATTTCTGCCAGTGACTCGGTCAAACAATGGCCAGCCACTTTCTTCTACCATAGGGATATTCCGCCTCCCGGAAAAGCTACTGCTTTGCCGGCTTTTGTCGACAGAGCCGCCATGGCCAAGCCTTCCTGGGACGAGGTTGCTCCGGCTCTCACCGACGATCTGATCCTCGCTAAGAGGCGGATCAAATATTTGATCAAGCACATGGGTCTGAAGGGATCCGACTTAGTCCAGTGCTGGGTCTTACGTTGGATCCAGCCACTTCAGTACCACGGGGATAGACTGATGCACTCCATCACGTCTTCCAAAAAAGACTCTCTCCGCATCAGCCCCAAAGCCTACACCATCCAAGGTTACATAAGCCAGATCAAGTGGCTGATCAAGGAGCGGATCGAGAGGAAAATTCCGAAGATTTCTCTGGATATGCACACGGCGGAAAACCCTGTGGTAGCGGTAAGCTTCCATCAGCACACCTTTAACGTGTTTCAATCTTTAAGTTATATACTTCAATGCTGATATGTTTTCTTGTTTTCAGCTTGCTGATCTCCCCGAGTCGGAGCTTGCTCCACTCAAAGGATATCCTCCTGAGTTTTCTCAGGAGACTGAAGTGGTCCCACTGCCGGACCTTGCGCTCAAGAAGCGCAAAGCCCCGACAGTGGCTGTTGGCACAAAGGAAGTGCCCGTTGTGAAGAGGTAACTTTCATTCACAATTTCCACCTTTGTACCTTTCTCGAATTTCTTTCTAAGATGTAATGTTTCCGACTTTACTACATTCTCAGAGCAAAGCCTCTCATCAAGGGTAAGGGGAAGGGGATTCCTGTGAAGCCCCTGCGACAGACGAAGCTTACCATAGCTTCCCCTGCCATGGCTCCTCCAACTCCTGCCCCTTAACCTTCTGTAACACCGGCGATTATTCCGTCTCCGGTTGTTGCAGAAGATCCGGCTCCTCAAACGGCGCCTGTGTTCCTTGGATCGCACACTGACGTCACCATGGGTGCGTCAGCTCAAGATAACGGTGAACCCTCTTCGGGTAATGATCCCTCGGCTGAAGTCTTCACCGACAACCTCCTCAGCAACCCCGGAATTGCCAAGTTTGGCTTATCCTGGAAATCCGCAGAGGAGATCCAGCGGCTAGCCAGGCAAGTCCTGGACAAAAGCCATCTATCCCTCGAAGAGGAAGCGCAAGAAGCAGAGGACATCAAGTTCTCTGACCTTCTCGCCCAAGTCCGCCTTCGTGACGAGAGGATCAGGACTAGCGACCTTCCAACAGCTCCAGTAATTCCTCTTACCCTCGCCGAGAAGGTGGCAGCTGAAGTGAACGCGGGGTTAGACAAACTCACCCGCGAAAAATATGTAAGTCGGAATTCCAACTCTTGTTTTTTACCTTATGTTATATCATATCCTCTAGCCCCCAAGCATGAAGTAGGATATAGAAATCCGGGTTTATGCTTTCATTAGGATACCAAAGAACGAACTAGTGTAGCCCCCAAGGCTCGTGTTGATATTTAGCAAAAAATATTAGCCCGAGTCTTAAGTAGCTTTCTGACTTTGGGTATTCTAACTTACAGAAAGTATGTTCCTATAACCAGGAATTGTTAAAAAATGTCTGTGATAAGCGGAGAGAGATCAAAGCTCTCCGGATTAAAAATGCTGAGCTCAAGGTAGCCAAGGATGAAGCCGAAGGTAAACATTTCGAGATTCAAACCTTGTCTTTTGCGTTTTTCAATGTCGAATTTTTCTGAACTGTTGTTCTTTTTGACTTACAGCGTTGGTGAAACAATCCATCGCTATGATTGAAGAGGCCGAGAACCTCAAAACCTTAGTGGCGGAGAACAAGGGACTTCGCCAAGAGCTGGATAAGCTCAAGGCGGATCATGAAAGGAGCATAGCTCAAGTCCTCGAGTCCTCCTCCATGGCCACTGAAGAGCGCGATCTCAAGATTGGCGCTCAAGATAAGGTTATCTCGGACCTCAAGAATGAGGTTGGCAGAGAAAAGGATATCTCCCAGGCGCTCCGGGCTGAACTCCAGAGTCTCCGGGAGGAGAAAGCCAAGATTGACGACGTCATTCTTGGTATGTTCCATCTATCTGACTTATTACTTCTTCAACTTTCATTAATGTCGGTTTTTCTTATCTTTTTTTGTGTGTATAGGTCCTCTAAACTTGACAGACTCCTCCTCGTCTGAGCCCCGCACTCACTGGCTTACCCAAGTCGGTGATCTTCTTCATGACTACCGCCAGTCTCTTGAGGACATTGGCGAGTCTCTCAAGATTCCGGACATGCCAAGCATGTCGGACTTCCAGGTGCGGGAGAAGGCCAAGGAGATGCCGCAGCTTGTTCGGGACTGGAACATGCCCTACGCGCGGACTGCTGCGCAGAACGCTCTCACCATGGTCATGAGCCACCATGGAAATTTGGAGATATGGCAAGTGACCAGAGGGTACTACAAAGTAGGCGAAGACGGCCAGGAGCAGGACCTTCAAGCTATCATGCACTCCTGCGCCGGATATGGGTGCCACGTAGCTGACCTGACCAGCTACGAGGTGCCCTTCTTCACCCGCGTGGATACTCCGCCACCTCCTCCAGAAGACGCCAAAGAAGTTTCTGACGATGAACGGACCACCTCGGATCCGGACATCTCGGCACGATATCAAGGCGGAGTAACCAGCGATCCGACAGTTCCTTCATCTCCTCCTGCATCATAGATCAGAAAACTATGTATTATTGTAGAAAGACATGATGCGTTTTGTAAATATTAAGTACTATGACTTTTGCTAGTGCTAAGTTTTTTATCTATTCAGCACTTTTGTCTTAGACTATTTGCGTGCCTGAAATGTTTTCATAAGCACTTAGAATTTTCTGCCTCTACTTATCGTTTATCTGGCTTTCCGCCTCCTCCCTTTCGTGAGCCGGCTAAACCTTCAGCCGGAAACTTTGCCGAGCAATGGAGCTCAATTACTAAACCAGTTTAAACTCGGAAACAAAGCCGGCTTCCAGTACCAACAATTCACTACTCGGAAGATACCCGCATCCAGCAATCAGACAAATAACCCAAGTAAAGACTAGAATTTTTTTAGAGTTATACCCGAAGGTAGCAGTTTTTGAATCGGAAATCTAAATCAAAACGAACATGAGCATAAAGTACTCTCAAGCATTCTGGGATTTTTGACTATGCCATGATCATTAGGAAATAAGATGGTAAAAACTTCTCAGGAAAACTTTGAGGTAACCAAAACTTTTATTTCTCACAGAACATGTACATATGTATGATTACAAAGAAAGATAAAACTAAGAATAAAAGGGACGTAGCTGAGCAATATTCCATGGTCTGTCTAATTCATCCGGATTTGTACTGCCTCCAGCTCTCTTTCTCTTCTTAGTAGCAGGTCTTTCTTTGACTGGCCTCATGTCAGTTAAGTAGTACGACCCATTGTGCAATACTCGACTAATTAAAAAGGGCCCTTCCCATATTGGGAAAGTTTGTGCTTTCTTTGTTGCACAAGTCGGAGAACCAAATCACCTTTATTGAAAGATCTAGTTCGGACTCTCTGCTATGATACTTGCGTAACTTCTGCTGATAGGCTGTAGATCTCATTTCAGCAACGACGCGAACTTCTTCGACTAAGTCGAGATCATTTTGTCGAGAAATCTCGGCATCCTCTTCGATATACGCAGCCACTATAGGAGAAGTATGAATCAAATCACTAGGAAGAACTGCTTCTGTGCCATAGACCAAGAAGAAAGGTGTATATCCTGTTGACCTGTTCGGGGTTGTTCGCAAACTCCAAATTACAGAGGGTAGTTCCTCTACCCAAGCCCCCACAGCACGTCTCAGTGGTGCTTCGAGTCTTGGTTTCAAGCCTTGTAGAATTAAACCATTTGATCTTTCGACTTGTCTGTTAGCCTGTGGATGTGCGACTGACGCAACGTCAAGCCGGATATTTTGCTCGTCGCAGAATTCAGCCAACTCTCCCATGGAAAAGTTACTCCCGTTGTCCGTGATAATGCTATGCGGATAACCATACCGGATTATAACATCCTTGACAAATCTTTTGGCTGTTGCTCCATCACAACTAGTAGCAGGTTTAGCCTCGATCCATTTCGTGAATTTATCCACCATCACTAAGAGGTGAGTAAATCCACTTGGAGCTCATTTAAAAGGTCCTACCATATCAAGCCCCCAGACCGCAAAAGGCCATGTTATAGGTATTGTTCGCAGCTGATCAGCCGGAACATGAGCTTGCTTGGCGTACTTTTGGCAGCCTTTGCATGTCTTGACTAATCGTTCGGCATCTGCCTGAGCTGTAAGCCAGAAAAAACCATGTCAAAAATCTTTTGCCACTAAAGATTTGGCTGCAGCATGGTGACCACACTCGCCTTCGTGGATTTCTCTTAAGATTTCCACTCCTTCTTCCGGAGATACACAATGCTGAAAAACCCCAAAAACACTCCGTTTATGGAGCTCACCTTTAACAATAGAATAGGCTTTTGCTCGTCGAATAATCTGCCGGCTCAGCACCTCGTCTTCGGGTAATTTGCCATCTACCAAGTAATCAAGGTAGGGTTGAGTCCAGCAGGGAATTATGGCCCGAACTGCTATTAAAGGTGAGTCGGATTTGGTCGGATATTCCTCATCTACTCCCTTTATCGAGGGAACTTTGAGGTGCTCTAAAAATGCGCCATCTGAAACCTCTTTCCGCGCAGGGCCTATTCGAGATAGTGCATCTGCTTCCTCGTTTTCTGCTCGAGGGATGTGTTGAACTTCAAACCCCTCGAACGATTTAGATAGATCATCCATGACATCCTTATATGCTGCCATGTGCTTATTTGCATTACAAATATCCGAGACTTGCTGAGCAACAAGATCCGAATCTCCGTAACACATCAAACGTCGGATGCCAATATCCTTAGCAATCCGGATTCCATGCAGCAGTGCTTCATACTCGGCAATGTTGTTTGTCACTGTGAAGTGGATCTGCAACATGTATAAAAGTTTATCTCCTTGGGGTGATTTGAGCACCACGCCAGCCCCGAGCCCCCTCGAGCCTTGGACCCGTCGAAAAAGAGGGTCCAATATTCCGACTCAGGGAGGACCATGTTCTCCTTGGTCTCTGTCCAATCAGCGACAAAGTCGGCAAGGATCTGGGATTTGATTGTTGTTCGGGGTTTGTACTCAATATCGAAAGTTGCAAGCTCTATACCCCATTTGGCGACGGGTCCTGTGGCATCGCTATTGTTGATTATATCTCTCATGGGAGTTTTGCTCACCACGGTAATTGGATGCTCTTGAAAATAGTGTCATAACTTACGAGATGCTAGAAAAACACCGTAAGCCAACTTTTGATAGTGCGGATATCGCTGTTTTGATTCTGTTAGGACCTCGCTGACACAGTATGTCGGGCGCTGCACCAGGTGCTCCTGATTTTCTTCTGGTCTCTCCACGACCATAACTATACTGACAACCCTATTTGTCGCAGCAATGTAAAGCAACATCGGTTCCTGAGGTTCCGGCGCTGCCAGGATAGGAGCAGATGAGAGTACTTTCTTCAGGTTTTGTAGTACAGCTTCAGCTTCGTCAGTCCAGACAAAATCCTTGGTCTTCTTCAGGAGTTTGTATAATGGTGCGGCTCTTTCACCAAGCCGGCTTACAAATGGACTGACCGCAGCAATGCAACCAGTTAATCTTTGTACGTCCTTCAGGCGAGTTGGCCTGGAAATGTTGAGAATAGCCTTGATCTTGTCGTGGTTCACCTCTATGCCTCTTTGAGACACGATGAAACCTAACAATTTTTCGGCTGGTATTCCAAAGAAGCATTTCTTCGGGTTAAGCATGATGTTGTATTTTTGTAAATTGGCGAACGTCTCCTCTAAGTCGGAAATCAATGTTTCCTTCTTTTTGGACATGACCACGATATCATCCACGTATGCATGTACATTGCGTCCGAGTTGATTATGGAGGCAACGCTGCATCGTGCGCTGGTACGTAGCTCCTGCGTTCTTCAGCCCAAAGGGCATCGTATCATAACAGAAGGTTCTGAAAGGGGTTATGAATGAAGTCTTGATTTTGCCAGATTCCTTCATCCGGATTTGGTGATAACCGGAATATGCGTCGAGAAAACAGAGATGTTCCGAGCCTGCCGTAGAATCGATAACTTGATCAATTCTAGGCAGAGCGAACGGATCTTTTGGACAAGCCTTGTTCAAGGCAGTATAATCAACACACATCCTTAAATCAGTGGTGTCCTTTTAGGGACCATTACAGGGTTGGCCGACCAATCAGTATGGATGACCTCTTCTATGAATCCGGCTAACTCGAGTCGCGCTAGTTCCTTAGCTATTGCCTTACGCTTTTCATCACCAAACCGTCGTAAGGACTGTTTGACGGGTTTAGCGTTCGGGTTTACATTTAGAGAGTGCTCGGCAAGTTCCCTAGGTACTCTGGTCATGTCAGATGGCTGCCATGCGAAGATATCTTAATTTGCTCGGAGGAACTTGACGAGCGTGCTTTCCTATGCGCTACTTAGGCCTACGCCTATCTGAGTCACCTTGGAGGGGTCATCATCCTTCAACGGCGTCCTCTTCGTCTCTTTTGATGCCTTGAACTCCGGATTTGGCTTTGTCACCTCCTTCTTCGTCGCGGGCATCTCGGACGGATCTATGCTCTTCTTGATCTCCTAGTACTCCTGGGCGTGCAGCACGGCTTCGGCAAAGGCGGCATTTCCATCCTCGCACTCTCGCACTTTCTTCGGGTCTCCCCTAATGGTGATCACGCCGTTGGGACCGGGAATTTTCATCATATTGTAAATGTAACACGGACGAGCCATAAAAGCCTAGTAAGCCGGACGTCCGAATATAGCGTGGTATGCCCTCTTGAACGGGACCACTTCGAAGGAAAGTGCCTCCGTTCGATAATTTTTTGGTGTTCCAAAAGTAACATCCAAAGTGATCTCTCCCAGGGAATTAGCTTGTCTTCCTGGGACAACTCCGTCAAAAATCACAGAGCTATGGTTAAGCTGTGTTTCCGAGATCTTCATCCGGTGTAGCGTTTCTACATAGAGAATATTGATGCTGCTACCACCGTCCATGAGGGTCTTGGAGAAACCATAACCGTCAATAAGTGGATTGACGATTAAGGCGTATTTTCCTCGCCTGTGTAGTTTAGGCGGATGATCAGCATGGTCAAACGTTATTGCCACTTCCGACCAGTCCAGATACTAAGGGACAGCCGGAACTGTTGCGTTGAGCTCGTGGAGAACTGCTTTCTTGACCTTTGCTGGTTGAGATCCGAGGAAGGTGACGTAAGTGTCCTTCTTGGTAGGAAAAGTTTTCTTCCCTTCTGACATGGGATTTGAAGCGTCGGCTTCCTCCATGTCGGAATCTTCCTTGGTCTCTTTGTCTTTTTCGGGGTTTTTCTTTCCCTTCTTCCACTTAGCTTTGTAGCCCGCGGTATCATCTCTCTTGATGTTGTCGTTAAAATGACATTCAGCGTTGGTGTGGGACGAGCCCCCATTGGCATCCAAGTGATGCACACATGGGTTATTGGCGATGTCGGCCCAAGTGTAGGTTTTGCCTGGTTGTTGCCCTCCTCTACCTTGGACCCTTGATGTCCCACGGCCACGCCCGCGGACTCCGCCACGTCCTCCTCGTCCTCCAGACCCGAAAACAGTAGTGACTACTGCCGTCTCCACGTTGGGTTTTTCTTCCGAGGTGTTTTTGCGCTTCTAAGCCTGTTGCTTTGTCTTTGCTGACTGAGGTACGACCAGGACGTTGAGTAATCCCTCTGCGTCATCGTCAGCATCTGCATACTTGCTCGCTATTTCTATCATCTCTCCTAGATCGATAACCTTGTCACACTTCAAGCGATGGTGCAATAAACCAATTGGGAGACCTGCAATGAAAGCTTCAATCGCAGTTTGATCATTTACTCCCTCACAGGAGTTCTTGGTGTCAATCCATCATCCGAGATAATCTCGGCAAGTTTCTCCAGCTTTCTGGGTGCAACGCTGTAGGTCTCCAACCGTACAGGGCCTCCGATATGTGCCTTCGAAATTCCGAAAGAACGCACTTTGTAAATCATACCAGTTGTGGATGGTGTTCGCCGGAAGTTCATTCAGCCATGATCGTGCCGTCTTCCGCAACATAAGTGGGAGATATCGGGTTGCGACCAGGTTGTTTCTGCCTTTGGCGATGCAACAAGCTTGGAAGAAGTCCTGTAACCAGGTGTCTGGCCGAGCAATGCCGTCGTAGGCTTGAATATGTCTTGAGATAGCAAATCCTTCCGGGAATTTTGTAGCTCTGATGCGTGGTCCGAAGCACTTTGGGCCCACGTACACGTCATCATTTTCGTAGTGCCGAGCCTCTATGTTGGAGTTGATCCTGTGCCTTGCGTCGTTCGGGGATACGGATCGTACCAAATATCGGTTGTGGCTGCGATGCCTTGGAGCGGGGCTTCGGCTTCTGCCACCACCTCCTCCGCCATGTCGTCCTCCCTGACCTCCTTGGGGGCCGTTGTGATAACTGTGCTGTGGAGAGGGTGGTGCAGCTGGGTTGTTTCCAGCTGATCGCCGGCCTCCGTCCGGAGCATCATTATTCCGGTTCTGGGGAGGTTCTTGACTATTACGAGCCCCCTGCCGGTTTGTGCCAGCGTGGTTTCCGTCGTTCCTTCGTCCGTCGTTCCCACCATGGTGAGGCTCAGCCGGACAGTTTTCATGTCTAGGAGGTGGCATTTTCTGACGATCCTTCTCCCGACGTTTCACTTTATCTTCTCCTTTTCGGGGAGGATTCCTCAGAATCAGTGCAGCGATCGCGTCTTTCTCGGCTGCTGGAGCGACGTTGCTCCAGTTATGTGTAGTTCTGTGGTGCTGTCTGGACGATCCGGTTCTTGAATAATTGTCTTCCCTGCGTTCGGGGTGACGATGCTGCACCCGTTTGTAGTGAGATCTTACGTCAGCCCACGCCGGATCTGTGTGACATTGGTCAGAATCCAGGACCAGCTTTTGACTTCCCGACAGGGCGACCTTTTGCTGTTCCAGTCCCTTATTGAGTAGCTTGATACCCAAACGTATCTCCTCTGGTCCTGGATTAGCCAATAGAATTTCGCGAGTTGCCATGGTATTTTGCACCGGTGTTGGGTAAACCCAATCTCCATTGCTGTCCTTCCGTCGCTTTCCATCTCATCTCCAAAAAGGACGGCACAAACACGTGGGAATTGGTTGTCATCTATGTGACGCTTCCGTGTCTTCTGATGTAGACGGGACATATACTCCTTGTTTGACATGCGCTTCTTCTCCACCTCGATGTTTTTGGCTTCATCAAGGAGTTGTTGACATGCCCTTTCGTCCAGCTCGTCTGCAGTAAGTTCTGCAGCTGTAGGGATAGGTGTGGTTAATGCGGCATCGATGAGTTTACGCGCACCTTCAGTGATCATGTGTCCATCCACCGATGATTCTTTTTTTGGCTCGTCTGGGATAAGTGCTCCATCCGAGTCTTCCTCGTATTCCTCGCCAATCACCTCCTCTGTGAGAGGGTCTTTTGCTAGGGTCTTGTTCTTCTTGTTCTTCTTCTTTGCCTTCTTGGCAGCGCCGGTAGCAAAGACGACTTTGGGTCCGTTTCCCGGAGTCAAGCTCTGATCGGTACTTTTGGACATCTAGAGTTCGGGATTATCTCCGACGTCCATGTCATCTTGCGCTTTGGGAGAGTGTTCCCCGGATCCTTCATCCATGGCTTCTCCTTCTTCTGCAGCTTTGGAGTTGTACTCCTCTTCATATTCCGCGGAGAACTTTCGGAAATCTGCCGATGTCATAGATTAATCCTAGGATGCGGGAACGTCGGCGTTTGTTCCAATTGCCTCTAGCTCCGAGTCGGTGTTTTCTCCAGCATCGACAGAGCCGGATCTTGATCCAACATATCCGACGAAGTGCGATGCGTGCTTCCTGAGGTACTTGCGGCTTTCACGATCAGCCATATCGAAACTTTTAATGGTTTCAAGGATTGCATCTGCGCTAGCGCCTTGTAGTATCATACGTCTTAGTGTGTACCTGAGGAAAGGCCTGTCTGTCCCGGCATCGTCAGAGCCGGAATCAGTGTCATTGATATGCTCCTCCTGGATTTCGACTTCCACGGGTGGGTCGATCTAGGATCCGCCTTCCCCAGGGAGATCCACTCTAGATTCGACTTGGACCGTGAGGTCTTCTTCAGGCTCGGATTTCTCCACCATCTCCGCAACTGGTGCGGGCTGGGTGGGATTAGGGTTTTCTGAGATCCGGAACTCTACCGCCTCCACGGACAAAGGGGACCCAGAAGATTCTTCTGCCTCTATCATCACCGCTGGGGTGGGTTGGGCAGGTTTAGCGAAACCGATGTAAACATCGATCTCGCCAAAATACATGATAGTATAGGCAGTCACGGCCTCCCTAGCCAGAATCCAAGTCTCGTCGAGAACAATGAGAGGGACGTCGCTGGCGTAGAGGATGTGACCGACGGCGATGGTCTCACTGATTCCGATTCTTGCAGATTCAGCTCGGAACGCAGATCCGAAGCTCACTTGCCCCACGGTGGGCGCCAACTGTCGTCGGTTTGAGGACAAGTACGCCATGAGGGGGTCCTCGAGGCGTGCGGGAGAGAGGGGTGTGAGACGTACGGTGTTCCGGGACGGTGAGCACACAAGTTTACCCAGGTTCGAATCCACCGGCTTTGGACGGACCCTACTCCTGCTAGCAATCCAGTAATACGGCAGAGCCAGAATATGGGTTACAAGGGTTTCGTCTATGCGAGTTGAGATTATAGACTATTGAGGTGTGCCCTAAAGGCTCTCCCTAGGACGGCTTATATAGATATCCGGCCTAGGGTTTATAGGAGAGATCAAGCCGGCTACGACTAAGAGTTGGTTACAGAGTACATCTTGAACTACAAGTAACATTATGGGCCTAAGTTGGTAAGTCTTTTGGGCCTTCCCGTAGTCGGATTGGACTCCGTCTTCTCTCCCTACCTGGGCCGCCCGTGAAGCAAAGCTCTAACCCAAAGTGGGCCACCCTGGTCAGTGAGGATCTATAAGGATACCCGGAAAGTATATCCCCAACACATGGTCCTTCCTGAGTCAGAATATTGGACCCTCTTTTTCGATGGGTCTAAGGCTCGAGGGGCTCGGGGGCTGGCGTGGTGCTCAAATCACCCCAAGGAGATAAACTTTTATACGTGTTGCAGATCCACTTCACAGCGACAAACAACATTGCCGAGTATGAAGCACTGCTGCATGGAATCCAGATTGCTAAGGATATTGGCATCCGACGTTTGATGTGTTACGGAGATTCGGATCTTGTTGCTCAGCAAGTCTCGGATATTTGTAATGCAAATAAGCACATGGCAGCATATAAAGATGTCGTGGATGATCTATCTAAATCATTCGAGGGGTTTGAAGTTCAACACATCCCTCGAGCAGAAAATGAGGAAGCAAATGCACTATCTCGAATAGGCTCTGCGCGGAAAGAGGTCCCGGATGGCGCATTTTTAGAGCACCTCAAAGTTCCCTCGATAAAGGGAGTAGATGAGGAATATCCAACCTAATCCGACTCACCTTTGATAGCAGTTCTGGCTGTATTCCCCAGCTGGACTCAACCCTACCTCGATTATTTGGTAGATGGCAAATTACCCGAAGACGAGGTACTGAGCCGACAGATTATCCGACGAGCAAAAGCTTATACTATTGTTAAAGGTGAGCTCCATAAACGGAGTGTTTCTGGGGTTTTTCAGTGCTGCGTATCTCCGGAAGAAGGAGTGGAAATCGTAAGGGAAATCCACAAAGGCGAGTGTGGTCACCATGCTGCAGCCAAATCTTTAGTGGCAAAATCTTTTCGACATGGATTATTCTGGCTTACACCTCAGGCAGATGCCGAACGATTAGTCAAGACATGCAAAGGCTGCCAAAAGTATGCCAAGCAAGCTCATGTTCCGGCTGATCAGCTGCGAACAATACCTATAACATGGCCCTTTGTGGTCTGGGGGCTTGATATGGTAGGACCTTTTAAATGAGCCCCAAGTGGATTCACTCACCTCTTAGTGACGGTGGACAAATTCACAAAGTGGATCGAGGCTAAACTTGTCACTAGTTGTGATGGAGCAACAACCAAAAGATTTGACGAGGATGTTATAATCCGGTATGGTTATCCGCATAGTATTATCACGGGCAATGGGGGTAACTTTTCCATGGGAGAATTGGCTGAATTCTGCGATGAGAAAAATATCCGGCTTGACATTGCGTCAGTCGCACATCCATAGGCTAACGGACAAGTCGAAAGAGCAAATGGTTTAATTCTACAAGGCTTGAAACCAAGACTCGAAGCACCACTGAGACGTGCTGTGGGGGCTTGGGTAGAGGAACTACCCTCTGTAATTTGGAGTTTGCGAACAACCCCGAACAGGTCAACAGGATATACACCTTTCTTCTTGGTCTATGGCACAGAAGCAGTTCTTCCTAGTGATTTGATTCATACTTCTCCTATAGTGGCTGCGTATATCGAAGAGGATGCCGAGATTTCTCGACAAAATGATCTCGACTTAGTCGAAGAAGTTCGCGTCGTTGCTGAAATGAGATCTACAGCCTATCAGCAGAAGTTACGCAAGTATCATAGCAGAGAGTCCGAACTAGATCTTTCAATAAAGGTGATTTGGTTCTCCGACTTGTGCAACAAAGAAAGCACAAACTTTCCCAATATGGGAAGGGCCCTTTTTAATTAGTCGAGTATTGCACAATGGGTCGTACTACTTAACTGACATGAGGCCAGTCAAAGAAAGACCTGCTACTAAGAAGAGAAAGAGAGCTGGAGGCAGTACAAATCCGGATGAATTAGACAGACCATGGAATATTGCTCAGCTACGTCCCTTTTATTCTTAGTTTTATCTTTCTTTGTAATCATACATATGTACATGTTCTGTGAGAAATAAAAGTTTTGGTTACCTCAAAGTTTTCCTGAGAAGTTTTTACCATCTTATTTCCTAATGATCATGGCATAGTCAAAAATCCCAGAATGCTTGAGAGTACTTTATGCTCATGTTCGTTTTGATTTAGATTTCTGATTCAAAAACTGCTACCTTCGGGTATAACTCTAAAAAAATTCTAGTCTTTACTTGGGTTATTTGTCTGATTGCTGGATGCGGGTATCTTCCGAGTAGTGAATTTTTGGTACTGGAAGCCGGCTTTGTTTCCGAGTTTAAACTGGTTTAGCAATTGAGCTCCGTTGCTCGGCAAAGTTTCCGGCTGAAGGTTTAGCCGGCTCACGAAAGGGACGAGGCAGAAAGCCAGATAAACGATAAGTAGAGACGGAAAATTTCAAGTGCTTATGTGAACATTTCAGGCACGCAAAAATTTCAAAAGCCAAAAGTGTTGAATAGATAAAAAGCTTAGCACTATCAAAAGTCAATAGTACTTAATATTTACAAAACGCATCATGTCTTTCCAGAATAATACATAGTTTTCTGATCTATGATGCAGGAGGAGAAGTAGCTGCCGGCTCGCTGGTTACTCCGCCTTGATATCGTTCCGAGATGTCCGGATCCGAGGTGGTCCGTTCATCGTCGGAAACTTCTTCGGTTTCTTCTGGAGGAGGCGGCAGAGTATCTATGCGGGTGAAGAAGGGGATATCGTAGCTGGTCAGATCAGCTACGTGGCACCCATATCTGGCGCAGGAATGCATGATGGCTTGAAGGTCTTGCTCCTGGCCGTCTTCGTCTACCTTGCAGTACCCTCTGGTCACTTGCCATATCTCCATGTTTCCATGGTGGCTCATGACCATGGTGAGAGCATTATGCGCAGCAGTCAGCGCGTAGGACATGTTCCATTCCCGAACAAGCTGCGGCATCTCCTTGGCCTTGTCCCGCACCTGAAAATCTGACATGCTTGGCATGTCCGAAATCCTGAGAGACTCGCCAATGTCTTCAATAGACTGGCGGAAGTCATGCAGAAGATCACCGACTTGGGTAAGCCGGTGGGTGCGGGGCTCGGAGGAGGAAGAGTTCGTCAAGTTCAGAGGACCTATACACAAAACAAGTCAAGAAAAATCTGACATTGATGAAAGTCAAAGAAACGATAAGTCAAACAGATGCAACGTACCAAGAATGACGTCGTCAATCTTGGTCTTCTCCTCCCGAAGACTCTGGAGTTCATCCCGAGCGCCTCGGAGATATCCTTCTCTCTGCCAAGCTCATTCTTGAGGTCCGAGATAATTTCATCTTGAGCAGCGATCTTGCGATCACGCTCTTCGGTGGCCATGGAGGAGGATTCCAGGACTTGAGCTATGCTCCTTTCATGATCCTCCTTGAGCTTATCCAGCTCTTGGCGGAGTCCCTTGTTCTCCACCACCAGGGTCTTGAGGTTCTCGGCCTCTTCAATCATAGCAATAGATTGTTTCACCAACGCTGCAAGTCAAAAAGAACAAGAGTTCAGAAAAATTCGACATTAAAAAAGCAAAAGACAAGGTTTGAATCTCGAAATGATTTACCTTCGGCTTCATCCTTAGCTACCTTGAGCTTAGCATTTTTATGCCGGAGAGCTTTGATCTCTCTCCGCTTATCGCAGACATTGGCTAATAATTCCTGGTTATAGGAACATACTTTCTGTAAGTCAGAATACCCAAAGTCAGAAAGCTACTTAAGACTCGGGCTAATATTTTTTGCTAAATATCAGCACGAGCCTTGGGGGCTACACTAGTTCATTCTTTGGCATCCTAATGAAGCACAAACTGGGATTCTATATCCTACTTCATGCTTGGAGGCTAGAGGATATGATATAACATAATGTAAAAGCAAGAGTTGGAATTCCGACTTACATATTGCTCGCGGGTGAATTTGTCTAAACCCGGGTTCACTTCAGCTGCCACCTTCTCGGCAAGGGTAAGAGGGATTACTGGGGCTGTTGGAAGCTCGCCAGTCCTCATCCTCTCGTCGCGAAGGCGGACTTGAGCGAGAAGGTTAGAGAACTTGACGTCCTCTGCTTCTTGCGCTTCCTCCTCGGGGGATAGATGGCATTTGTCCAGGACTTGCCTGGCCAGCCGTTGGATTTCCTCTGCAGATTTCCGGGATAGGCCAAACTTGGCAAGTCCCAGATTCCTGAGGAGGTTTTCGGCGAAGACTTCAGCTGAGGGATCATTACCCGAAGAGGGTTCACCCTTATCTTCAGCTGACGCACCCACGGTGATGTCAGTCTGCGACCCAAGGATCGCGGGCACCGTTGGAGGAGCCGGATCTTCTGCGACCACCGGAAAAGGAATGATCGCCGGAGTTGCAGAAGGTTGAGGGGCAGGAGTTGGAGGAGCCACGGCAGGAGAAGCTATGGTGAGCTTCTTCTGTCGCAGGGGCTTCGCAGGAATCCCTTTCCCCTTACCCTTGATGAACATTACATCTCAGAAAGAAATTCAAGAAAGGTACAAAGGCGGAAATTGTGAATGAAAGTTACCTCTTCACAACAGGCACTTCCTTTGTGCCAACAGCCACTGTTGGAGCTTTGCGCTTCTTGAGTGCAAGGTCCGGCAATGGGACCACTTCAGTCTCCTGAGAAAACTCAGGAGGATATCCTTCGAGTGGAGCAAGCTCCGACTCGAGGAGGTCAGCAAGCTGAAAACAAGAAAACATATCAGCATTGCAGTATATAACTTAGAGACTGAAACACATAAAAGGTGTATTGATGGAAGCTTACCGGCACCATGGGGTTTTCCGTTGTGTACATATCCAGAGATATCTCCGGAATCCTCCTCTCGATCCGCTCCTTGATCAGCCACTTGATCTGGCTGATGTAGCCTTGAGTGGTGTAGGATTTGGGGCTGATGTGGAGGGAGTCTTTTTTGGAAGACGTGATGGAATGCATCAGTCTATCCCCGTGGTACTGAAGTGGCTAGATCCGACGTGAGACCCAACAGTGGACCAAGTCGGATCCCTTCAGACCCATGTGCTTGATCAGATATTCGATCCGCCTCTTAGCGAGGATCAGATCATCGGTGAGAGCTAGAGCAGCCTCGTTCGAGGAAGGCTGGGCCATGGCAGCTCCGTCGACAAAATCCGGCAAAGCAATAGCTTTGCCGGGAGCCGGAATATCCCTATGATAGAAGAAAGTGGCTGGCCATTGTTTGACCGAGTCAGTGGCAGAAATTTTGGGATATGACCGGTCTCGTCTAATAGAAAAGCTAATGGTGCCGGTGATGTAAGGAACACCGGTAGTGATGGAATTTCTCCAGACATGAAGATAGTACCGGAAGAGAAGCAACCTCGGCCTAATGCCGAGAAAGCCCTCGCAAAGCGCAGCATATGCGCTCATTTCTAGAAGAGAATTGGGAGGAAGATTGTGGAGTTGAACTCCATAGTGATCTATCACCTCGGAGAAGAACTCCAAGGGAGGAAAAGACAGACATTGGTCCAGATGGGTGCCGAAGTGGACACGCTCGCCCTCGCGTGGGTTGGGGACGGTTTCGCCGGAGCCGCTCCGCCAGTCACCGGTGGCGAGAAGCCCCTCCTTCTCCACGTTCTTGAGGCCATCCTCGTCAAGGGCGCAGGGGATCCAGATTCCCTAGAAGCTCTCCTTCTCCGTAGCTGCTTCCGCCAACGCCGCCACCGCCGCCGCCACCAAACCAGAGGAAGAAGATGATGAAGCCATTTTTCTCCGGTGAGAAAGTGACCTAAAAGCGGCGGCGCTGGGAGTTTTCTGTGGGGGGGAGGACGAGAGAGCTCTGAGCGCGCAGGAGGATTGGGAGGAAAGGAAAGGGCAAAGACTGGTGGAAAGGAGAAGGAGAAATCCAAACCCCTTATATCCACCTAACTGCGCCAAGATTCGTGCAAATGCTACAGTGTAACCGCCACGCGTCGTGGAAAGAACTGGGAAGGACCCACGCGATGATTGCGTCTCCTCGATCTCCACGCTCGCATTGAAACGGCTCCTCGGTTCCGCGAACCGCGGACCCACCAACGGTCGTGCTGACGGCACGCCTGTCAGATGACGTGACTTGACCATACTTGTGTCAGGTGGCGTGGAAACCAAGTTCCGGCTTAGTTTAAAATCGAGCTAGAAAATCCGAGTAACTAATTGATAGGTCCGACTTATTTTTAAGACCCGGATCGTATTTTTGTAAAGTTTCAGGAACCCTTCAAGATTCTGCAAGCCGAAGATCAAGCTAGACGATGATAAAATCCGACTTTGGATCTTGGAGGCCTCCAGGGGCTGTTGTTAGGGATATACTTTCCGGGTATCCTCACAGTTCCTCACTGACCAGGGTGGCCCACTACGGGTTAGAGCTTTGTGTCACGGGCGGCCCAATCGGGAGAGAAGACGGAGTCCAATCCGGCTACGGAAAGGCCCAGAAGACTTACCGACTTAGGCCCATAATGTTACTTGTAGTTCTAGATGTACACTGTAACCAACTCTTAGTCGTAGCCGGATTGATCTCTCCTGTAAACCCTAGGCCGGATATCTATATAAGTCGTCCTAGGGAGAGCCTTTAGGGCACATCAAATACTTTAGACCCTCAACTCGCACAGGCGATACCATTGTAACCCATACTCCGGCTCTGCCGTGTTACTGGATTGCTAGCAGGAGTAGGATTCGTCCAAAGCCGGCGGATTCGAACCTAGGTAAACTTGTGTACTCACCGTCCCGGAATACCGTACGTCTCACCCCCGTCTCTTCCGCATGCCTCGAGGACCCCCTCATGGCGTACTTGTCATCAATCCGACGACACCATGGCAAATGCGTCGGCGATAGTGAGGATATATATATAGAGAGAGAGAAAAAGAAAGAGAGAGTTTGAGAGAGAATGAAAGAGTGCGGAAAGTGAAGTGCATCAGCGCTGCAAGAATGACTAAATTGACGTGTTACAATAGTTTAATGGATACCATGCCCTTTCCCTAGATTACTGTCTCGTGCCTAATAGCGTTTCTCTTCGTACATTCTTATTTCAAATATTAAACATGTACTCCCTCCATCCCAATTTCATTGCCTAACGAAAACATACCAGTATATTACATCATCTAAAGAAACAAAATCATGACAACTACAAGGTACTTATGTCTTATTTACTTGTTCAGTTATGGTTTCAGAAAACATTACATTACTATCTCTCAACAAACATAATCACAGAAACAAGTATATTACATCAACTCAAGAAACAAAATCATGTCAACTACAAGGTACTTACGCATCACTTGTCCAGTCATGGTTTCATAAAACATTACATTACAATCTCTCAACAAACAAAATAACAGAAACAAGTACAGTACATCATCTCAAGAAACATAATCATGTCAACTCAAATGTATTTATGCATCACTTGTCTAGTCATGGATTCACAAAACATTACATTACAATCTCCCAACAAACATAATAACAGAAATAAGTACAATACGCCATCTCAAGAAACATAATCATGTCAACTACAATGTACTTATGTCTTATTACAACAATGATGGTTTTAGTGAGTGACATGTTCGAAAATCTCAACAGCTCGCACAACATTATATCGCAATCTCTCAACAAACATAATCATAGAAACACGATCTAAATGCAACAACAGTCAATGTTACAAATACAGGTAGGGCAACCCCACGGTCCATATGACAAGCCTAGGGTAGCAGCTCTCATCAGATCTCATCAACGTCGATCACCTCAATCTGTTCAGCCACTACAGGGGCCTCTACATCCACTATAGTCTGTTCAACAACATCAGAAATAGTACCCAAGAAGAACACCTTCTTGGTTCGCTTCTTTCGTTGCATAACATAAGATCTTTAGTATCCAAAACCTTTATAAATTCCTGCTTCTTACGATGCCACCACCGGATTAGTGCCATCTTCTTAGGGCCAATACTGATTTCCTTACCTATCATCTCTCTCATTTCATCAAGAGTTATGTTTTTCGGAATCGATAATCATCTCCATGGTACATGACAAAACTGGCTTATTAACTCCCTCATCAAGTTTTTCCATGTATGAATCCACCTCTAAGTGTATAATGAACTTATCTAGATCAGCATCTATTGGTCCGTAGTCTCTAGGAGTTGAAGCTCTGGCAGCAAGATCTCCAGCATCTGCATACATATCATCAATCATCGCTTCAACTTTCACCTTATGATCAGCTCCACAACACTCCCAAACCATCCGAAGCTCATGTGAGTGCTCAATTTGCATATAGGTATCATTCATGTTGCACCACACCAATTTTCTCCTCTGTCTAGAACCCCAGGGAATCCTAGCATGAAGGATATCTACCAGCTGCGAAACAGACAAAACCACTTTGCAATTCACAAGCAGATGCACATCTTTCCTGAACACAACCCTCTCGCAACCAAAATCTAGTTTTGTAGTGTACTGGTGAACATGAACTGTGAACTCATATAGGTCCCATGTATCGAAGTTGTCCCTAATTTGATTAAAAAGGGGAACTTTTCAGTTCATCCCATTCTATTGTGCCGTAACTAATCTACTTGTAAGATGAGGCACAAATAAGAAAAAATCACCTCTCGCTCTTCTCACGGGTTTTTTTCTTCGAGATCTGGCTGCTGCATCTGCCCACCAGGGAAAAACAATCCGCCACCAGCCTTGCTTTTCTCTTCAACCCTCTTCTCGTAGGTACCTTGGGAGCAGAATCCTTGCTGACCTCCTCGCTAACCGGGGCTGGAGACCTTGCCACTACTTCGCGTTGAGCCCTAGACTCTGGCCTCGACGAACCCGAATCAGTTGGCGATGTAGCAAAAACCTTCGCCTTGCAAGACATGTTGGGCCGCAACTGGATTTAGTGTTGGAGGAGGGAGAAGAAAAGGACCTCTGCCACCACCAGATTCAAGGTCGAGAAGGGAAGAAAAAGAACCACCACCGCCGCAGCCAGATTCAGTGTTGGGAGTTAGGAAAGTACAGTAATGGATTTGCCCCTATGACACAAGTAGGGAGGCTAAGAAGAGAGACCGGCGAAGAAGGGGCACAGCAGGAACTAGTGTAACGGAATATCCTGACTTAACGAGCATGATTTGAAAATATTGGATTTGGCCATCATTCACTAGAAACACCCCTCTCAGTAATTGGCGCCCCAACTTTTCGAATCACGGTGATTAAAATCAACTCGGGTACCGCTATGTACTGGTGTCTCAACTTTCGAGCCGCAAAATTATATTATCCATTGTTTAACAAGATCTGATGGCAATGATATCCAGAACAGTAGCCACTAGATGGTGTGAAGTTCCTAATAAATCCTCCATGTTTGTAAGAAACCCAATTAAAAAAATCCCATGTGAACTGTAGAGAGCTCAATTTATAGATGTTCGGTGCGAGATATAGAGATATCGACTTGAAGAAACCCATGCAAGCTATAGGGAGCTCGACTTTAAGAAATCCCCACGAGCTATAGGAAGCTCAACTTACATAAAGTCCATGCGAGCTATAAGAGAGGTGGACTTTAAGAAATCCGTGCAAGCTATAGGGAGCTCAACTTTAAGAAATCCGTGCGAGCTGTAAGAGAGCTCGACTTTAATAAGTGGCTCCACTAAATATGGTTGGCGTATAATGCCTGTAATATGAGCCCCCAAGCATTGGGTCGTCCATTGATGAGAATAAAGAAGGTCCATATTGGTTAAGATAAGCAATTTAGCACAATTCCACAAGGCTCCGACGGGCATTCAGTGTTTAGGTCGACCAGATTGAAACTTAAGATCCAACCATTAAGACCTGATGAAACTTCCGTAGACCTGAAGAGAATTCAATTTTGCATCTTTCCACCTGAGAGATTTCTAGACTAATGTACGAGGCATCTCCGAGGGCATACACAACACATAAGTTTATATTTTCCTACACCCGAGATTTTTAGAGGGTGAGAGAAATCCATGCAAGCTATAGGGAGCTCGTCTTAGAGAAATCCATGCGAGCTATAGGGAGCTCGCCTTAGAAAAATCCATGCGAGATGCAAGAGAGCCAGACTTTGAGAAATCGGTGGGAGCTATAGGGAGCTCGACTTAGAGAAATCCATGTGAGGTGCAAGAGAGCCTGACTTTGATAAACCCGTGCTAGCTATAGGGAGCTTGGCTTAGAAAAATCCATGTGACATGGAAGAGAGCCCGACTTTGATAGATCATCCCAATGCTGGGGTAGTGGGTGAGTACCATGTCATGGCGCTTATGTAATTGTCGGTGTGTTTAATATGGGTGTCAATTTTAGCTAGCCGCAAGTACTCTTGCTCGTTAGGAAGCCTCTTGTTTGTATCCCGTTGCTAACATTTTCTATGAGATCTGGGAGTTATGGCCTTAGACCTGCCTTAGGCCATGCTCATACAGTGAATCCTTCGGCAGCGCTAGGCGTGGGTTCAACCAAAGACTCCCCCAAGTTACCATTAGCAACGATCGATGCCTGTTCTGGAGGTGTTTTAGGCCTCTGATTTTAGTGAAGGGTGGTGACATGTAAAAATAACCGAGACCATCGTTACCTTAGCCCGAGATCCATCTGGCTCCTTCGGGAATGTGATCGTGTACGGGCACACGATTAGCTTGGTAAGGTGCACCGTCCTAATCTTTGAGTTTTAGGATAACAAAATTTCATTATCTTGTTTGCCTGTGGCAACATTAGACCGATCTTGAAGCCGGACCCACATGCTTTAGAATCGTCAGGTATTCAAGCCTCCGGAGTAAGCACTCCCATAGTCAATGTTGAAGCGACTACAACTCCAGAATATGTACTGCTACGACAGCATGGAGTGGTTGAATCAGTGAGCTTTGTCGTGGTCGCCCCGCGTGAGAGTGACTGCACTAGTAGACACTTGATATATAGGTGATGCATGATCTATTTCGCCTAGCTCCCGGGTGTACAGATGGTTCGTGGAAGCATGCTTATCGTGCATCCTAAAACAAATAGATCAAGTAAAAGAGGAAAGGATAATAGCTTTTCCTCTGTTAAATTACACGTTATTCATTATCACGATAAATCATAAGAGATTTGTGATAGATAATTTAGTGCTTCCCAACTAAGGGCAATGGCGGGTGAACATCAGAATGATAAATCTCTTCGCTTGTCTGAGGATTTCTCTTTCTTAAATGTCTCGGGATAATGAGGTCATGACGAGGTCCTGAAAAGAAGTTAGCGGTAGAAGCAAAATGCATCTAAAACGTAGGAGTACGATACCTTATTGACCTGGGGAGGTTTTCCTTAGAGAGAGAGATCTCCCAAGGCCGCAAAGCCTCGACCTGAGAAGCTACTAAACATGTACCATAAAGTGTTGTTTGATGAAGGTGTTGAGCACCAAGTTAGTACTAACAGGTAGAGAGTCATATGTCAAATGATGAAAATATAGGTATGCAAAATAGTGTGTATATGTGTAGCCCTAGGTGTTTACATGGTGTAGCACCCTGGTAAAACCATTACCAGAAAATAACTTGAATTGTTTACTACTTTATGCATCATCATGATAGCATGCTCATGTCATCATGCCACGTTGCATTTGAGTATCCTCATGACTGCATGTATATTATTTTTCTAAAATTAATTTGCCAAAAGTCTATCTTTGTATTCTAAATACTCCTTCTTTCAATTCAAATTATAAAACTCGGTCCATCTAGATATTTTGTTTTGTCTAAAACCTATTTACAAGAATCTTTTAAAAAATAAAATAAATATTAAAAACTATGTTGTATCGAGGAGACAATCTAGCCGGTCAGGCCAAAGACCCAACCAGCCAGACCACCTACTACTCGGCCCATCTAAACCAAACCCCTCCTACCTAACCCTAAACACACACACCCTGGCCCGACTCAACCAGCTGCCGCACCCAACCCGCACCATCAACGCACGCCGCACGCACACACTCACCCACACATGTCACCGCACCACCCCGCCTCACCACACACACACTACACCTAACCTACATGCCACACAACACGCACGGAACGCCCGCAATCACGACTCAACCTGGCCCCACCGACCATGCCCACACGGACGCAACGTGCTCCCGTACACAGTGCCACGCGCACCTCCTCCTCGCATCGGACCCGCCTCTCTCCCCCGCTCGCTTGCCCAGTGCCGCCACCCCTCTCCTCTGCTATCTGCCATCGCCAGGCACCTCCCTCCCCTCATTTCCCCTTCCCCAGCAACCTCGATCGCGAGCGCTGCCCTCCTTCATTGCAATCTCACCCCATGCATGTCCTCCACCTACCTACGTCGCTCTACCTCGCCCTGTCGTCTCTATCGTATCCTCCCGCTCATCCTCTCCCAGCGGCCACCGCCGCCACCTCACGGAGCCAGCGGCCGCGCGCCCTTGACCACCCTGACCTGAGCTCTACTATGGCCGCCGCTGATGACGTCTCCTCCCCTCCGGCTGCTACTGATCCATCCCATCACATGCCCTGCCCCTCCCCAGCGCTCACCAACCAGGATCCAGGCAAGCCTCCTGGGGGCTCCTCTTCCTCGACCCCGCCACCTCCCTTCGACCCTAGCTACGACGCCCTCCATCGTCCTGCCACCCCGCATCGCCTCCTATGTGTCTCCTCCTCCAACGTCCCTCCTCTCTGTCGAACTCAACCCTGATCCCATGTCCTGCATTGCCCGACCGCCATCTCGAGCCTCCTAGCTGTCAGCCGCCGCTACAAGTGCTGCCACCCCTGGCATCGAGCTTCGATGTTGACCTCTGTTCCCCTGTAGTGTCACCCCCAAGAGATCATTGTTTCTTTTGTTGGCGTTCAAATGTGTATCTACTGAGTTTTTTCGCCTTTTCAAACCTGGACCTATGTATGTTGATCAGGGCCTTCCATCAAGATCTTCCAAAGACCACCTGCGTAATTCAGCACCGATAAACCAATGAACGAACATGTACCCGAAGGATTCCAAGAAGACATGCAATGTCACCTCCCCAAACCCGGAGATCCTCTTCACGAAATGCCTAGTTCTCCCTCACGAACTCAAAGACTGAATCTCGACGCTTTTCTTCATCCTCTTGGATCTGAAGACCAATCCCGTCGAACCGCAAGCCCCCCGGTTTCGAACGCCAATGTGTGACCCCTATCCGAGACCCTGTTTTTATAATATATGACATCTATCTTGTTGCATTTAAATTGTTCATGCCTGCATACATATTTTGTGGTTTGAGTGCATTTAGCCGATTCACCTCATAAGTAAATATGGAGACTATATGCGGGCTATATTTGTCTTATCTCGGCTCCATTTAAATTGTGTAGCGAACCGATACCATGTTTTGCCTTATTAAGCCAACATTTAAATTGCGGGGTATCTAAATAACTTGAACCTTCTAATTAATTGTCGGGATCCGATTCCTCTTAATATTGCCTAGTTGCATCACATCTTTGTCATCTCATCCATCATACATGCACTAGTAGGAAAATGCCTACCAGTGGCGCACCAAAATTGAAGTCCGTGGCGCACGCCCCGTGCGCCACAATATCACGCCACTGATATCAGAGTAGTCAGTGGGCGCACCGGGTCGTGCGGCACGGATAGTAGACAAGTCCGTGGCGCACTGCCATTCCATGCGCCATGGATATTACCAGCAGCACACGCTCAGGCACACCACGGTCAGTGGTGCACCACGAATCCATGCGCCACAGATATTATCGGCAGCGCACGAGCACGTGGTGCGCCACTGACCCTAAAATCAGTGTGCCACTGACTGTTTGGGTGTTTTTATTTATACGGCGGGTATATACAACAGTTATATACAACAGTTATATAAAACAATACACCAAATATGAATTTAATCTAAGATATGAATTCAAAGTGATGAAATACATCAAATATGAATTCAAGTGTTATTAGATTATTACACAAAGTGGGGTAGTACAAATTCGGTCAATCACATTACAAATTCAATCATCACATTACACATGCATAGAGCTATCACTCTAGACTATGATCAAATAGAGCATAGCGGCGACGACGAGGAGCAACACCGAGACCATGCTGATCTTCATCCGGTTCTTCTTCCACATGTATCTCCTCCACGAGGCTACCACCAGATCTCTTGTCTTATAGCGTTTGTAGATGTTGCCGCTGAAGTTTTTCACTCGTGCCTGGCAGTCCTCCCACTCGTTGTAGACCCCTGGAACCTGACCCCTATATACCACGTACCACATCGTCATCTCTGTAGACATGCATGTAATATATGTTATAGAACGAAAAGAATGGAAAACTACAAACATGTTTGCATGATGAGAAAAATGAGCAAAGATTCATAACCAATAAATACAAAATAGCACCGATGATGATCATATTCGGTTTGTTGTGCATCATGAGAATCTTCGGTTGAACGATACTACCCTTCGGTTGGACAGGGAGTGCCTCTATGGCCAGCTAAAGCGAGATGCCTGAGCACTGGATCCGCGGGCATCTCGCTCAAGCTGGCTGTAGTGTTGTCCCTGCTCTCGCACACCATCTTGGAGTTTATAACTTGTCTAGCTAGATCAAAATATGATGAGCTAACTAATCTCACATATTAGGGACTGCCTCTATGGCCAGCTTCAGAGAGATGCCTGAGGACTGGATCCTCCGGCATCTCCCTGAAGCTGGCCGTAGTGTTGTCCCTGCTCTTGCACACCATCTTGGAGTTTATAACTTGTCTACCTAGATCAAAATATGCTGGGGAGCTAACTAATCTGACATATTAGGGAGTGCCTCTATGGCCAGCTTCAGGGAGATGCATGAGGATTGCATCCTCCGGCATCTCCCTGAAGTTGGTCGTAGTGTTGTTCCTCCTCTCGCACACCATCGTGTTTCACATATTAGGGACTAGTACATCTATGGCCAGTTTGAGGGAGTTTCTGGCGGGCCAGAGGACTCGGCTCCGCCGGAATCTCCCTCAAACTGGCCGTAGTATTGTCCCCGCTCTTTCACACCCTCTCGGCATCGGTGGTGTCACCAATGTACCACGTACCACTTCGTCATCTCTATAGACAAGGCATGCATAGACAAGACATGCATCAGAGAAATGAGCACATATTCATAAACTTAAAATAAAAAATATATATAGCACCGACGATGACTATCATATAAGCAAGTCCAACATCGATCGTAAAGGGTTTTACTAGCCCTGGGTAGTTAATAATGTTTACAACACACACGTCAAACGATAGCTCGGAAAGACATTACGAGGATAGTTCTTGCAGAACGATATGGACTCGTACATCAGAAAGCCCTTGGCTATGCTTCCATTCGGATGGTTCCTGTTGCGAACGAATCTTTTGAGAACGCCATTCAGCCTTTCAAACAGAATCATGTTGTGTAGGAATAGAGGCCCGAGGTGGATGATACCATCCACGAGGTGGACTAGCAGATGCACCATGATGTCATGGAACACGGGGGGAAGTAAATCTCGAGCTCGCATAGTATCACAAAGATCTCTTCTTGTAGCCTGTCGAGCTACTTCATACTGATTGACTTCCTAGAGATTACATCGAAAAAGTTACAGAGCCCAAACAGCATCTCACGTACGTGCTCGTCCATTATCCCTCGGATAGCAACCGGAAGTATCTACGTTATCAGCACGTGGCAGTTGTGAGATTTCATCCCGGAGAGTATCTTCTTTGTTTCGTCTAGATATCGGGATATCTTCCCTCCATAACTGATAGGAAGTTTGGTTCTGACGAGAACGTTGAAAAACTGCTGGAGCTCCTCCTCACTCATAGTGAAGCAGGAAGGGGGGCAGTAGTAGTCGTTCCTCTTAGCCCTTTTGCACCGACGACCTTGAGTATCTTGCGTCTGAGCGTCATCATCATCGTCATCATCATCAGGGCATCTCCAGGAAGTTCTTCCTTTATGCCCAGCTTGATCAGGTCATTTCTTGCCTTTGGCCTGTCTTTGGTCCTCTTTGGAATGTTGACAAGAGTGCCAATCAGACTCTCAGACATGTTCTTCGTGATGTGCATGAGGTCAAGGCTATGTGGCGTGTGGATGTATTTCCAGTACGGCAGGTCCCAGAAAACAGACCTCGCTTTCCATACACCCAACAACAGCTTTGTCCTCAGACGCTTCTTTCCCGGCGTGGGGCACCCTTTCCATTTTCCAGCAAGTCGTTGATATCCTCGCCGCTCCTCCTATGTGGGGCTGTTTCAAGCTCGTCCTCACCATTGAATAGATCTACGCGTTTTCTCCATGGGTGATCGTGGGGAGCCACTTTTGAATCCCTGGGAACACGGTTTCCAAAGACCCGGGATCCCTCGGTAGCTGCATATACGAGGGAAATATTCTTCTGTGTAGACGTCCCACGTACGGGCTGGCGTCTCCCACAGTGTGGCTAACTCCTCTTTCAACAACCCGAGATACAAATGCATGTCAATACCCGGTTGTTTCGGCCCCTGAATAAGAATACTCATGTGTATGTACCTTTGCTTCGTGCATATCGAGGGGGAGATTGTATGGCCATACAAACACGGGCCAGGTGCTATGCGTTCTACTCTGGTTTCCAAAGGGATTGAGTTCATCGGTGCTCATACCCAGCCTAACGTACCTGGCATCAGCCCCGAACTCCTCTTCGAACTCCATGTCCAATGCGTGCCACTGGCTAGCGTATGTGGGGTGTGTTAGGATCTTGCGCTTCGCCGGATCCTCTTCGGGCTTCTCCCTTTCCGCAAGCCATTGCATGAGCTTCGCTTCCTTAGGGTCTACGAAATACCGCTGTAGACGGGGAGTGATAGGAAAGTACCATACCACTTTTTGAGGAACTTTCTTGTTCCCTCTCTTGTATCGTGCATGGCTGCACACCGGACATGTGGTTCTATCCTTGTACTCGCCCCGATAAAGTGCGCAGTCGTTGAGGCAGGCGTGGTATTTGACGTATGGTAGATCGAGAGGGCACACGACTTTCTTGGCCTCGTCGATATCTCTTGGCAATGTGTTCCCCTCAGGAAGTATATCGTGCCAGAATTCCATGATATGGTTGAAGCTCACGTCGGTCCATTTGTGTTGCACCTTCATCTCTAGAGCCTTGACGGTTACATTCAGGCGTGTATGCTCGGGACGACACCCAGGATACAACGGAGTAATCCCGTCTTTATCCATTTGCGCCAGCTTGGCTTTTTCTCTAGGAGCAGCTTTGTCGTTGCTAGTCTCCTTAAGAAGGAGTTCTTAAAAATGAGGGTCCCGTAAAGCTGATAGCGGTGTCTGCGTGTCTGCATCTTCTCCACCACCATCGGATCTGGCATCTCCTTCATGATGATCATGATCATGTCCACGATCATCTTCTTCATCATAATCATGTTTGGCGTCTTCGTGAGCACCATTTCCTGTCGGTGCCCCGTCCTCGTCAATGTAGTCGGGCACGAAACCACCCATGAGCAAGTGCTTCTCCAATGTCCCAGAATCAGGTTTGATTAGGGTACCAAGTTTGGATCTCTTACAAGGACATCTTATCTCGGTCATGTTGTTCTGAATCATGACGGCCGTCGCGCGTGCCTTGTATCTAGCCACCATAGCTTCGCTCATCTGACGCACCATGGTTGCATGTGCGGTGGTATGGAGCAAAAGGGAATATTTAGAACCATGCATGCAAAAATTCGACATGACCTTCCCTATAAATAGGACATATGAGTAGTGCAAAATTTTGCCAAAACAGAAATGAATCAACATTTCGGCAAACATTCATTGCACCACACACACTAGCACCTGCACAACACAAAGCATACACAAGAACACAAGCATATATCCATGTAAACATCGTCTCCCGAGACAACACCGTCGTCCGCACACACAAAAATAGAAGCATATATATATATTCATGCATGTACACAAGAACACAAGCATTTATCACAAGAACACAAGCATATATACCTCCAACATCATCGTCCACACACACAAAACAAGCACAAGTTACACAAGACGAGAGAGGCCGCGCAAGAGAGCGTGTGGTGACTTGATGTGGAGGAGAGGAGAGAAAAAGGTGTGTGCACTTACTTTAGTGGATCTACACGGTGGAGCGGAGTTTCCTTTATAGATTCATCCAACCCAAAGAGGTTTCGGCAACATAAAATGGAGAAATTGTTGGATAAAATGAGTTGAGGAGGAGGAGCAACTCGAGCTAGATCTAGTGGAGATGGGGAAAGTGTACTAGCTAGTGGAGGGGTAGGGGAAAGTGTGCCACCTTTTTGTGTGGCTGGCACGAGATATCCATGCCGCACCAACTACATGGTGCGCCACAGACAAAATATATCCATGGCGCACGTCCAGACCGTGCGCCGCATGTAACCTGTCGCTTTTCAGACGGATGGGCCCACAAAGACCTATGGTGCACAAGAATACCGTGCGCCACTAATAAACCCACCATGCATGGCGCACGGCTCAAACGGTGCACCACGGATATGCTGCCAATGCACGGGGTCGACCGACAGTGCTGGGGCCACCTTATGGTGGCGCACCGTTTGGGCCGTGCACCACGGGTATGGGCATCAGTGGCGCACGGCCTGCCACATGCGCCACGGGTAAGTATTCGTGGGGCACAGATTTGCCGTGCGCCACTGACAAGGATCCTGTGGATAAGCATTTTCCTACTAGTGATGAATCATGCCCGATTTTTTATCATAGTATTAAATAGTGCATCCGGTGTTTCTTTCAGTGCTTTGCTTCTTCATGGAATAGGCTATTGAGTGGATGCGAGTATCGACAAGTCCTTCGGCTATTAATCTTTGGCTAGGTTTCCTAGGCACGCATTCTCCTCCTTTCTACCTATTTTGTATTTATAGTTTTTTTGTACCATTTCTATTCCATGCAGCCTCTATATTGCCTTGGACACCTCCTATTGCCTATTGTTTGGTAGACAGTTGGCCTTGTGATTCATAGTTTCTTGCTCAGGTGTTGCTTCGCATCGTCGACGTTTCACCATTTTTGGGGGTTGGCACATGCTTAATGGTGGAGATGATCATGGCTTTCATTATAACTCGACAATTAAAATGCTGAAAATAGATATAATGCAGAGGCACTAGTGGGCAATAGATGTTATTTGGTTTTTACCCGCCTAGTTGTGTCCACCTAGGACCCGAGTTCTTGACACCTGTTCCGAGATCAAGCGCGCTAACCACATGTGGGGTGTGTGGGCACCCCTATCGACTTACTACCCGATTTCAAAGTACTGTGTTGGGGGCCACACACTAGTTTGGGGCGTTATTACTATCATATACTTATGTCATGCTTTACTTTTTTATTTACTATTGTGCACGGAGCACCTATACTGTTTAGGAACCCGGAGCCACGTTTTCGCTGTATCAACAAGCCCAGTCACACTTTCAGGTTCCCAATCGTTTACAACCGTCGCGACACACCCTGGGTCCGTATTAGAGATGGTCGATTTTGTTGTGGGTAGCTTAGTGGGGTGGCCCCATGTACTTGCTTTGGGTTTAGGAAACGTCGTGTCCGAAGCCCCATCGACATACCGTTGGGTGTATGTTTTATGATCTTTCACCTACCTGATCTGACAACAAGGGTTGAAGTGCGTGTGGATACTTTGGTGCACCCTTGCAGGGTTAAATCTTTTCGAAAAGCCATGTCTGCGGCTATGGACGACTTGGAGCACAATTTCTCAATCATATACAACTATAGCTAAAGAATTGCTGTTATAATTTAACTTGGATCTAACATAAATAGTAAGTTGGATAACCACCGTGGAAAAAATGAATAAAACTGCCAACTGTGTGAGTTTCCTCGGAATGACTTCCTCATTTGGACTCGAGGAGGAAATATCAGGATGAGTATGTTTGGTGTTAGTTTCATGTTGGTTCCAAATATGCCTTTCTTATCCCTCTCTAATAGCCTACAGTTGTGCCGAGTGTCTATGGGTTGTTTAGTGCACCACCATACCTATGTAAGCGAGAGCCGCCAAATTCTAGACTCATCGTGTACTGGCCTTAGTACTGACCGCTCCCTTTTTTTCTTTGCCCTTTGTTGGCACCCCTTTTGCTTTGACAGGTATAAATTCAACGTCGTTAGCAGGGTTACCCTTCCGGCTTGGCTTGGGCAGGGTTATGGACGCCACTGGTTATTCTTTAGGACTCTTTGTCCTATTTGCTCCGTACTCGGATATTATATCGTTTTCAAGGTGATTTGGATCTGTGTACTGTATATCTGTATTCTTGACTTGCTGAGTCGCTGTTTTATATATATGTTCTTGCGGGTTCCATCATGGACTATTGTGTAATGGTATTAGTTCGTTTTCCACCCGCATGCAAGTGCCTGGTGAGCCTCCTTGAATCGTTTCTATGCGGGTTGACGGAAATCGCTGAAATCTGCATAAGGTCGATTCGAGGGTGTTAAACGTGGCGTGTCAGCCTTCGTGGAGAACCAAAATATGAAATATAGAAGTTACCAGCCGTGTTTGAGTGTAAAAATCTTCGCACGAGAAACATGATACGTAGGTCTGGCTAGTGACGTAGCTGGTGAGGTCGTACTTGTGGAAGGTCGCGGGCGTCAAGTCGATGGTGTGCATATATCCGGTCTCCTCGCCAAGTGGTTGCACAAATGTATGTTTTGATCCTTGTTATGCCTTGTGTTGCGACATGTCCACACAAAATGAGTTGCAGGTCTTGATGAATTAAACCGGAAGGAGACAAGCCATGTCCACCCGTACTCAGGTCACCGAACGTAGTGATTCTAAAGTTAACTTCATGTGTTAGTGTCGCATCTACCATCCATTGTTTTTTGGGATATGCGCCTCCTTTTTATAGAAAATGGGTGTTCCGGGATACCTGGCGTGAAAATTGCAAATACATCTAAATACAACTGATAGTCTGACACACGACAACTACATCCGACCCACCCACGTTCGATAAGAAATATCTGCTCTTTCTACGACTCCTCCGCGGCGGCAACGATGCATCCTCGACTGCCTCCGATAGCGATGATAGGGCCTGAAGGTCTAGCCGTTAGCCTCTGATTCTAGCATCGGCACCACCCTCAAGGGCCAGCCGGTAGCATCTGGAGCTGGCATCCATGCGTCAAACAAGCTACCAGCAACAGTAGACACCTCAAATCCGGCTTCCCCGGCGCAACCCACCCCTTGCATCCTCCTCCATCGGTGCCTCTATATCACCAACCAGTGTTGGCTCTCGATCCTTCACCGCCTCGCTCCCTGTCTCGCTGGAGTGGCGGCTCTGTCTAGCGGCGCCACACGGATAGCCGCCCAAATCATGACCAAATCGGGTGGCCGCAAGGAGATGGCGCCAGTCCGCACGTTGGTGACCTCGCCACTGCAGCATGTCCCCGGCACACTGATAAGCTCATACGCCAACTCTGCACAACCGCCGCTCATTAGTAGGCATTTCCTATTTTGTGGTCCACGACTTCCATACCAGATTCAACGTTTGTAGGTGTTAAAGCAAAGATTTCAGAGTATGCAGTTTGCTTGCTAGCTTGATGTGTGCATGTAGTTCTCCAAAACAAATAACAAGTCGTGATAGGATTGTCACAAAAACAAATGATTTGATTGATCATATTTAGAAAACGTTTAGGATATGGTAGATTATTTTCATGTATTGATGCATGTAATCCTTAATTTGTTATATATTTTTTAAGAATATTGAATCGGCATTATTATGAATCCATTCCATTTTATGCTGGTGTATTCATCCTTGTACCAACAGGCAAATTTCAGAATTTTACATGCCACAAATAGATCACAAGGTTAGAGCTGCTATTGATCCTATAAACTGATAAAATTTAACTTTCTCTGCTATTACACTTATGACACTATCCACGATGGAGATAGTAACTTAGAGTAGTAACATATCCATGTTGCTAGTCTAAATTAGTGTCCAATATGACTAGTCTAATGAATAGACATGATGACTACAAAATACTTGTACGGATGCAATAAAGGGACACGTAAGATATTGAATGCCTATAAATATAAGGTTTATAGATAGAGACAAAGTGTGTGTACATAGGTATGAGTTTTCATGTTTATTTGCAGCTTGTGGGCGCTTTAAACCTGTGTAAAGTTAATTATTTTTATTTTCTGCGAGCTACTTAGTATGTTATATAAGAAAATTTCAATTTTGTGTATGTAATACCTGCATCAAGAAGGTGATAAACATCTTTTATTTAGTATGTTGGGAACATATGCATTAATATAGTTTCCATTCAACATGCTATCATATCATTTCAATGAAAATCCCCAAACATCTCTAGCTTGAGGCAATCATGTTCAAGTCCTTGCATCTATCTAAAATGTTAGCCTTTATAAGTTGAAACCACATCAAACCTATATGAAAGAGGTAGAACCCTAGAGTCTTTATGAAAAAAATTAAACAACATCAAGCCTTTATGAAATAAGTGAAACAACAACAAAACCTTTAAGAAACAGGTGGAAGCACCAAACCTTCATGAAACATGTGGAATCCCCATACCTTCATGAAACAATTGAAACCACATCAAACTTTGAAACATGTGGAACAACTAAACATTTATGAAACAATTGAAACAACACCAAGCATTTATGAAGTAGGTGGAACCACCCAATCTTTATGAAATAATTGAAACCATATCAATCATTTATGAATGAGGTGGAACCACCAAACCTTTATGAAACAATTGGGTCCACCAAAATAAATGGACCATTTATGAAAATTGTCCACCTGTTTTTCAATATGCTTAGGAACATCTCGAATCAAGTAAAACAATAGGACCCATTTTCAAACAGTTTTCAAACACTTTATGAAAGAATGAAACCACATTAAACCTTTATGAAACAATTGAAACACATCAAACCTTTATGAAATAATTGAAACACTTCAAACCTTTATGAAACAATTGAAACCACAATTTTGGTTTTGAATATGGTGTAACCACCAATCCTTTATGAAACTATTTAAACAAGATAAAAACTTTATTAAAAAGGTGGGACCACCAAACCTTTATTGAACAATTGTAACCGCATCAAACATTTATGAAACATTTTCCTGTGGTTTGGTGTTTCCACCAGTTTCATAAAGGTTTGAAGTTATTTCAGCTGTGTTATTCAGTTTTGATGTGGTTTCAACTGTTTCAAAAAGGTTTGATGTGGTTTTGGTTGTTTCGTAAATGTTTACCTTGGTTTCGATTGTTTCATAGATGTGTGATGAGTTTCAATTGTTTTAGGAATGTTTCATGTGGCTTCAATTGTTTCATAATGCGCTTTCAAAACGGTTTGATAAAATGCGTGGGCCATGTTTAAAAAATGTTCCATATATTTGGGTGGCTCTAGTTGTTTCATAAAATTCTGATGTGTTTTTATTTGTTTCATAGGGGGTTAGTGGTTCCACATGTTTCATAATTGTGGTTTTAGTTGTTTCTTAAAGGTTTGATGGCTCCAGTTTCTTCAAAATGTCTAATATTGTTTCAATTGTTCCATACAGATCTAGTGGTTCCACCTGTTTCATAAATGTTTGATGTTTTTTTAATTGTTTCATAGATGTTTGATGTGCTTTCAATTGTTCCATAAAGTTTTTATGTGGTTTCAATTGTTTCATATATTGTTGATGTGCTTTCAATTGTTTAATAAATGTTTGGTGGTTCGCTAGTTTCATAAATGTTTGATGTTATTTTAATTGTTTTATAGAGGTTTAACGTGATTTTAATTGTTTCATAATAGTTTGATATGATTTCAATCGTTTCATAAAGGATTTATGTGGTTTTAGTTGTTTTGTAAATGTTTGATCTCTTTCATTGGTTTAGAAATGTTCAATGAGGTTTCAATTGTTTCATGAAAGGTTTTAGAACTATTTGGAAATTGTTTGTATTGTTTCACTTGCTTTGAGATGTTTCAAAATAGTTTGAAAAATTGTGAACCATGTTTTCATAAATGTACCATTTATTTGGGTGGTCCCAATTGTTTCATAATGGTTTGATGTTGTTTCAATTGTTTCAAAATTGTTCGATGTGGTTTCAATTGTTTCATAATTGTTCGATGTGGTTTCAGTTGTTTCATAAATGTTCCTTTAGTTTGGGTGGTTCCAATAGTTTCTTAAAGGTTTTATGTGGTTTCAGTTATGAAAAGGAGTGATGTTTTTTCAATTGTTTTGTAAATGTTTGATGTGGTATCAATTGTTTCATTAAGTGTTCCAAAACAGTTTGGAAATAGGTGGCATTGTTTCAATTGCTTTGAGATGTTTCAAAATAGTTTAAAGACGGGTGGACCCATGTTTCATAAATGTTCAAATTATTATAGTGGTTTCAGTTGTTCCATAAAATTGATGTGTTTTTCAATTGTTTCATAAAGATTGTGTGGTTCCACCTGTTTCATATTTTCTTGATGTGATTTCAATTTTTTATTAAAGGTCTCGTGGTTTCACTTACTTCATAAAGGCTTTGTGTTGTTTCAGTTATTTCATGAAGGTTTGGTTGTTCCACCTGTTTCGTAGAGGTTTTATGTGGTTTCAATTGTTTATAAAGGTTTGATATGGTTTCAATTGCTTCATATATATTGATGTGCTTTCAATTATTTAACAGTGGTTTGACGCTTCACTAGTTCCATAAAGGGTTGATGTTGTTTCCATTGTTTCATAAAATTTTGATGTGGTTTCAGTTGTTTCATAAAGGTTTAATGTGGTTACAATTATCTCATAAAGGTTTCACGTGGTTTCAATTATTGCATATATGTTCAATGTGGTTTCAATTGTTTCACAAATTGTTTCAGAATAGTTTGAAAATAGGTGGTATTGTTTAACTTGCTTTGAGCTATTTCAAATTGGTTTGAAAATGGGTTGACCATGTTTCATAAATGTTCATTTTTGGGTGGTTCCAATTGTTTCATAAAGGTTTGATGTGGTTGCAATTATTACATAACAGTTTGATGTGGTTTTAATTGTTTCATAAGTGTTCGATATGGTTTCAATTACTTCATAAAGTATTCCAAAATAGTTTGGAAACATGTGTTATTGTTTCACTTGCTTTGAGATGTTTGAAAACAATTTGAAAAATTGTTGTACCATGTTTAATAAATGTTCCATTAATTTGGGTGGTTCCAATTGTTCCATAAAACTTTGATGTGCTTTTGATTGTTTCATAAAGGTTTTGTGGTTTCACCTTTTTCATATTTACTTCATGTGGTCTCAACAATTTCATAAAGGTTTGATGTGGTTTCGATTGTTTCATAAATGTTTAATGTGGTTTCGATTATTTCGTAGATGTTTGATGAGTTTCAATTGTTTCATAATTTTTTGATGTAGGTTCAATTGTTTCATAATGCGTTTTAAAATAGTTTGAAACAAATGGTATCATTTCACTTATTTCTAGTTGTTTCAAAACATCTAGAAAAATGAGTGGACAATGTTTCCAAAATGTTCCATATATTTGGGTGGTTACAATTGTTTCATAAAATTTTGATGTGTTTTTAATTATTTCATAAAGGTTTAGTGGTTCCACCTATTTCATAACTATGTTTTCAATTGTTTCCTAAAAGTTTGATGGTTCCACTTTCTTCATAAAGGTTTGATGTTGTTTTCATAGTTTCATAAAGGTCTGGTGGTTCCACTAGTTTCATAAATGTTTATGTTTTTTCAATTATTTCCTAGAGGTTTCATGTGGCTTCTATTGTTTCATAAAGGTTTGATGCAGTTTCAATTATTTTATATATGATTGATGTGATTTCAATTGTTTAACAAAGGTTTGGTGGTTCATTAGTTTTACAAATGTTTGATGTTGTTTCATAAAGTTTTAATGTGCTTTTAATTGTTTCATGAAGGTTTGATGTGGTTTCAATTGTTTCATATAGGATTTATGTGGTTTCAGTTGTTTCGTAAAGGTTTGATGTGTTTCAATTGTTTCATAAATGTTCAATATGACTTAAATTGTTTTATAAAGTGTGTCAAAATAGTTTAGAAACAATTTCTATCATTTTACTTACTTTGAGATGTTTCAAAATAATTTGAAAAATGTTGAACCATGTTTTATAAATGTTCCATTTATTGGGATGGTTCCAATGGTTGCATAAAGCTTTTATGTTGTTTCAACTATTTCATAAACGTTCGATGTGGTTTCAATTGTTTCATAAAGCATTTCAAAACAGTTTCGAAATGGGTGATATTGTTTCACTTTCTTTGAGATGTTTCTAAACAGTCTAAAAAGGGTGGACAATGTTTCATAAATGTTCTATTTATTTGGGTGGTTCCAATAGTTCCATTAAAGTTTTATGTGGTTCATATTGTTACATAAAGGTTTGATGTTTTTTCAATTGTTGCAAAAATATTTGATGTTGTTTCAATTTGTTTCATAAAGTGTTTTTCAAAATAGTTTGTAATCAGGTGGTATTGTTTCACTTCCTTTGAGATGTTTCAAAATATTTTGAAAACAGGTGGACCATGTTTCATAAATGTTCCATTTATTTTGGTGGTTCCAGTTGTTCCATAAGAGTTGATGTGTTTTTCAACTTTTTCGTAAAGGTTGTGTGATTCCAGCTATTTCATAATTGCTTGATGTGATTTCAATTTTTATTAAAGGGTTGGCGGTTTCACTTACTTCATAAAGGATTTGTGTTGTTTCAATTGTTTCATGAAGGTTTGGTGGTGCCACCTATTTCATAAAGGTTTTATATGGTTTCTATTGTTTATAAAGGTTTTATGTGGTTTCAATTGTTTCATATATCTTGATGTGCTTTCAATTGTTTAAAAAGGTTTGGCGCTTCACTAGTTGCATAAAGGGTTGATGTTGTTTCAATTGTTTCGTAAAAGTTTAATGTGGTTTCAATTGTTTCATAAAGGTTTGATATGGTTTCAATTATCTCATAAATGTCTGATGTGGTTTCCATTGTTTCATATATGTTCGATGTGGTTTTGATTGTTTCACAAAGTGTTTCAAACTAGTTTGAAAATAGGTGGTATTGGTTAACTTGCTTTGAGATGTTTCAAAATAGTTTAGAAATGGGTGAACCATGTTTCATAATGTTATATTTATTTGGGTGGTCCAATTGTTTCATAAAGGTTTGAAATGGTTCCAATTATTACATAAAGGTTTTATTTGGTTTCAGTTATTTCATAAAACTCGACTAAACAATCTGATCGAGAAGTAACAACGCATCGATAGATTCAGTAGACCAATCATCTCAACAAAAGTAGAGACCATCACGCTCCTTGCTCCACATGTTAACGTCGGTAGACGAATGCCAAGTTTCCGACGAGGCATGGATCTAGGTGAAAATCGATGTTCGACAGTGCCTCTAGTTTTAGGAAAATCCATTCTGTTCAACACATATAGGATTATGTGGTACCTAGTGTTCAAAAAATGAATATTTCGGATTTAGATGTGAACAAATCCAACATGCTACCTTAGCACTGTATTAAAATTGTCAGCATATACAATTCATCCTTTCCATTTCCACAATTTGGTTTTGAACCATATCAAAGCTTTATGAAACAATTGCAACCATGATTTGGTTTTCAAACAAACTTTCATGAAACATATAGCAGATATAATCAATTTATAAGTTTATGGAACAACTCAAACCTTCATGAAATAACTGTAACATAAAAGTATACAAATGCCCTAACGAAAATTCTTCTAATAAATCAAACCTTTTTGAAACAATTGGAACCTCCCAAAATAAGTGGAACCTTTATGAAACATGGTCCACCCTTTCTCAAACTTTTTTTGGACATCTAAAACCAAGTGAAACATTGCCACCCATTTTCAAACTATTTTGAAACGAGACAAAGCAAGTGAAACACTACCGCTAATTCCTTTTATGAAACAGCTAAACCCACATCAAACTTTTATGAAACAATTGAAGCACATCAAAAAAGTTTGAAACAACTGAGCCACGATTTGGTTTTGAATCATGTGGAACCACACAAAAATTATGAAATGAATTAAACCACGTCAAACCTTTATGAAGCATTTGAAACCACATCAAACATTTATGAAACAATTGAAATCAAATGAAACCCTTTGTGAAATAGGTGGAACCACCAAACCTTTATGAAATAATAGAAACCACATCAAACTTTTATGAAACTATAAAAACCATGTTTTGGGTGTCAACCACATCAAACCTTTATGATACAATTGAAACCACATCAAACCTTTGAAACAACATTAAGACCTTTATAAAACAGTATAAACCACATAAAACCTTTATGAAACAATAGAAACCACGATTTGGGTGTCAACCACATCAACCTTTATAATGTGGTTGACAACCAAATTGTGGTATTAATTCTTTCATAAAGGTTTGATGTGGTTGACACCCAAATCACGCTTTTAATTCTTTCATAAAGGTTTGTTGTGTTTCAATTGTTTCATAAATTTTCAATTTGGTTTCAATTGTTTCATTAAGCTTTTCAAAACAATTTGGAAATGGGTGGTATTGTTTCTCATTTATTCAGGTGTTTCAAAACATTTTGAAAAATGGGTGAAGCATGATTCATAAAGGTTTGATATGGTTTCGATCATTACATATAGGTTTGATGTGGTTTCAAGTGTTTGAGAAATGTTTGGTGTGGTTTAAATTGTTTCATAAAGCGTTTCAAAACAGTTTGGAGATGAGTGGTACTGTTTCACTTACTTTGAGATGTGTGATACATTGCAAATGTATCTATAATTTTTGATGCTCCATGCTTGGTTTTATCCACTTTCTTGTGTTTTGTCTACACTTTGGAGTACTTTTCATATGATTTCTTGGACTAACCTATTAACAAGAGCCATAGTGCCAGCTGCCTGTTTTCTGCTATTTTTGGTTCCAGGAAAATCAGAAAATGAATATTCTCGGAATTGGACAGGACAAAAGCCAAAGTGCCTATTTTTCCAGAAGTCTCACGGAGCAAGAATACGAGACGGAGGAGGACCAGGGCCTGGCCACACCACCCCTAGGCGTGGGCTGGGCTTGGCCGCGCCAGGGCATGGTGTGGTGGCCCTAGGAACCCCCTCGGTCTCCCTCTTCGCCTATAAGAAGCCTTCTGACCTAAAAACTTCAGGGGGTTCGACGTTTTTCCACGAAAAGTTCCGCTGCGCCGCCGCCACCGAAGGGGAGATTCGGGGGACAGAAAGTCTCTGTTCCGGCACCCTGCCGGGCCAGGGAAGTGCCCCCGGATCCATCTCCTTCAATCCCCACCATCATCTCCATCGACCATCCATGTTTCCTCCATCTATGAGTGAGTAATCCCCCGCTGTAGGCTCTAGGGATAGTAGGGATTGGATGAGATCGTTCATGTAATGGCATCAGATTGTTAGGGCATGGTGCCTAGTATCTTTTATTAGTGCTTTATGACTTTGTTGTGACTTGTTGTGCTTAATGCTTGTCACTAGGGCCCGAGTGCCATGATTTCAGATGTGAACTTATTATTGATTCATTATGATAGTATTGTTTCTGGTCTTATCTACAAGTTGTATACACACGTCGTTGTTCGGAACCTGTGGCCCCGAAGTGACAGAAATCGGGATAACCGAAAGAGAAAGGCTTTGATGTGAGGATCACATGTGTTCACGGAGTGTTAATGCTTTGCTCCGGTGCTCTATTAAAAGGAGAACCTTAATTGCCAGTAGTTCCCTAGAGGCCCCGCTGCAAACGGGCTGGCAGGAAAAAATATGTTGTGCAAGTTCTCAGTGCGAGCACGTATGACTATATATGGAACACATGCCTAGGATTATCTAGTACTTGGATGCTTTATCTTATTTATCTGCAATTGCCCTATGTTCTGATTGCTATGTGAATTGTCTTGTCCATGCAACACCCGTCCATCCATCCCTATGCCTACCGCACTCGAATCCCATTGTTTACTGCTTTTGTTACTAATGTCTTTGCTTTGCTACTGCTGTTACTTTGCTATTCTTACTTCAAAACTGTTGCTACTGATAGACTGTTGTGAGCAATATTGTTTCCAGGTGCATCTGAATTGACAACTCAGTTGTTAAGGCTTATAAATCATTCTTTGGCTCCCCTTGTGTCGAATCAATAAATTGGGTTTCACTTCCCTCGAAAATACTGCGATACACCCCCTATACTTGTGGGTCATCAAGACTATTTTCTGGTGCCGTTGCCGGGGAGCATAGCTTTATTTATCAAGTTCACTTGGAATCACTATTGTTCAAGCTAAGTTTATGTTTCTCCTTGTTTGGTTGTTTCTTTATCAAAAATACAAAAAATTAGTTCCTACTCTAGTTGTTATTTTCGTTGGTCTGTTATTGTCTTGCTTTATCATGCTTGATGTCAATGGTTGGTTTCTTTGAAACTAAATCTTATTGGCAAGGTGATTTCATGGAAGATCAAAAGGATTATTATAAGGAACACCGCTTGTCAGAAAAAGGGAAACACTTATGGGAACAAATTGATAGATTGTATACCATTGCTAGAAATGTGTGCTCTACTTATATTGTTACTTATTTCTGTGATGAATCTCGTTGCAGAAAGAGGTATAAACACCTCCCTTTTCAATGTGAGTATAATGATAATGATACCATATCTTCCTATGCTAAAGGAATTTATGACTTTTATGATGCGGAACAAATTGAAGAATTGATTGCCTGGAAGGGTGCTTTTGAACTTGGTAGTTTGCTTGAAAATATTGATGATTCACCTTATAAGTATGAGGTGTATGGTATACTTAAATTTTGCTTTGATAATTACAAGGATGAAAATGGCTATATTCTTGAATATTTTTATAGATGCTTTCCACAAATGGAAGAGACTAATGCCTTGCAGGATCCTATGGAAGAAGAAATTGATGAACCCGAAATCTCATTAGATGAAAAAGAGGAGGAGAGTGATGAACAAAAGGAGGAAGAATGGATTAGCTACCCATCCTACCTTCTAATGAGAATAACTCTTTATCCCTTACATTATTTGATTGTCCCCCTTGCTTACTAAAGGAGAATGAATGTTATGTTCCTGAGGTTTCTCTTGAAAATGTTTATAATAAAGCTCTAGTGCTTGTAGATCATGAAGAGCATGCTTTATGTGATAGTTATATTGTTGAGTTTCTTCATGAGGCTACTGAAAATTATTATGAGAGAGGAAAATATGGTTGTGGAAGTTTTCATGGTATTGAAACACCTCTCTATGTGCTGAAAGTTTTGAAGTTACTCTTGTTTTAGCTTCCTATGCCTGTCACTTTGTTATTTGCTTACACGATTCCTATGCATAGGAAGTGGGTTAGACTTAAATGTGTTTTGAATTTGCTTCTTGATGCTCTCTTTTAGTTCAACTCATATTTCTTATGAGAGCATCCTCTCAAACTTTTATGCCTGAAGATGATAATATGTCTATTATTCATGGGAGACCTTTTCTTAAATACTACAGGAGCTGTTATTAATTATAATCAAGGGAAGGTGACCTTCAATGTTAATGAGAAGGAACACATTGTCTATTTCCTCAAGAAGATTGAAAGGACTTATGGTTTGAATTCAATTGAACATGTTGAGGGCATTCAAGTTGGAGAAATATATTGTCCCATACCAAGAGAAAAATTTGAAACTATTATGATTGGGACCATTGCTGTCAAGGTTGAGGTAACATAATCATAAGTGGAATACAAAGTTTTGTCTCATATGAAATTGTTTTGGTAGCAAGACCTGATCAACCTTGTTAACAAAAGGATTTCATTAAACAAAACAATGTTTTCACTATGATTATTTCTGTTTACTTCTATTCTATCCATTCTAGTTTTTGCTTATGCCTAACTTAAAGGCATTAAAGAAAAGTACTTATTGGGAGATAACCCAAAAGTTTTAGATGAGTCTTGGAAGTTATTAATTCAGTAACAACCACTCCTTATCCTTTTTATTTGCTTTTGGTGCCAAGAGTAACCTCTAATGAGAGAGAAGTAATTATTGGGAAAGTTGCTGTCCCGAAACAGATTTCTGTGCTTCACCGTAAACATTCGTGAGAGAGCTCTGTATGTCGGATTGAGCTGTAATTTTTTTGCTTATGACCCAGGTTATTATCTAACTTCCGTTAGTTCAACACTTTTTGATTTGAGCAACAGAAGGTCTTTGAAAAAATCCGTCTTTACCTGCTGGTCTGTTTTGACAGATTTCTGCCATTTTCTGCATTTTCTTCTTGTTGGTTCCTTCTTGAGTTCTTTTGGGGAATTGAGCTTTTTGAGGGAAGTGCTACAGTAGAGCTTTTTGAGGGAAGTGCTACAATAGCTAGTGTTCTAATGGAAGTTTATTTGGTATTAGAACTGAACCTTAAGACTTATTTATCTTAAGTGCACTAATGTTGCTACTGAGATTGTGTGAAGTTTTGTATGAAGAAAAAATTTCAGGTGTATGGAAGGAATGATTAATGAGATGAAGGATGGACTAAATCTCAAGCTTGGGGATGCCACGCGTGTCACCCCAAGAAATATCCAAGAAGTACAAGCGTCAAAGCTTGGGGATGCCCAAGGCATCCCCTTCTTCATCAATAAAAATCCCAAGTTTCTTCCAAACGCTTCATTTTTATTGTTTCATGCACAGTTGTGTTGTTCTTGGAGCGTCTTATTTTTCGTTTTGGTTTTGGTTTTCATTTGCTTTGTTTGCTTAGTTTTCTGAATAAATTGGTTGGACCCCCTCTTTCATACATTGGCTTTCAAATAGTTTGATTTGGCTTGTAAAAGAGTAGGAAAGTTCATGCTTAAGTGGTAAAGAGAGCTTGTTTTTTACTGTGGCCTATGCTTTGTCATGCCATGCTTGATATTGTTTTGGCTTTATGCTTAGTATTCTTTGCTGTAGCATGACTTGTTATAAACAATTGAGATTGCTTAATGTGCCTTGGATGAATCATGCATTGTTTTAGCATATTAAAGCATAGTATAGTGGTATTCTCCTTTGATGCTTTATTTGGGTTGACTTGGCACATGCTCACACCATGTTATGACTATCCCAAGTCACCATAAGACTTTATGATCCTTTAGTTTTCAACTTGTAGTATCACTTTATGCTTTGATCAATGATGTTTTGTCGCTCTGCATGATTATGGCCATTATTGCTCTCTCGTTTGTCGCTCCCTTACTATTGCTAGCCTTCACTTTCACTAAGTATGTTTTACTCATGTTTCCAACTCCCTAAAACCAAATATTGCCAAAGTGTCCACCATACCTACCTATTAGCATAATTTGCTACTTCCGTGCATATTCATTATGCCTTGTTTTCTTCCGAATAAAATGTTTGCTTGTTATGAGAAAGTTAGTTAGTAAAGCTCTCACGAACTTGATGGCACACTTTATTTTCTTGCACTTAATAAACCTGAACCATTGCGTCCTTCTTTGTTGTGTATATGCTTGCGCCTTTATAAGTTGAAGTTAGCAGAACCATGTATCATGGGGAATGCTTTCAACATTGCACTGGTACTTTGTACCTCGTTGATATCATGTTCTTTTCCTTATGGATCCCGGTGGTGTGAAATAAAAGTGGAACTTGTAAGATCATGGAGTTTGTATGTATGTTAGAGAAACGCCTGGGCCACTAGCCTAAGCCATGCCTAATCATGGGGTTAACTTGCAGCATAATCATAATGAGCATTCTATGAAGCATCCTCAATAAAAATCTATGCACATAGTAAATAAAAAGATCGCTGAGATGCTCATTGTCTGCTTGCCTTGTCATTTTGATTATGGGATAGCTCCCGTATCATGTGCAAGGGGTACCCCGTTGGCGGTTCTCTATGATACGTATGTACTTACAATGACAAGAGCTTACTCGTGACTAAAGTTGAGTCGCATGAGGATCGGTCTTCGTAAGTAAGGGGCACGAGACTTTGATTTATAACTTGTCAAGCATAACCTCTTAGTTGTGTCACTTTCACCTTAACCACGTTAAAGATTCTTATGATAGGGGCAATGAGAGCTCAAAGCTGAGTACCATACTTTCAGCATTTGGAAGCCTTTCAAATTATTCAAAACCTTTTCATTTCCTTGTTGAGTCTCCACTTATTCTATGAGCACTTTCTTGAGAGCATAGTGGCCATTCTTAGTTCTATGTGCATTGTTCCAAGACTTGTTGATTGATGCATACCTTGATATTGCTTGTTTTAAACTATTTGTATCTAGTCACTCTTGTAAACTTTGAAGGTGTCCTATGCATTTATGTTTGCTACTCTTTGAGGGACAAGCTGAATGCTACTTTGCTATATTTTCTTTATGTGAAACAAACAAACGTCTTGCAAAGCATTGTTATTCATGAATATTTTGTTTGTGCCTTTTCATGTTGCATCATAGTTTCTTTGTCTTATTTCTAGAACTTTGTCTTTCATGTTATGATTGAAGTACTATGATCCCAGCTTTGAATGTTTTACAAATACTTCGATCAAGTCTTTGATGGTGCATGTCACCTCAAAAATTATTCTTTCTTTTTATCACTTACCTACTCGAGGACGAGCAGGAGTTAAGCTTGGAGATGTTGATACATTGCAAATGTATCTATAATTTTTGATGCTCCATGCTTGGTTTTATCCACTTTCTTGTGTTTTGTCCACACTTTGGAGTACTTTTCATATGATTTCTTCGACTAACCTATTAACAAGAGCCATAGTGCCAGCTGCCCGTTTTCAACTGTTTTTGGTTCCAGGAAAATCAGAAAATGAATATTCTCGGAATTGGACGGGACAAAAGCCAAAGTGCCTATTTTTCCAGAAGACTCACGGAGCCAGAATACGAGACGGAGGAGGGCCAGGGCCTAGGCACACCACCCCTAGGCGCGGGCTGGGCTTGGCCGTGCCAGGGCATGGTGTGGTGGCCCCAGGCACCCCCTCGGTCTCCCTCTTCGCCTCTAAGAAGCCTTCTGACCTAAAAACTTCAGGGGGTTTGACGTTTTTCCACGAAAAGTTCCGCTGCGCCGCCGCCATCGAAGGGGAGATTCGGGGGACAAAAAGTCTTTGTTCCGGCACCCTGCCGGGACAGGGAAGTGCCCCCGGAGCCATCTCCAACGATCCCCACCATCATCTCCATCGAACATCCATGTTTCCTCCATCTATGAGTGAGTAATCCCCCGGTGTAGGCTATGGGGATGATAGAGATTGGATGAGATCGTTCATATAATGGCATCAGATTGTTAGGGCATGGTGCCTAGTATCTTTTATTAGTGCTTTATGACTTTGTTGCGACTTGTTGTGCTTAATGCTTGTCACTAGGGCCTGAGTGCCATGATTTCAGATCTGAACTTATTATTGATTCATTATGATAGTATTGTTTCTGGTCTTATCTACAAGTTGTATACACACGTCGTTGTCCGGAACCTATGGCCCCGAAGTGACAGAAATCGGGATAACCGAAAGAGAAAGGCTTTGATGTGAGGATCACATGTGTTCACGGAGTGTTAATGCTTTGCTCCGGTGCTCTATTAAAAGGAGAACCTTAATTGCCAGTAGTTCCCTAGAGGCCCTGCTACAAACGGGCTGGCAGGACAAAAGATGTTGTGCAAGTTCTCAGTGCGAGCACGTATGACTATATATGGAACACATGCCTAGGATTATCTAGTACTTGGATGCTTTATCTTATTTATCTGCAATTGCCCTATGTTCTGATTGCTATGTGAATTGTCTTGTCCATGCAACGCCCGTCCATCCATCCCTATGCCTACCGCACTCGAATCCCATTGTTTACTTCTTTTGTTACTACTGTATTTGCTTTCCTACTGCTGTTACTTTGCTTTCCTACTACAAAACTGTTTCTACTGATAGACTGCTGTGAGCAAGATTGTTTCTAGGTGCAGCTGAATTGACAACTCAGTTGTTAAGGCTTATAAATATTCTTTGGCTCCCCTTGTGTTGAATCAATAAATTGGGTTTCAGTTCCCTCGAAAATACTGCGATACACCCCCTATAGTTGTGGGTCATTAATGTGTCAAAAGATTTTAACAAATTCGTGGACCATGTTTCATAAATGTTCTATTTATTTGGGTGGTTCCAATTGTTTCATAATTTTTCTATGTGTTTTTCAATTGTTTATGTTTTGGTGGATCCACTAGTTTCATTATTGCTTGATGTGGTTTCAATTCTTTTCTAAAGGTTTGAAAGTTCTGATCGCTTCATAAAGGTTTCATGTTGTTGCATAAAGGTTTGGTGGTTCCACCTGTTGCGTATAGGTTTATGTGGTTTCAATTGTTTCATATAACCTCATGTTCTTTCAATTGTTAAACAAAGCTTCATCGGTTCAACAGTTTCATAAAGGGTTGATGTTGTTTCAATTGTTTCATAAATGTTTGATGTGGTTTTTATTCTTTCATAAAGGTTTGATGTGGTTTCAAGTATCTCATAAAGGTTTGATGTGGTTTCAATTATTTCATATATGTTCGATGTGGTTTCAATTATTTTATAAAGCATTTTTAAATAGTTTGAAAATGGGTGCTATTGTTTCACTTACTTTGAGATGTTTTAAAATAGTTTGAAAAACTAGTGGACCATGTTTAGTAAATTTTCCATTTATTTGGGTTGTTCTAATTGTTTCGTAAAGGTTTGATGCGGTTTCAATTGTTGCACAAAGGTTTGATGTGGTTTCAGTTGTTTCATAAAACTTGACTAAATAATCTGATCAAGAAGGAATGGCACATTGATGGATTCGACTGACCAATCATCTCAACAAGAGTAACACCATTGTGCTCCTTGCATGACATGTTAACGTCGGTAGGCAAAGGCCAAGTTTCCGACGAGCCATGGATCGATGTGAAAATAAGGGTCGATGTTTTAGGAATACCCATTCTGTTCATAAAAGCATGATATGATTTCAGTTGTTTAATAAAGGTTTGGGGGTTCCACCAGTTTCATAAAGGTTAGATGTTGTTTGAATTGTTTCATATGGGTTTGATGTGGTTTTAATTGTTTTATAAATGTTGGGTGGTCCTAGCACATTTAAACCCAGAATCGTGGTTTCAGTTGTTTTATAAAGGATTTATGTGTTTTAATTTTTCATAAAGGTTCAATGTGGTTTCAATTATCTCATAAAGCATTTCAGAATAGTTTGAAGCAGGTGTATTGTTTCACCTGCTTTGAGATGTTCCTTAATAGTTTCAAATCATGTGGAACAGGATTCATAAATGTTCCATTTATGTGGTGGTTCTAAGTGTTTCTTAAATGTTTGATGTGGCTTCAATTGTTTCATTTAGGTTTGATGGTTCCACCTGTTTGATAAGTGCATGATGTGGTTTTAATTATTTCATAAAGGTTTGTTGGTTCCACCCTTTTTATGAAGTTTTGATGTTGTTTCAATTGTTTCATAAATGTTTGATGGGGCTCCAATTGGTACATAAAGGCTTAATGTGGTTCCAATTATTTCATAAATGCTTGATGTGGTTCCAGTTTTTCATAAAGGTTTATTGGTTCCACGTGTTTCATAAATGTTTGATGTCGTTTTTATTGTTTCATAAAAGGTTCGGTGGTTCCACCTGGTTAAAAAAAAAAGTCGTTTCAATTGTTTCAGAAAAGTTTGATGTGGTTCAATTGTTTCGTAAAGGTTTTATGTGATTTGAATTGTTTCTGAAAAGTTTGATGAGGTTTCAATTGTTTCGTAAATGTTCGATGTGGTTTCTATTGTTTCATACAAGGTTTAGTGGTTCCACATGGTTCAAAACCAAAAAGTGGTTTCAATTGTTTTGGAAATGTTTGATGTGCTTCAGTTGTTTCATAAAGGTTTGATGTGATTTCAATTGTCTCATAAAGGATGTCAAAGACGCTCACATCGGTAAGTATATCTTGTGAGCAGATTACAGTAATAACTAGCCTAGTTAGAGCATATCTAGCAGAGGTTCTATACTCGGAACAAATAAATTCAAGTACAGGGTACGATAAACATAATTTTCAGTTTTATTTAATCTAGCGCAGAATAGGAATGGGAAAAACAAACAGTAAAAGGCATCTTTTCATGGGGTCCACAATATATTTTTCCCCCTTTCTTTTCCCTTCTTCATCCTCCGCTTGCACCTCGTCTGCAGCCACCAGGTTCCCGCCTGTAACACCCTCAAATCGGCCCTATGCAAGTTTCAGCGGTTCCCACCAAACCCACATAGAAACAATTCAAAGATGCCCACCAGGCACTTGCGTGTGGGTGGAAAACAAGTAATACCAGTACACAATAGTCCACGATGGAACCCACAGAAACATATATATACAACAACGACTGAAAGAGTTAAGAATACAGATATACAATACAAAGATCCAAATCACCTTGAAAATGATACATCATCCAAAGTACGGATAAGAAGAAAATTGAGCTAAGAGCCCTGAAGAATAACCAATGGCGTTCATAATCCTGCCCAGGCCAATCCGGAAGGGTAACCGTGCTAATGACATCGAACTTATACCTGTTAAAACAAAGGGCAAAGGAAAAAGGGAGCGGTCAGTACTGATACTAGTACACGACCAGTCTAGAATTAGGTGGCTCTCGCCTGCATAGGTATGGTGGACTGAAGCGGTAGTGGAGCATGCACTAAACAACCTATAGAGACTCGATACATCTCTTGGCTATCAGAGAGAGGTAAGAAAGACCTATGTGGGACCAACCTGATACTGACACCAATCATACCCATCCTGGTATTTCCCCCTCGAGACCAAACGAGGAAGTCAAACCGAGAAACTCACACAGTTGGCAGTTTTATTCATCCCATTATAGTTATAGCACTTACAAGTCAGATATAGATAGCATGGATCATTCTGATATCATAACCAGTTTTAGTTAACCATTCCATTGTAGTTGGAATACTTACTAGTCAGATACAAGTAGCATGAGACATCCCAAATCCAGCAGTTGTTGGCACATTTATTTACTCATTCCGTTGTAGTGAAACTGATTAATAGACATGTAAAAGTAAAATTTATAGAACTACTTCAGTTATGGATGTCTATGATCGATATGCTGTGCTCCAAGTCGTCCATAACCGCGGACATGACTTTTAGAAAGATTTACCCTGCAGGGGTGCACAAATAGCAACACACGCACGACGAACCTCGGAAAAACCAAATAAAAACCCAACGAGGCATCACGACAAAGGAATGACAAGATTCATAAAATATTTTAGTGGGCCACCCCAATAAGCTACCCGCAACAAAGTTGGCCGGCTCCGAGACGGACCCAGGGTTTGTGACGACGACCTTAAACAACTGGGAACTTGAAAGTGTGACTGGGCTTATCGATATAGTATAAATATGGCACGAGGTTCCTTAACAGTACAGGCGCTCCACACACAATAGTAATTAAAGAAGTAAAGCATGGCATAAGTACATGATAGTAATAAAGCCCCAAACTAGTTTGTGGCCCCAAGAAATAAGAAATGAATCAAGATCTGGCTAAGGGGATTCATGGTCCCACATGCGGATAGTGCGATAGTCAAGAAACATGTATCAAGTACTTGGGGTCCTATGGGACACAAGTGAGCGGTTAAAAACCAAATATAAGCTATTGCCCACCGGTGCCTCTGCATTAGTTATATCTATTCCTAGCATTTTAATTATCAAGTTGTAATTAAAGCCATCATCGTCTACAACATTAAGCATGTGGCAATCTCCAACAACTATGGTACTCGACAACTCAAACCAACACCTGAGAAAGCAACTACGACTCGCAAGGCCAACTGTCTACCAAACAACATGCAATAGCAGGTGTCCAAGGCAATATAGAGGCTGCAAGGAATATAAATGGTACAAAAACTAAAGCATGACAACATAGATAGCAATAGATCAACATGAAGGAAGTAAAGAAAATAAATGCAAGATAGGTAGAAAGGGGGAGATTGCTCGCTTGGGAAGCACTGCCAAAGAGAAATTATCCAAAGAAATTGTCGTTACTCGCATCAACTCAACAGCCTAATCCATGAAGAAGGAAAGCACTAGAAGAAACAGCGGATACACTATTTAATACTACGGTAGAAGTGAAGGGAATATGCCCGAGAGGCAATAATAAAGTGGTTATTATCTTATTCCTTGTTTATGAGAAATGTTTATTTTGCATGCTATAATTGTATTAATTTGGAAACATTAATACATGTGTGTTTAATAAACAAAAGGAAAGTTCCTAGTTATGCATCTCTTATAAACTATCTCTTTGATTAACAAGATGATCAAGGTTTACTGATCATGGACATTGGATGTTGTTAATAACGAGGTCACAACATTAGTGGAATGATGTGATGAACATTCATCCGAAGTATAGCATTACGATCAAAGTCATTGTGTTTATATTGCTAGAACATCATACGAAGTAATCCTAGTCCTTAGACCATGAGATCATGTAAATCACTAACACTAGAAGAGTATCTTGATAACATCAAACGTCACACCGTGAAAGGGTGATTATAAAGGTGGGTTAAGTGCTACGAAAGTGTTATGTAGAGGCTCATGGATCAAGAGTGGGATTTGTCCATACCGATGACGGATAGATATACTCTGGGCCCTCTCGGTGATATCACATTGGTTAGGTTCCAAGCAAGTGATGAGATTACTAGAATGTTATATCACAGGAACGAGAAAAGAGTGCATGTCAGCAACGAGATCAAACTAGGTATGGAGATACCGATGATCGAATCTTGGACATGTAATATATCACGAGACAAAGGGATTTATTTACTAGCGTTAAAGGTTCTCACGATCACATAAGTCATCGTTGAATGTGTGGGAGTTAGTACGGATCTCCAGGTCCCGTTGCTGATTATTGATCGGAGAGGGGTCTCGATCATGTCTGCATTATTCGCGAACTATAGGGTGACCCACTTAAGGGGTACTAACACCATTTGGAGAAAATATGTTTCAGATAAAGATTTAATAAAGCGCTGGAATTATTTCAATAGACACCGAAACTGTTTCTGGTGAAATTGCTGAAATTGGTTCTACATGTAATATTAAAATGTTGTAGGGGGTTTTGTGTGAATGTTTGTTAATTAAAGTAATTATCAAAATTCTGAAGAAAATTAATAAAAGAGTTTTATTAAATGAGAGAGAATTAAATTTGGAGAAATTTAACGCATTTAAAGTGGAGACTTTAATGGAGAATGTGAAGAGGCAAATTTGTGTGGAGGGGGTTACCACCACATGAATGGAGGAGGTGAAGGGTAACCTCCATGGGGTGCCGGCCATGCGAGGGGTACCCTCCCCTTCTCCTATAAAAGGCCCCCTCTCCTCACTTCTCACTCACACCTCCTCGTGAAGGATCTCTCTCCCCCTCTAGTATTTCCCCCCATGGTCTCGGATTAACGAGATACATGTTCCCGGTGGCTTTATCTAGAAAGGAGTTTCCGGTTCCGTTGCTTTGCTAGAGCAAGGGATGGAGGTTGTTGGGGTACCGGACATTTGTGCGATCACGGATGCACCGTTGCTTTGTGGTGCTGGACTTGGTGGTGCTGGACTTGCTGGAGCTAGATCTGATGGACGTGCGGGAGCTAGACCTGCTGGACCTGTTGGACTTCATCATGATCTTGAGATCGGCAGTGTACGACTACATCATCCACGAGTTCCATCTCGTTAATAAAGCTTTGTTGTCTTCGAGGGTATGTTCTCTATGGATGTATATCCACCTGTTGCTTGTATCTAATAGATAGAATTTGGCGTATAATAATTCCCATCGTAGGAAATTTTTGTTTTCTATGCTACGAACCCAAAAGTGGTATGAGAGCCTAATCTATGCGTAAGTGCTTTGCACGGGTAGAACACATAAGAGTATGTGGGCGACGATGATCATGTTATTGCTTCTTTCATGTATTTTGGATATTGGTGGCATAGTGGGATGAAGTGGCCCGAACCAACTTTACATGTCATCGCACATGAGACCTGTTCCACGACTGACATGCAACTAGTTTTGCATAAGTGGCTGGCGGGTGTCTGTCTCTCCTACTATAATCAATATCTGATTTACAACGAGTTGCTAATAACTTAGTTATCCTCGTTGTGGTTCATGTTCGTAGGTGAGAACGGTTCTATCTCCGAAAGCCCTAAGCCACGTAAAACTTGCAATTGATAAATTAGAGGCATCTAGTTTAGATCGTTGTTGGGCTAGTGTCATGATGTGGAAATGTTGTAAGTTGATGTATAGTTGATACCCTTACAACACACCTAACATGTAAGTTCCATAAACCTTGGACTTACACACAAAGGAATGATAGAGATCATACCATGATGCACATGATACTGATCAAATGCATGGACCATATCATTCCACTTTACACATATGATGTTTGCATCTTATATTGCTAGTTTGGCATTCTAGTAGCATTATAAGATGATCCCTCATTTAAATATCAAGATAAAATTTGTTCTTCCTTAAGTATGTACCGTCCTATGGATCGTGTTTCGAGACATCACGTGATGATCGGGTGTACTCGACTCTGCGCTTTCATACAATGGGTGTAAGGCAGTTTTACACACGCAAGTACTAAGGTTCTTACTTGGCGAGCCTAGCATGTACAGACATGGCCTCGGAACACGGACCAAAAGGTTAAGCATGAGTCATATAGTTGATGTGATGCCCATATTGATGTTCACCTTTGAAGCTACACCGACTCACGTGATGATCGGACTTGGTGTAGTGGATTTGGTTCATGTAATCACCAAAAAGGCACGTGGAATGTCGTTTTTGAGTGGGACTTCATTTCTAATTTGGATTAGTCAAACCAAATTTGTCATAAACTAAATCAAAGTGAATTTGCATAATTTTTGTAGTAATTGGCATCTGTTTACTACCTTATGCTTAGTTTTAATTGAGATAATAGAACTATAGAATTCTGGATATTTACTTTATTAACTGGTATCGTAAAGTTTAGAAGTCCTATTGCAAACTTTCAGCAAACTCTGTTTACTCCATGAAGTTTAATAAGTAGTATTAAATCAAGAGTAAGAATTCTAATGTTAATATCTAAAGTATCATGCTTGCCTCCATGATTATTGATATTCAAAAGTTGTTTTAATATCAAGATTATCTAGCAGCTGAAAAATTGTTTCAGAAACCATCATTTGTGGAATATATTGTGATATCTGAAACAATATTTTTGGTTGCAATATGATAGAGTGTAATTTAACAAAATACACGTTCTCATATTGTATGAGAATTTGTGAAGGTTGGAGACGCTAGGCGTCCTAATCTACCAAAAAGATTTTGGGAACTGATATTATTCTCACGATTCATCCTTATAGGCTATAGTAGCTTTATCATGAATGTTTTCATGATAAGGAGGAATAGAAGATGTAAGTAAAATGTTTACTACACTAATAGATTACTAAAGAATGGATTTTTGAAAGAACACCAAACATTTGATGACGGTGATCCACTTCAAAGTGCAAATCCAAAGGTATTAGTATTTGACTATATACACTTTGTACTATGTGTCATGTGAATTACACCACTATTGATGTTGATAGGTTCTTTTAAAAGAAAAGGAATTGCTAAAAGAGAATCTATAAAATATTTGGCAGAAAGAAAAGGTTGGAGATGTCCAACTTAGGTATATAGAAGATATACATGTTATGGTTATATTCTTTGCTTGTTAAACAATGTGGTTCTTAGGTATTGGATACCGAATTGGTTGGTATGAAGTGTCATACATGACAATGCAATTCATGAACTACAACGGCCTAAGTAACTAGCAAGAGAATAAGTGATGATGTTCATCGAAAACAAATAAAGTGTTATTGTGTTTTTTGTTGTCGTCAAACCTAGCCTTCCAGATTTGTTTTAATAATTGTTATTTTGTTCCGGTATTACGAGAACAATGGTTGTTCAAATAATTACCGTATTCCATATAGGATGGATGAACTTTTACAAGTCTAGTTGGAGAAATCACATCCATAAAGATTATTGCTAAAATGTCGTAAGACAAATGATTGGAATATCACTTATGAAGTGACATAGCTGTTTGAATTATATTGGAAAGTAAACATGAAGAAAATCCATGTTGATGGATTTTTGGAGTCTTTTGATTTTTATCAATTTATGCTTGTGAAACTTTCCTCGAGATAATTGAAACTCCCTTAATAGGCCAAAGAGGAACGGATGACTAGCTTATAGGAAATTGTCCATGTTGATGTGCATAGTCCATTATGTGTAGCCATATGCGATGGATCTTTTTGCTTCATATGCTTTCTCCAGAAATTTGAGTGAATATATCTATATATTTACTTAATAAGGAAGAAGTATGAAACATTTGAGAATTGTTCAAAGACTTTCAAGATGAAGTGAAAAATCATTGTAACAAGAAAGTAAAAGAGTTTATGATTTGATCATAAAGGAATATATTGGAGTTACAGGTTTAGCAAAACACCTAAGATTTGAAGAATTGTTCCATGATTTGTGTTTCCCGATAAACCATAGGAGTATGGCATATTCGAGAGATGAAATCAAACCATGTTTGACATGGTAAGATCAAAGGTGTCATTTATAAAACTGCCATTATGTTTTAAGGATTAAAGCTTTAGATACTACCGCTTTTACACTGAAAAGAGCACCATTGTGATCCGTTGAAATGACACCATATGAGTTATGGTTTGGGATAAAACCCGAATTGTCTTTTCTTAAATTTTGGTATGCTATGCATAAGTAAAATGTTTACAAGCAAAGTCGGATAAGAATATGTTTGTAGGTTATCCCAAAGAATTTGTTGGGAATTGCTCCATAACACCGAGGACAAAAGAGTTTGTCGCTTGGAACGTCAAGTTTCTTGAGAAGGAATTTTTCGCGAAAAGTTATGTGGGAGGACAATAGAACTTTGATAAGGTTGTTGAACCTTAGCTATATGTGCTAAGTAGCACAGTGCTGGAAAGTGTCCCGATGGCAGCCATAATGCTCATGACTCCCGTGATTACAAATGGTGTGATCTCGGAGATTAGAGTTCCTATTGAACCGTGTGGGTTGGTAAGAATCAAATAGTAAGATTTGAAACAGAAGTCGTTATTGTTTTGACAATGATGAACCGACTTCATGCAAAGAAGCGATGATGGGCCCTGACTCCATAAAATGACTAGAATTCATAGAATCTGTGATAGTTTCCATACACGAGAAATCAAGTTTTGAACTTGAAAGACCCTCCGGAAAGGCATGAAGCCTATTAGTCATATTTGGATCTATAAATAGACATAGATGTTGACATCTATTAAATAGTCGACATTTTGGAAAGGAGTTTACGACAATGTTCAAGGAGTTGACTATGACAACAGTTGATCTTTCATACCGATATTTCGTCTTGACGGATTAATGTAGCAATCACTACATATAATTCAGTATATGGCAGTTGAATAAACAAAACAAGGTTCTTCTAATAGAATAGTTACCTAGGACGTGTACATGACACGGTCCATAGGGTTTTGTTAATTCAAAGGGTGCTAAAAGGGCATGCAAACTTCAATAGTTGAAGTGAGCATAGCGGAGTTGGAATCTTCACCATGATGAAAATGTTAAAAGAGTTTAAATTCATCAGAGATGATGAAGATGCTTGCATTTGCAAGAAATTAAGTGGGAGCGTTGAGACAAATTTCCAATATATTATGCAGAGTACATATTGTTGATTGGAAATGATGTATCTTTTATTTACACAAGCTAAGAATTTTATTAAAATAGGATTTCGATGAAAGACTTGGGGAAAACCGGAATATTCGGCATCAATATCTATATGGATAGATTGAGGAGCTAATATGGTTTTTCCAGACGTACATATATGAGATATTGAAAGGGTTCAAAATGGAAACAAGAAGAAAGGTTCTTGCTGCATGTAAAGGATTGTATCAAGATTCAAGTGTTTCAACACTTGGTGAGTAAAATCACATGAAGATTTTTGATCGATTATACCTTGATATGTATATATCCAGATGTGTCCTATTCTCTAAATGTTATGAGCACATACCAGAATGATTCATAAGATGATCATTGGACAATAGTAAAGATATGCTTATGAGCTTTGGAAGAACTAAGAATATATCATGTATAAGTGACAAATAGTTAAAGGTAGTTCATTGTAAAGTATTACATTGATACTAGTTTTGTCACAAGATACAAATTAAATTTATCTCAATTTATACTATTGGTGGCACAAAGTAATGGAAAAGATGTTCCATGATGGATTTGGATGAGTTCCAAAGTTGAGACATTGTGACGGATACTACAACAAAAGGCTAAGTATATGACTGCTATAGTAGCAGCAAAGGAGGGCATTGTGTTAAGTAGTTTGTTATCAAACTAGGTGTGGTTCAAAGTGGGTTAATACTATGAAGATATATTGTATGACAATAATATCAACATATTTTAACCCGAACGAACTAAAGGTCTCACCAAAGGACCAAATTTATACAATGTCATCTCATTTGAGAATGAGTGATGCGTAGAGACGCAAAGACATGCAAATACACATGGACCTGAAACTGTCAGATCTGGAGATTATGTTAACCACTAGCAATTGCGTATATGCAACACCAGAAAGCCATAGGTGTTCAATACGCAAAGTTTTTCAAACTAGATTATTGACTCTAGTGCAAGTGGGAGACTGAAGGGAATATGCCCGAGAGGCAATAATAAAGTGGTTATTATCTTGTTCCTTCTTTATGATAAATGTTTATTTTGCATGCTATAATTGTATTAATTTGGAAACGTTAATACATATGTGTTAATAAACAAAAGGAAAGTTCCTAGTTATGCCTCGCTTATAAACTAGCTTGTTGATTAACAAGATGATCAAGGTTTCCTGATCATGGACATTGGATGTTGTTAATAACGAGGTCACAACATTAGTGGAATGATGTGATGAACATTCATCCGAAGTATAGCACTACGAAAGTCATTGTGTTTATATTTCTGTAACATCATACGAAGTAATCCTAGTCCTTAGACCATGAGATCATGTCAATCACTAACACTAGAAGAGTATCTTGATAACATCAAACGTCACACCGTGAAAGGGTGATTATAAAGGTGAGTTCAGTGCTACGAAAGTGTTATGTAGAGGCTCATGGATCAAGAGTGGGATTTGTCCATCCCGATGACGGATAGATATACTCTAGGCCCTCTCGGTGATATCACATTGGTTAGGTTCCAAGCAAGTGATGAGATCACTAGAATGTTATATCACGGGAATGAGAAAAGAGTGCATGTCAGCAATGAGATCAAACTAGGTATGGAGATACCGATGATCGAATCTCGGACATGTAATATATTGCGAGACAAAGGGGGTTATTTACTAGCGTTAAAGGTTCTCACGATCACATAAGTCATCGTTGAATGTGTGGGAGTCAGTACGGATCTCCAGGTCCCGCTGCTGATTATTGATCGGAGAGGGGTCTCGATCATGTCTGCATTATTCGTGAACCGTAGGGTGACACACTTAAGGGATACCGACACCATTTGGAGCAAATATGTTTCAGATAAAGATTTAAGAAAGTGCTGGAATTATTTCAATAGACACCAAAACTGTTTCGGGTGAAATTCCTGAAATTGGTTCTGCATGTAATATTAAAATGTTGCAGGGGGTTTTATGTGAATTTTTTTAATTAAAGTAATTAACAAAATTCTGAATAAAATTAATAAAAGAGTTTTATTAAATGAGAGAGCATTAAATTTGGAGAAATTTAATGCATTTAAAGTGGAGACTTTAATGGAGAATGTGAAGAGGCAAATTTATGTGGAGGGGGTTACCACCACATGAATGGAGGAGATGAAGCGTCACCTCCATGGGGCGCCGGCCATGGGAGGTGTACCCTCCCCTTCTCCTATAAAAGGCCCCCCTCTCCTCACTTCTCACTCACACCTCCTCGTGAAGGATCTCTCTCCCCCTCTAGTATTTTCCCCCATGGTGTCGGATTAGCGAGATACATGTTCCCGATTGCTTTATCTGGAAAGGAGTTGCTGCTTCCGCTGCTTTGCTAGAGCAAGGGACGAAGGTTGTCAGGGTACCGGACGTGTGTGCGATCACGGATGCACCGCTGCTTTGCGGTGCTGGACTTTGTGGTGCTAGACTTGCTGGAGCTGGATCTGATGGACGTGCTGGAGCTGGACCTGCTGGACCTACTGGACTTCATCACGATCTTGATATCAGCAAGTGTATGACTACATCGTCCATGAATTCCATATCATTAACAAATCTTTGTTGTCTTCGAGGGTATGTTCTCTATGGATGTATATCCACCTGTTGCTTGTATCTAATAGATAGATCTTGGCGTATAATAGTTCCCATCGTAGGAAATATTTGTTTTCTACGCGGCGAACCAAACTAGAAGATTGGGCATGATGCGGGTATGGTGCATGACATGGCAAAGATGCGATGCGACTAGGTAATATTAAGCGAAATTGGGGTTCCGACATTTAATTAGATGGTTTATTTTGTTTAGATACCCCGCAATTTAAATGTTGTGTTAACAAGGCAAAACATGGCATCAGTTCGCTACACAAATTTAAATGGAGGCGATAATAGACAAGAATAGTTGCATATGCGCTCCATATTTAATTATGAGGTGAACCGGTCATAATGCCCCAAATAATAAATATGTATGCGAGTATGACCAATTTAATATGCAACAATATAGCATTTATATAATATAGGGATGGGTTAAGCTAGGGGTCGCACGGTCGGCTCGGAGATCTCGGGGTTGCGATGGGTTGGTCTTCGGCTCCAGGAAGAAGAACTTGGCATTAAGAGATCAGGGTGTTCCGGTTCGGTCTTGGTTCATCAGGTTCATGAAGGAGTCTGGTTACCAACTTTGGTGTCGGTGACGAAACTTTCAGCTGGCGCCATGGTCTTCGTGGTTTAGTTTTCATTGACTATGGTGAACTTGTTTTGACCCTGGTAAGATCACGTTAATGAAGTTGAGAAAACAAAAGCAGATCATGTGATGCTTTCATTGAAGAGAGGATGCATACATCGAACGACACTAGGACAGAACTAGTGCCTACACCCTCACAACAATACATGTGTTGGCCACAATAGCAAACGCACGAGGTGTGCATGTTGGACTTGGTTGAGCAGCATCAAGTACAGGGGAACTTGAGGCGTTCGAAGCTGAATTGGAGGCATCGCTGCAGGAATAGAGCTGGAGGTGGTCAGTGGCGCCGCGTTCCAGTCAAGGACGGCCGGAATTGAAGAAGGATGTTGGGAAGGCGATCTGCAGACTTGCACGGGTCAGGTCGAGGGGGAGATCAAGCAGTGACTGGGCCAAGGACGAACATCGTCCTTGATATTTCTTGTAGGCCACAACCTTGGGCGCACAGGGTCAAAGGAGAGTGATGAGTGCATATTTGCATCATGTTTTACATTATTATTTTGGATTATAGATGTAGAATATTTTTATTTTATGGCACTCCCGCGTATATTTTATGTCTGTTTTCACCAGGATCGGGACAGATGATGGATCCAATGGATATAATTCTTGGAGCATTTGTATTGAGGAGAAAAGGAGTCAAAAACAACGTAAATTGCTTATTTAGGAAATATTAATGATACCAGAAGAAAACCAGAAGCGATCAAAGGAGGCAGAAGGTTCAACGACCAACTATATGACTGCAGAAATATTTCCGGCCATATAGCTCCGGCCGTATAGTTGGCGTCGCCTCCGCCTCCTCAAATAGTTTCACCCCGTGCAACTGGTGCGAAGAGACGACTTGCAGAACACCCGGAAATCACAGACACCTCACCTACGGAAGGCATCTTGAGCGGGAACTCATCCACCGGGGATCCATCTTCGCCCTACGCAGATCCGGGAGGCTAAGGCATCGATCTTCGTCATCCACCGCTGCATCACCACCATCTCCATCCATCCCATCTACATCTTGTCTAGATCTTGTTGTAATTTCCGTAATCCTTGTGGATTTATACACGTACTATTCATCTATGATAGATTCCGTTGTTATTGCCATGATGTTGATTGCCTCCATGTCTGAGTAGATCATGAGTTCTTTGGGAGATGGAGAAACCCTAGAATGATATTGAAATAAGATAAAGTCTATTTTGATATTCATCACTGTGACCATGTGTTAAATTTTCTACATCTTCATGTTGAGAGTAGTCAACCTCTCAATATTTGCCTCTCATTGGGACTTGATGGAGGGAACTACTAGTTGGTAGACGGAGGCATGCTAGCACTTACAGTGACTATAAAGCTGTTGGCACCCCTTATGTATCAACTTGGGAAACCTAGGAAACTCACGGAACACTATCCATGCCATGGGATACGTCCTACGGGATAATGTCCCTTAATAGCGCAGTAATTCGACTCATGTCGATTGCTGACTGCTGTGGTTATGCGGATGATGTGAGCAGCAGTTGCTTCCTTTTTGTCCAAATACGGAGTTCCTCCCACACATACATAGTTGAGAATGTTCATGATGATAATCTTTATCTTAGCTCTTTATAATGCTAGTGGTGTATCCGCTACTACTTAAGAACGTTTTTTCCCTATTATAGTTTCAATCTCTCTTACATACGTGATACTTACTTTCTGTATTCAGTTATTTTACTTTACTTTATTATTGCTCATATATCTAAAACCCCAAAACACCTTTTTACACAATACTCGCATTTTATCTTGTCACTTAGAACTTTATCTAGCATTTCCATCGTAACATTTATTTCAAGAGTTATTAGACTTCAGACTCCTGCTCCCCGTGGGATCCATATCTTTATTTCAAAACTATCTACAAACGATTTGTACACTTGCAGCCATCAAGCTATTTTCTGGTGCCATTGCCGGGTTGCTAAGCGTTGTAGGTCTTTTAGTTTTTGCTTATTTAATTTTGTCTTGCTAAATTTTGTTTTGAGTTATAGGTTTCCACCAAAATGATGGAGTTTGAGCATATGACTAGTACTAAACCACTCAACTGCTTTGGGAAGCCCTATGATATTTATAAAAGAGACAACTCCAATGAGAAGACAAGGTGGTTTGAAATAAATCCTCTACTACTTGGTATTTTACACAAGAAGCAATTTACTGGAGATGAAGAAGATCCCGATCCATATGAGCATATTGCATGTTTCAAAGATATATGTGGCACTTTTCTATTGACAGGATATACCGCTGATGAGATAAGGGTTAAACTTTTTAGTCAGACTTTGACTAGTACAACTCTCTCATGGTATAGATCTCTCCCGCCCGAAGCCACTACTACTTGGGATAATCTAGCCTGTGAATTTCTAGCAAAATATTATCCATTGTCAAAATCTTTTGGAATCAGGCATCTTATAATGACTTGGAAAAACCGTTCTAATGAAGGACTAGTAAGAGCTTATATAAGATTTAAAGATTTACTATGACTATGTTCGCATCATGATTTACCTGAATGGTATTTGTTGAAAGTCCTTTATGGCGGTTTAATTGAACAAACTAAAATTGAACTAGACTCTTTCGCGGAAGGAGCCTTTATGAATCTTCCTATACCTAAAGCTTGGGCTTTACTTAATAGAATTCATGACCATATAGTTTCATGGAATTTTGGTCTAGGAAGTGAAGGAGGCTTAGAAATTGAACATGATTGTATTCATGACTATAATAAATAATTCCATGTTAAAGAATTATCTAAAGAACTTTATTTGGATTCAGATCTTGTGTTGCATGTTGTTAAAGCTTTTACAGAACATATCAAAGCTTCAAAAGAAGGTCCGGTCAAGTATGATCCACCACCCGAACCTGAGAAGAAAAGAGAAGATAAAGCAACACTGGCCTCCTTAGAACCAATAAATTAGATGTCTTTCCCTAACACTGCACAAAAGCATATTCTTGAATATGAATAGGTCAAATCAGTACTGGATAAGAAGGAAGAAGAAATTATGCCAGAAGTCGTGAAACATCTAGAAGAAACCAAAGATGAAGAGGTAACCAAGGAAGCAATTATGGGTATGTACGCACATTATAACATAGTTGAACTTGATGAAGAGACTTATGTATTAGTTGAAGGTAAAACAAAGGTAAAAGATGTGGGTAAGCCTGTTCTTCCCAGCATATTTGAAGAAACCTCGCATTAGGGTTTATGTGATCTTGGCACCACAATTAATGTTATATCTTATGATTTGTACTTAGAAATAAAAGAAGAAATAGAACCAGCTACAATTGAAAATACTGATATGATAATTATGTTAGCCAATAAAAATCTTAGAATTCCAATGGGAGTAGTTGAAGATGCAACTGTCATAATTGGCAATAAAAACTTTCCTATCGATTTTGAAGTTGCTGATATGCCAGCTGACGCTCTTTGCGCAATTATATTTGGAAGACACTTTTTGCGTGATATAGGTTCCTATGTTAATTTCGAGAAGGAGATTGTGTCTCTTAAGCTTGGGGGAATGGAAAATAAATTCCATGTTTCCAAATTTAAAGACAGACCTCCACAAATACAAGAAGAAGAGGAAGAGAGAACTATTGAGGAAATGGCGCCTTTTTTCTTTAGTAATCAAGAAGAAGAACTAAATGAAGATCCAAATTATGAAGAAATAATTATGGAGGACAAGTCCCTAGTAGAACTAGAAGATGAATTCGGTTCACTTCCCATAATGGGACCTCCAACTGATGAGGATTTTGCAGAGCCAGAGAAGAGAGGGGACGAGGAACTACCACCCCAGAGTTTAAGACTCTACCAGATAATCTCAAATAAAGGTTTCTAGATGATATAAATAAATTTCCTATTATTATCAGTGCTCAACTTTCAGGAAAAGAAGAAGAAGAACTGATGGAGATACTTAAGGATCATCGCAAGGCCTTTGGGTACTCAATGGATGACTGGAAGGGCATAATTCTCATGATAGTTGTCCATCAAATATTCGTGGAGGAAGGTGCTAAACCAGTTGCGGAATTTAATAGAAGATTGAAGCCTGAAATGAAAGAAGTGTTAAGAAAAGAAATTGTACGCCTACCGGACGTAGGTATAATCTGTCCTATGAAAGAAAGTGAATGGGTAAGTCTTGTTCATTGTGTCCCTAAGAAGGGCGGATTTACTGTTGTTCCTAACGAAAATAATGAATTGATACCTACTAGAACTATTGTTGGGCATAGGATGTGCATAGATTTCAGAAAATTAAATAAAGAAACTAGAAAAGATCACTATCCTTTACCATTCATAGATCAAACTTTAGAAAGGTTAGCAAACCATACTCATTTTTGTTACTTGGACGGATACTATGGTTTTTCTCAAATAGCTATTCATCCTGATGACCAACTTAAAACAACTTTCATTAGTCCTTATGGTTTACATGCTTACTGACGTATGCCTTTTGGTTTATGTAATGCTCCGGCTACTTTTCAACGATGCATGACTTTTATTTTTGCAGATTTCATAGAACTTATAATGGAAGTATTTATGGATGACTTTTCTGTCCATGGAACATCGTTTACTAGTTGCTTAGATAATCTCAAAAGAGTTTTGCAGCATCATGAAGAAACTAATCTTGTTCTAAACTGGGAGAAATGACATTTTCTGGTCAAACAAGGTATAGTCCTTGGACACAAGGTATCAGGTAAGGGAATTGAAGTTAATAGAGCTAAGGTTGAGGCAATTGAGAGAATGCCACAACCTAGGGATATTAAAGGTATAAGAAGTTTCCTTGGTCATGTGGGTTTTTATAGAAGGTTCATTAGAAATTTCTCTAGAATATCTAAACCTTTGACTAACCTCCTGCAAAAGGGAGTAAGATTTAATTTTGATGATGTAACATCCCAATTTCAGCAACCCTGATTAGTTGTCCAGAAGGCAAAAATCAGGGGGAACAAAAACTTTTTCTTATTTAATGCTGAAGTGTTTGCTTGTTGTTTGGATATGCTTATGCATATGAATGTGTATTAGATGATATACTTCCTTACCTCAACACCAGTTGACAAAAGCTAATTTCCAAAAATGTCTTGGCTTAATTTCCATATTCTAAAATGTTCTGGCATTTCAGAACCTGAGCCAAGAAGCCTTTGCAAACCAACTATTTTAGTAGCTTCTATTAATCAAGCTATGGAGAGATATATAATATAATCTCCTTATGTTTTATAGACAGAACCTTCAACTATTCTTATCTCTAGCTTTCCCAAAAATTCTTCTTAAAGATTTGAATTTTACTCTTGGTAGAGATACCAAGGACCTTAACTTGTTCAAACTCCAACCTATTTCAAAATACCTATCCTTACCTCAAGCTAAGCTTGGTGGTAACCCCAATAGTAGTTGATTTATTTATAAGATGAGTTGCCTTGATCTGCTGGTTAATTGTCTACTTAGGAGATAGTATGAGCTACTCTAGGAGCTCATCACTAGGATCCAGATGTCTCCCACTCATCCCACCTTAAGCAAGAATACAAGCAGGACCTAATCCCTAGATATTAGGAGATCATCTAAAACCCTTAACCAGCTCAATTATGAAGACATCCCTTCTAGAAGATTCCAAGTCAATGATGACCAATGTCAAGCATGCATCCTTTCTACTCAATCTAAACTTCAACATCATCCATTTGATGATGCTTGGGTACCTTGCAACTCAACAAAAACACCTCCTCTCATATTCTAGTCAAAATCCCCAAATCTGCCTAATTTGACTAAGTCCGGAATACTATTTCCAACATCACCTTTTTGGATGTCTCCCTTCCTCAACCCTTGTGCATTTTTGAAAATGCATATGAACCATCTTGTTAACCTTACGGAGGACTAAAAATTCCCACTCTTTCCCTTGGTTAGATCATCCTCCAACCCACTTGTTCTTGATGGTTTTGTAGGCAAGAAAATAACTTTTCCTGCAAATCTAGTCATCATGCCTACTTTGGTAGAAGCTCACACCACCATTCAATCTTCTATGGACCAACTCTTTGCATGGTTGTGCTCTACTCATATAGTTATATCCTTACCTACTTCACTTGTACCAATTGGATCATTGAGTTGGTTAAACCCACAAGGTTTTGAATGCTAGTTGATAATATGCTTTGGCAGGCTTATTTTATTCAAAGTTTGAAATCAATCCTCGATGAACTCAAGCAAGATCAAGCTCAAACCTCTGTATCATGTTGATGTACATCACTTGGTCTATCCATCCATCTACCCCATGCCCCAAGGGGAGATCTGAACTCCAAGACACAACCATGTTTTGATGGTAGAAATTAACATCCTAGGGTAATTCACCAAAATCAACATGGGTTCTTCAATCCCAAGTTTGCAAATGCTTGATACACCTGGTATACATCATCTACCTTGATCATCAAGATTTCTCAATAATCCTCCATAATTAGTTTGGCACCAAATCAATTTAATTCTTTAATAGACCAATTCTTCAAAACCTCTTCCGTAAGGGAAAGAGTGGTTTTTGCCAAAACAGTTCCCCAACTCTAAGCACTTTTGAGGCCCATATATCATACCCTATCTTCCCACTTCAAAAATAAATATTTTTGAAGAGTTTTATTATTTCTTTTTGCTTATTTCTTTAAATGGAAGACATGGAATAATAAATGTTTTAAATACTTTTAAGCCCCAATAAATCTTGGGAAAATTCCCCTAAGTGTGTATTCACATTTGGGACCATCTCCAACCTAAAACCAACCTTGTCAAATGTAAGATTATCAAATGAGCTCCAATACTTCACTTCTGCAGTTTTCGAACAAATGGATTTAAGAAGACTTATAAGTCATGGAAAAATCTCAAATAATTCCTAGAGGGGTATCTCAACTCCCTCTATCCACCAGCATCTTTAGTTCATCTTGCATAAACCAAGAATTGAGACTTCCATCATGATCATCTACATTGCTAATCATGCCTATTTCCAAGATGTTGATCAATATCAAGTCAAAACCCCTCAAGCCTTCCACAGCAAGCCTCCTCTACCCCAGCACACCCCTCTGGTCGAGATGCACTGTAGCAATGCACTGTAGCACCCCTTCCCCTTGTCCTTTAGTGCTTGGACGAAGGAGAAATGCACCCATTGGTCATACCTTTCTCTTTACTTCTTGCAGCAACCATCCCACCTCTACTCTGCCCTCAACCCACACCAGAAACCACTCCATCGCCCACAGCATCCACCCCTGGTTTTCCCTCCTCCCTCACTTGCTCCATGGACTAGATCAACCATGAACCCCCTCCTCTTCGGTATATAGCTCCATTGGCCAGCTCCCCTCTCCCCCTTGGCCTCATTTGCCTCCTACCCCTCTACTTCACCACCCAGAGCACCCTCTCCCCCTCCACTGCCTTGCCCTGCTCGAGAGAAAGCAAGGGAGAAGCCTCGGCCCTCTCTCCAAAAATCGAGCTAAGGTCCCTCCCTTTGCCTCCTCCCAAGACGCATGTTTCTCTATGGTGATCCCCTCCTCCTCCTCTTTCTAACTGTGCCTCCCTCTCTTCTCAGGAACAGCTAGAACCTCCTCGCCGGCGAGCTCCCGATCCATCTCCGTCGGCCGCCACTGCGTGAGCCACCTCCCTACTTCGGACCAAGCTCTGATGCCCTTCGCCAGAACCGCCTCCGACCCCTGGGTCGCCCGACGCTCTCGCCACCACCATGCACGCCTCCCCGACCCTGCTCCGGCGAGCTCCCGAGCCTGCTCCGCCGCGGGATGCGTGCGACGCTCTCCTTCCGCGGAACACCCCTCTTCCGCCCCTCTCCGGACTCGTCGCCGGCCACCGCACCTCCCTGGACCCCTCCCGGCGCCTCCCCTCCGCCCAGGTGAGCTCCCCCGCCGCCTCTCGACGCTCCTAGGGATTACTCCGCTGTCTACGCGTCGAGAGGTGGACGACGCCCCGGGGCCGTCGATCACAACTTGATCGAAAGGCCACGGCCCTCCATACCACTTCGGCCCCCGAAGGCCGCTGACGGGCGGGACCCACCCGCCGGAGTTTGAACTCGTCTCCCGCCCGCGGTCGTGGTGGTGATTGCGCCGGCCCATTGGCACCCACTTGGAACAGCCCAGTTTCGGCCAGCCTTTTTCCTTTTTCCTTTCTAATATTCCAGATCTGAAAAATTAGTTGTTGGTTTAATTAAAAATAAAAATGGAAAACCAGTTGTATTGTCCAGATCTAATTTTCACCAAGTACCTAAGTGTCTTGCACAACATACAGAACCAGTCCCTTGCCAAAAATAATCTTTATTATTTTTCTGGCATTTAACCTTCCAAAAAGTATACTTGGCAATCAATAAATCCCCCAGGGAGTTCTATATACCCAAACAGCATAAATCCAAGTTCCCATAGAATTTACTTGCTGTACCAATCAACCAGCATAGGTCTCATGCCAAGGTGAATAGTAGTTTGCCCTTGGTAAAAATAATAAAATCCCTCCAGTACTGACTTTAGGAAATTCCCTAGACCAAATCATGAGTCCAATCGACCCAAGTACAATTATCCTGGATGCTCTACACTAAGGCCTATCCAAATCCAGGATCTCATGATTTATTGAGCCTTGAATATTTTTCTGTGAATTAAACTGTTCTGTGCATGGTTTATTCACCCCTAAGTTCACTACAGTAGTTATGCTAATCCAAAAATGTTGATTCCAATTTCTGCAGAACGGTATTAGAAGTACCTACCACGTGTCCTTGGAATCAAATCAAAAGATGCTGTAGATTTAATCTGGTGAAAAAGACTAGTTGTGTATAGAACTGCATTTGGGAATTCCCTGAGGGCATTCTGGTAATTTTCTTGACCTGATTCCAACTCTCAGTGAACAAGTACATCAAACCCCACCAACCCATACAAGGAAATAATTTTTGGAGCTCCAGAATATTTCTGTTAAATTATTTCCTAAAACTAGAGTATTATTCACTATAAAAATCCCTATAAATCGTTGGTAAGTGATAAAATAGTGAAACCACTTTTGTTGGCTTCATCTTATCAGTACCCATATGTTGGTATCATGTTTATTACAATAGTACCATACAGAATATGGTCTTGTCCAAAAATCCATCTCTTAGGTAGTTTCTAGACTATAAATCCTAAGGTGTATTCATTCCCTTTCTCCAAGGCCATCTCAATCTCCTATTTCCAATCCTCCCAAAGCCATCTGAATATAAATCTGGTATCATTTCTTTGTTTGCTGTATGAATTGGGTAATTGTATGCCTTGTATTGATTGTGCCCTCTTGTTTGTTTGCATGTGTTGTCTGGTTGACGATAGTTGCGATGAAATCGGAGAGCGGAAGAAGTGGTACTTATTATGAATGTTGGTATTCTTGGTTATTCTAATGAAGAAGTCCATGGACATTTATGCCATATTGCTGATTGTTAGGCAATCCACCTTCTTGCTCATAATCCTTGTCCTACTATTTTACTTATGCATGTTTTGTCTACTATTTGTGAAACTGTATGGTTTTATTATTTGTTGATGCATATATGGTAATGGTTTGGCCCCTCCGAACTACTACACTTTAGTACTACTAAGTACAACCCCCTTGGTGACACCTACTTGCCCTTAGTAGAATAGATGGTGTATATCACCATAACCCTTTGGAGACCCCCGATTTAGCCGAAACAAAGCTAGAGGATGGGAAGACCCCGAAAAAAGTTTTACCAAATGTTTTATGATAAAACCTTGGTGAGGTGGGACCTCCCAAGAAATTTTGAGAAAGAGAAAGGTTTTTTTTACAAAGTGCTGAAGGGAAAACTGGAGGAAAAAGGTTTACGAAAACGCACCTGGTTGTCTGCAGTTTTGCTAGAACAATTAACCCGTGTAACCACATTACTATGGAATGGGACAGGGCTGGATTTGATGGTTGTCTATTCCGGTATAAGATGCTTCGCAACAACTACATGGGATCGGGGATCCCTAGAGGGTGGGCCTTCTCCGATAAAGGTGGGACCTAGAGAAGGAACAAAGGGTCGGCAGGCCTCCACGCGTTACTATCAGCCCCTCATTGAAAGCGCACACTCGAGAAGTGGAAAACGCGCTCCGGTTGGTCCTCTCCCGATGTCCCGGTTTTGAGGGGATTAACACTCATAGGGTAGGCACTTATATTGGAGTGGGCATCCGGAGAGTCTTGATCGGTTACTCGACCCACGATCGGTGAAGATCAGGGTAGTGTACCCGGATGGTGTGGGTAAAGTGTACAACCTCTGCAGAGTGTAAATCTATTCGAACAGCCGTGTCCGCGGTCATGGACGGTTGGGAAGGTTGCTGTAGAGTGGTGATGGTTTTGATTTCAAAAAGGATTTCGGAAAAGAAATGACTTTGAAATGTTTTGACCATGGGATGGTCGGGAAGGATACCTTGTTTGACCGTGGGATGGTCAGAGAGGTATGTAAGGAGTTTGGTCGTGGGACGACCTGACGACGGGAACAAATGGGTGACCCAGTCCTAATGTTTTCAGAACTTTTCAAAAAGGTTTCCAAAATGTTTTACAAAAAGTTTTCAACAAAGATATGTAGATGCTATATGTACAAGAGAAACTATTTGAGAAAAGAACCCCTCTTGGAGCCCTCCTACTACCACAGCCATAGTGCATATCCCCTTGCTATTACTATTATCTTAAGGTGGTTTGCGAGTACATTCAAAGTACTCACTGACATTGTCCCTGGTTATGAACTTGGTCAGATTTCAAGAAGAAGGTGAAGTGGACGACTATGCGAGCTAGGACGTTCTCCTAGTCAATTGCCTGTAGGTTAAGGCACGGCTCGGGCTCTGCGCTTGTCAAAGTCCGCTGCTGATTATTGATGTAGCCATAACGACATTTATGTAAGTCTTGTAATTCAGTACATTCTCGGATGTTGCAATGATACTTGTCGATTATGTGCCACGATTAACTGATCATGGGATCATGGTTGTATGCATAACAGGGTTTCTCGAAGGATTAATCCGGGGGCCCCACAGACTTGGTATCAGAGCCATCCTGACTGTAGGAGAACCTTAGTTGGCATAGTCGTTAGACAGGAACCTTATTTTGAAAACCCCGGCATTCGAAAACTAGTTTCCCAATGAGTTTCCAAAAGTTCTACTTCTTCTCTTACTCTAAGAAAATGTTTTCGAAAATGGTTTCCTCTAACTCTCGTCCAAACTTCAAACCTACGGATTTTAAATAACTAGGATCCAGAACCCAGTGACGACAATGAGAAGAAGATGAATACAAGCAACTACCAGCAAACACAAGGAGACTACAATATCGCTCTCCCAGCGAAACTCTCATAATCAGAAGACATCAAGTGTTGCATCATAAATAAACATCCAAGATACGACGAAGGCTTCATCTGCAAGATTGTGACTTGATACGTCCATTTTGCATCACTATTCTGTGTCTTAATTCACTATTATTCATTGATATATTTCGTATTGAGAGGTGATACTTATGTTATTTCATCTATTTTTGCATGGTTGATGACTTTTGGAGCATGGACCGCTGCAGTCAGGATTCTGATGGAAAAGGTGCTGTTTGGAGGCAAAATTCGCGAAGATCAGAAAATCCGGGAAAATATACGGAAAATTCTATTTTTCCAGAAGACTCAGGATGCCAGAAGATGGAGTGGTGGTGGGCCACAGGGGGCCCACACCACCCCATGGCACGGGTAGGCCTAGGCCGTGCCTAGGAGTGGTGTGGCCGCCCTGGCCCACTCCAGCCTCTCTCCTTTGGCATATATCATCCCCACGAAACCCTAAGACTCGAGGGAGCGACCACAGAAAGATTCCGCCGCGTCTGCGGGCCGGAACACACCGAGAGAGAAAGATCTCTCCGGCAGACAGATTTCTGCCGGGGGAATTCCTTCCCTGAGAGGGGAGATCGTTGCCATCAACACCACCATCAAGTTGGACTTCATCGGGATCATCATCCTGATCATCACCACCATCATCACCACCATCATCACTATCAGCACCCTCACCACCGTCTCCATATTGCTGTAACAATTGGTTGAATCTTGCTATAGTTCATAGGGCAAACTTTCCCGGTGTTGATTACTCTTTGTAGTTGATGTTATTGAGTGAATCATTGAATTATGGTTTATGTTCAGATTGTTATACATCATTATTCCATCTCTGATCATGATCCATATGATGTCTTGTGAGTAGTTCGTTTTTTTCTTGAGGACATGGGAGAAGTCTTGTTGTTAGTAGTGGAGTTGCGTTGAGAAAGATTCAATAGATTGCTATTTAAGTTGTGGTGTACTTCTTTTAGTGGTGTCATGTGAACGTCGACTACATGACACTTCAGCTATATGGGCCTAGGGGAATGCATTGTGTATTTGGCTACTAATCGTAGGGGTTGCGGGAGTGACAGAAACCTGAACCCCCGTTAGGAAACCATTGCACAAGGGACGTAAGGGTCTTAGAGTTTAAAGCTATGGTTAGGTTTCTACCTTAATTACTTTCTTGTACTTATGGATGTTTGCAAGGGGTATAATCACAAGTATGTATTTAGTCTTGGATGGGGCGGTACATTAGCACAGGTTCACCCACACAACACTTAGCAAGCTAGAGAAGATTAATCGACTATATGAAGCGAAAGCACTTGACAGTCTTCCCATGTGTCCTCGAGAACGTTTGGTCATCTATAGAAATACAACCGGCTTGTCCTTTGCTGCATAAAGGATTGGGCCACTTGCTGCATTCATTCTTACTGTCTTTCATTTACTCGTACTTTGTTTACTTGCTTTATCGAAAACGCCTAAAAATCCGTTTGCTAAGTATTTGTAGAGAATTCCTGATCCATACCACTAGCCAGCACCTTCTGCTCCTCGTTGGGTTCGACACTCTTACTTATCGAAAATACTGCGATACACCCCCTATACTTGTGGGTCATCAAGACTATTTTATGGCACCGTTGCCGGGGAGTGAAGCGCTATTGGAGAGTGGAACTGGTAAAGGAAACTTCTACCGTGAGTATTGTTTACTTCTGCTAGTTGCTTTATTTTTGTTATGGATAGTTCGCTGAGTTTCTTATTTGGTAATGCTACTACCACTGCTATGGTAGTAGATAAGCCACCACCTGCTGAGAAAGATGTTTTCAAAATACCTACAAGAATTATTGATCGTGTTATGGATAACTACTATGTTGGGGATGGAACTGTCCATCCCGGTGATCATTTACTCTTTATACACAAATTATGCGGGTTGTTCAAGTGTGCAGGTATTACTACAGATCAAGTTAAGAAGAAGTTATTCTCATTATCACTGAAAGGAAGAGCTGAGGAATGGTATAAGCTGCTGAAGAATGGTCAAGCTCTGGAATGGGAGGAAATAGTGCCTCTCTTTTATTCAAAGTTTTATCCTCCTAGGGAGATTCATAAAGATCGGAATCAAATATACAACTTTTGGCCTCTTGATGGAGAGAGTACAGCTCAAGCTTGGGGGATATTGAAGTTTCTAATGCTCAAATGTCCCATTCATGAGCTCCCCAACAATATAATTATCAACAACTTTTATGCAAGGCTCCCTCTACATGACAAAGATTTATTGGATGCCTCTTGTGCTGGATCATTCACTCGTATGGAAGAAGAAGTTAAATGGGACCTTCTAGATCGTATTCAAGACAATGCTGAAGCTTGGGAGAATGACAAAGGTAGAAAGTCAGGTATAAATTATGATTATGATTGCATTGAATCTTTTATGGGAACTGATGACTTTCAAAATATTAAAAATGCTTATGGTCTAGACTCTCAAGCTATTGCTTCTTATTTTAAGGCTTTTACTTCCTACATTGAAGTGCCTAAAAAGAAGTGGAATAAGTATCATGAACCTTATAAAGATGTTGCTAAGTGTATTCCTTCAAGAAATACTGAAGTTTATACTGCTAATCATGTTTTACCTGAACCTTATATTGAGAAAATGCCTTTCCCAGTTAAGGTAAAGGAACATTCTATGATGGCTAGTATGGTAGATGAAAGTATGAATAAAGCTGTTGAACCTGATAAACAAATGGTTGATGAACCTATAATAGCAAATGTGAAAGACTTTGTCACCAAGTATGAAAAAGAGGGACACCCTATCCTTTGTAACGATACCTCTAATATTGTTTCACAAAGTAGTGTTATGAGAGCTAGTATCCGGTGTTTTCTGTTAGAATAAGTGATCATTGCTATGATGGTCCTTGTGATAGCTATATTGTTAAGTTTATGCATGATACTGAAAGTTACTATGAGAGAGGGAAAATTGTTCTTATGTATCTCAATAATATCAAGTTTTGTCGTTTTATGCTGAAAGTTTCTATGCTGCACTTCTTTTGCCTTCTTATGCAAGTTGCCTTTGGTTTCAATAACTTGTTTGTTTACAAAATCCCCTTGCATAGGAAGTGGGTTAGACTTAAATGTGTGTGTGTTTTTGCTTCTTAATGCTCTCTTTCACTTCAATTCATATCCCTATGAGAGCTTCTTCAAAATTATCATGCCCATCTTAATGGCTATAAAGACAGAGCTTTGTGGGAGACAACCCAATTTGTTTTTGCTTTCAGTTTGTTTTTGTTTCTTCAAGTCTTGGAATTTATTACTTCGGTAATAACCACTCCTTATCTGTTTTGTTGGTTTTTGTGTCAAGATCAGCTTCTAATGAGAGAGAAGTAAGATTTGGGAAAATTGCTGTCCCGAAATAGATTTTTGTGCTTCACCGTAAAGATTCGTGAGAGATCTCTGTCTGTCGGATTGAGCTGTAATTTTGTGTGCTTCTGCCCCAGGTTATTATTTAACTTTCGTTAGTTTTGCACTTTTTGATTTGAGCAACAGAAGATTTTCAAAAATATTGATCTTTACCTGCTGGTTTGTTTTGACAGATTTTGCCAATCTTCCATTTGCTTCTTTATTCGATTTCCTTTTTGAATTCTTATTGGGCATTTGGAAGGAGTTGCTACAGTAGCTTTTGTTTTGATGGTTTTCAGTTGAAGTTGGACTCAAAAGGTTTTATCACATCACCTATACTAATGTTGCTAATAAGAACTGTGTGAAGTTTTATGTGAAAGAAATTTCCAGGAAGTGGAGATAATGGTGTAATAAGAAAGAGAAAGGTTTTATGACTCAAGTAATAAGTATATGAAGATGAAGATATGGATGTTATTCAAGAGATGACTCTGGAAGGATCCATTAAATACCAAATTCAGAGACCTACAGAGTCCGTTTCCAACTAGGTAACAGTTCTGGTAAGAAAAGTTCCGCGAAAATACAATCCAACTATATTTTTGCAGTTTTCAGTCAATAAGGAAAACTACAAAGCGAAAAAGAGATGGAAACAGAGCCAGGGTGGCTCACACCACCCTGTGGCACGGGCCCACCCTTGTCCGCACCACCAGGTGGTGAGGCCACTCCGGACTCCGCCTTCGACTCGTTTTCTCCTAGTACCTTCCTTTTGATATGAAACTTCGTAATATATAACCCCCCGGATCCCCCGAGGTTCATATATCGTGTTTTCGTCGTGTTTTTCTTTCGATCTGTTTTTGCCAGGACATACTCTTTGAAGGTTCAGAAGCACAATGGTGTCCGCCAAGGCTAAAGGGAAGGAACCTATGGAGGAAGACCTCCAAGACCCTAGGAAGGAGAAGGAGATCAAGAGTGAAGGTGAAGAGGAGGCAAAGCACACCGGCACTACCGTTGCAAGCATTGGAGTGGTGGCGAACCCTACCAGGATCAGAAGGACTGCACGGATGTCAACTAGAGGGAAGCATCCGCGTCACTGCTTGGCACCACGGACAACTTCTCCACGCATCAAGAATCCTTTCCATACCCTTATCCATGAGCATCAATACCAGAATATGCCCAAGGAGAAATTACCCTCCAATTGGGATTTGCCTCTTTCTAGCCATGCAGGAAAAGAAGACTTCAAGGAGGAAGAGTGGGGAAAGAATAACAAGAGCTAGAATTCTCAACACGACATGATCATGAGCCACATTGAGAAAAACTCAGAACTTATTCGTAATCTCACCTTCGAAATTGAGGACTTGGGGAAACTTACCAGAGAGCTCATCGGGAGGATACCACCACCACCGAAGGAGTAATTCGTCATCAGGTTTGGCATTCCCTTGGTTTGTTCCAAGCTTGGGGGAGTGCCGCGGTATCACATCACTATCTTCTATCTTTTTACCTTATTAGTAGAGTCATATCATGAATATAGGAGTTATTTTATAGTATGGTTTGCATTATGGAAGTGTCCCCTCTCTCATTAGATTTGTATCCCTTGGTGTGAGTTGCCGTTATGGAATATTAATGAGAAGTTCTATCATTCACTCTTTTGCATAGCTTATGTTAGTTTTCAATTCGTGGTTATATGATTGATCTTGTTGTTAGTATTGGTATCACTTTGGCATCATTGAGTTAATTTAGTTGGTTTTGGAAAACCTGGCTCATTCAGTAGCAACACCTTTTTGAGAGTTGAAAAGAAAATATAGAAGTACTCTAGAGAAGAAAAAAAAGTTTCATCATCTTTCTTTCTTGATTTGCTCATAAGTCTAGTATTCTCTAGTTAAGATCTTTTGTGCTTCCAAGGAAGATTGCATGTTTGTTTTTATCATTTCTATGTTTGGTTGTTTCCTTCAACTCTTGTACTTGCTACCCAGCCTTGCTAGCCAAAAACCTGTACTGAGAGGGTATTCTTCTCGTGCATCCACCTCCTTTAAACCAAAACCTTTGCCATTTGTGTCCACCATACCTACCTAGTAGCATTATTGCTATTCCAAGTAAATTCTTATTTTATCTACCTCCCAAATTAAACTTGTTATGTGAAAAATTAGTGATTAAAGCTCTCACGAACTTGATGGCACACTTTATTTTCCACACTTAATAAACCTGAAGCATTGTGAACTCTCCATGAAAGTTATATGCTTGCAAATTATAGGCTGGGGATTAGCAGAACCATGCTGTCACGGGGAATGCTTTCAACACTTGTAAATATATACCCAGTTGATACCTTGCTCTTTTGTTTGTGGATGTCGTCGGTGTGAAATAAAAGGGGAGCTTGTAAGTCCATGGAGTTATGTATGTGTGTTAGAGAAACGCCTGGGCCGCTGGTCTAATCCATGCTGACATGGTGGAAACCTGCAGCGTAACCATAATGATATCTATGAAGCATTCTTCTTATAAAAAAGAGAGAGATAGCTATTGAGAAAAAGAAAAAAAAAGATACTATGAAAAAAGGAAAGAGAGAAAAAAGCACCATTTTCCCATGGTAAATAAGAAGATTGCTGAGATACTCACTGTCTGCTTGATTTGTCATTTTGATATGGGCATTCTTCCGTATCATCGGGCAAGGGGTACCCCGTTGGCGGTTCTCAATGATACGCACATACTTACGATGACAAGAACTTACCGGTAACTAAAGTTGAGTAGCATGAGGAGCGGCCCTCATACTCAAGGGACTTGGGATTTTCAGTTTATAGTCTGTCAAGCATATAACTCAGATTGGACCTCACTTTCACCTTAATCACCTAAAGATGCCTATGATAGGGGCAATGAGAGCTGAAAGCTAGTATGTATCATAATTTTTGGGAGCTCTTTATGAGACTTGCAATCCCTGCTTCCCTCTTTGAAGGGCCTTTCTTTAACTTTGTAGTTGAGTCAGTAAACCTACTCCCTTCTACCTCAGCAAGTATTTTGAGTTGATGTGTTTGATTCATTCATATGATGATTTATTCAATCATGTTTCTTATGTTCCTTGTTTTGCACATTGCTCTTATCTTGATGTTTACTACTTTAAAAGCTTTCCTTGAAAACCAGCTATTTGCGAACTCCAGCGAATTATTAACTATTCTTCGTCCAAGAGCTAAGTTTGCCATTACTAATCATGATTTACTTTATGTATCTTTATTGTGTTTCCTTTACTCATGGTAAGTTGAGTTATATAATAGTGAGTTGTCTTCTATTATGATCTATATATTTGATGAATGTGATGCTTCTTGTCCGTATTCTTTTATTGACTCTTCACTCCATAAACCTAAGGTCATGTTTATTGAGCTCAGTTTCGCTTGGGGACAAGCAAAGTCTAAGCTTGGGGGGAGTTGATACGTCCATTTTGCATCACTATTCTATGTCTTAATTCACTATTATTCATTGATATATTTCGTACTGAGAGGTGATACTTATGTTATTTCCTCTATTTTTGCATGGTTGGTGACTTTTGGAGCATGGACCGCTGCAGTCAGGATTCTGATGGAAAAGGTGCTGTTTGGAGGCAAAATGCGCGAAGATCATAAAATCCAGGAAAATATACGGAAAATTCTATTTTTCCAGAAGACTCAGGTTGCCAGAAGATGGAGTGGAGGTGGGCCACAGGGGGCCCACACCACCCCATGGCGCGGGCAGGCCTAGGCCGCGCCTGGGAGTGGTGTGGCCGCCCTGGCCCACTGCAGCCTCTCCCCTCTAGAGTATATCATCCCCACGAAACCCTAAGACTCGAGGAAGCGACCACAGAAAGATTCCGCCGCCTCTGTGGGTCGGAAAACACCGAGAGAGAAAGATCTCTCCGGCAGACAGATTTCTGCCTGGGGAATTCCTTCCCAGAGAGGGGAGATCGTCGCCATCAACACCACCATCAAGTTGGACTTCATCGGGATCATCATCCTCATCATCACCACCATCAGCACCCTCATCACCATCTCCATATTGCTGTAACAATTGGTTGAATCTTGCTATAGTTCATAGGGGAAACTTTCCCGGTGTTGATTACTCTTTGTAGTTGATGCTATTGAGTGAACCATTGAATTATTGTTTATGTTCAGATTGTTATACATCATTATTCCATCTCTGATCAGGATCCATATGATGTCTTGTGAGTAGTTCGTTTTGTTCTTGAGGACATGGGAGAAGTCTTGTTGTTAGTAGTGGAGTTGCGTTGAGAAAGATTCAATAGATTGTTATTTATGTTGTGGTGTACTTCTTCTAGTGGTGTCATGTGAACGTCGACTACATGACACTTCGCCTATATGGGCCTAGGGGAATGCATTGTGTATTTGGCTACTAATCGTAGGGGTTGCTGGAGTGACAGAAACCTGAACCCCCGTTAGGAAACCATTGCACAAGGGACGTAAGGGTCTTAGAGTTTAAAGCTGTGGTTAGGTTTCTACCTTAATTACTTTCTTGTACTTATGGATGTTTGCAAGGGTATAATCACAAGTATGTATTTACTCTTGGATGGGGCGGTACATTAGCACAGGTTCACCCGCACAACACTTTGCAAGCTAGAGAAGATTAATCGACTATATGAAGCGAAAGCACTGGACATTCTTCCCATCTATAGAAATACAACCGGCTTGTCCTTTGCTGCATAAACACTTGCTGCATTCATTCTTACTGTCTTTCATTTACTCGTACTTTGTTTACTTGCTTTATCGAAAACCCCTAAAAATCCGTTTGCTAAGTATTTGCAGGGAATTTCTGATCCATACCACTAGCCAGCACCTTCAGCTCCTCGTTGGGTTCGACACTCTTACTTATCGAAAATACTGCGATACACCCCCTATACTTGTGGGTCATCATGACTCTGACCTGAAGAAAAACGATATCTAGGGTCAATAGTCCTAAGAATAGGATTTCCCTACATCACGCGTAGTTAACTCCTTCGTCCCTAGCGTAGACCGTGTTTGCTCGCCTAAGCTCTTCCTGTGTTGCTTGATGTGTGTTGTCTGCCGAGGACACTGCAATTCCCTCGCTCTGTTTGCCTAGTCTGTATGCTCTGGTTTGCTTTGACCTCCCTAAAAATGTGACTCGAGGAGCGATAACCCACCTAGTAACCCAGAAAACCGCTGTGTTAGATGTGGTAATGAGAACCAGACTAACCTCGAGAGTATTTGAGAGAAAAAGCATCGCAAGAACCAGGAGTTCGACATCGCCAAGTCAGAATCAACTGGAATATTTCACCCCAGTAGGACAGCATACCTCGTCAAACTCACCTCGCAAGACTCATCAATAGCACCACACTCTCTTGTGCCTCAGTCTACTACAGCAAGAATCCCGTTGAAACCGGAAGTCAATCACCGAAGGATCCCCAATACCCATGAGAAACCACCCAATAAGTCAACCAAGACAAGAAGTGAGGACCTAACCACACTACCCTCTAGTGTATTAGAGCTTCTGACCATCTCCGGAGACTAACTGATCTAGTCGAACCTACCCAAACCGACGGGAAGTTTGTCCCCAGAAGGTCCGAACCACCCATGTAGGCAGATGCTAAGGAAGCATGAAGATAAAGAGTTCACTCCGCCATCAATCAGCTGCAATGCAAGAAATGCAAATGATGACCGCTTACCTGACGCTGACGGCTTCAACCCGGACGAACTTTTATCAAGAAGAGCCGTAAACCGCTAATTTACCTTGAGTTAACCCCTGAAAGGATGCGTTAGGAAACCACCCCCGCCAAGGTTGATAAAATAAGGCATCACTCGAAGACCCTAGCTCAATACTCTAGGAAGATACAGGTATACGCTAACATCAAGTCAGCACTCCAAGATAGAAGATCCGCGCCCTCTCGGAGTACCTTAGTGAAGATCTAAGGTGGAAAGCCGCTGTCCTTCCACTCAATCTTCAGAAGATTGTCTACCAAATGTTAATTCCACAGCTACCTCCGGCTCGTAAGTCTTCCCGCCAAGCAACAACCCGTGAGTTATCCGATGAGAAACTACCTGACGATTCCACAAAGTCCCTCCGCTACTTTAGTTGAAGACCCACCCGAAGGACCGCCGAACCACTAACCCCTAGGTCCTTAATGCTTAGAGGATGTGAGAATCCAATGACTTCCCCAGGCTAAGTATGAATGATAGTAGTATATAAGCCCCGCAGGCCATAGCTCCGCGGATGCCTTCTGAAGACCTCGACTACAGGAAAAAGGATGGACGAAAATCTTCAGAACCGCCACCAATGAGTCAAGAAGGAAGGAATGTGTACCCCCAAGCTAACTCAGTCAAATCCTAAGGGGGAAAGACTGTGCCTTTCCCACAAAAAAGGAGTAACCCTTCACAAGAAGCAAATCCAAGAGTTTGAACCGTAAGACCTTTAATTAGGATACGCTACGCCCCCAAGGTAGAGTTGTACACTAGGCCATAAATTCTATCCTCCAACGAGTACCCCGTGAAGTTCAGCATCAAGAGAGTCTGCCCGGTCTAAGCCCTTAGTTATATAGAGTCCGGAAGGAAAAGAAGGCCATCTCTCAAAATCAAGACTAGACTCTGCTCAACTCCCCGTGCATTCCGGAAGACTGAAGCTCAACTTCATCATCAGAGTAGTCACTTTCAAAGACAGAGTACGTATGTTAGCCCGCTTGAAACCAGTAGCACTAGCCTTGACCCAAATCCCCTAACCCTACTCTCCCGAATCTCGGGACGAGATTCTTTTAAGGGGAAAGGTCTGTAACATCCCAATTTCAGCAACCCTGATTAGTTGTCCAGAAGGCAAAAGTCAGGGGGAACAAAAATGTTTTCTTGTTTAATGCTGAAGTGTTTGCTTGTTGTTTGGATATGCTTATGCATATGAATATGTATTAGATGATAAACTTCCTTACCTCAACACTAGTTGACAAAAGCTAATTTACAAAAATGTCTTGGCTTAATTTCCATATTCTCAAATGTTCTAGCATTTCAAAACCTGAGCCAAGAAGCCTTTGCAAACCAACTATTTTAGTAGCTTCTATTAATCATGCTATGGAGAGATATATAATATAATCTTCTTATGTTTTATAGACAGAACCTTCAACTATTCTCATCTCTAGGTTTCCCAAAAACTCTTCTTAAAGTTTTGGATTCTACACTTGGTAGAGATACCAAGGACCTTACCTTGTTCAAAGTCCAACCTATTTCAAAATACCTATCCTTACCTCAAGCTAAGCTTGGTGGTAACCCTAGTAGTAGTTGATTTGTTTGTCAGATGAGTTGCCTTGATCTGTTGTTGAATTGTCTTCTTAGGAGATAGTATGAGCTAATCTAGGTGCTCATCACTAGAATCCAGATGTCTCCCATTCATCCCACCTTAAGCAAGAATACAAGCAGGACCTATTCCCTAGATATTAGGAGATCATCTAAAACCCTTAACCAGCTCAATTCTAAAGACATCCCTTCTAGAAGATTCCAAGTCAATGAAGACCAATATCAAGCATGGATCCTTTCTACTCAATATACACTTCAACATCATCCATTTGATGATGCTTGGGTACCTTGCAACTCAACAAAAACACCTCCTCTCATATTCTAGTCAAAATCCCCAAATCTGCCTAATTTGACTAAGTCTAGAAAACTATTTCCAACATCACCTTTTTGGATGACTCCCTTCCGCAACCCTTGTGCATTTTTGAAAATGCATCTGAACCATCTTGTTAACCATACTGAGGACTACCAACGACCACTCTTTCCCTTGGTTAGATCATCCTCCAACTCACTTGTTCTTGATGGTTTTGCAGGCAACAAAATAACTTTTCCTGCAAATCTAGTCATCATGCCTACTTTGGTAGAAGATCACACCACCATCCAATCTTCTATGGACCAACTATTTGCATGTTTGTGTTCTACTCATATAGGTCTATCCTTATCTACTTCACTTGTACCAATTGGATCATTGAGCTGGTTAAACCCACAAGGTTTTGAAGGCTAGTTGATAATCTGCTTTGGCAGGCTTATTTTATTCAAAGTTTGGAATCAATTCTTGATGAAATCAAGCAAGATCAAGCTCAAAAATCTGTACCATGTTGATTTACATCACTTGGTCTACCCATCCATCTACCCCATGCCCCAAGGGGAGATCTGAACTCCAAGATACAACCATGTTTTGATGGTATGAAATTAACATCCCCCTAGATCCTTAATCTAGGGTAATTCACCAAAATCAACATGGGTTCTTCAATCCCAAGTTTGCAAATGCTTGATACACCTGGTATACATCATCTACCTTGATCATCAAGATTTCTCAATAGTCCTCCATAATTAGTTTGGCACCAAATCAATTTAATTCTTTAATAGACCAATTCTTCAAAACCTCTTCCGTAAGGGAAAGAGTGGTTTTTGCCAAAACAGTTCCCCAACTCTAAGAACTTTTGAGGCCCATATATCATACCCTATCTTCCCACTTCAAAAATAAATATTTTTGAAGAGTTTTAGTATTTCTTTTTGCTTATTTCTTTAAATGGCAGAAAAGGAATAATAAATGTTTTAAATACTTTAGGCCCCAATAAATCTTGGGAAAATTCCCCTAAGTGTGTATTCACATTTGGGACCATCTCCAACCAAAAACCAACCTTGTCCAATGTAAGATTATCAAATGAGCTGCAATACTTCAGTTCTGCAGTTTTCGAACAAATGGATTTAAGAAGACTTATAAGTCATGGAAAAATCTCAAATAATTCCTAGAGGGGTATCTCAACCCCCTCTATCCACCAGCATCTTCAGTTCATCTTGTCTAAACCAAGAATTGAGACTTCCATCATGATCATCTACATTGCCAATCATGCCTATTTCCAAGATGTTGATCAATATCAAGTCAAAACCCCTCAAGCCTTCCACAGAAAGCCTCCTCTACCCCAGCACACTCCTCTGGTCGAGATGCACTGTAGCAATGCACTGTAGCACCCCTTCCCCTTGTCCTTTAGTGCTTGGACGAAGGAGAAATGCACCCATTGGTCATACCTTTCTCTTTACTTCTTGCAGCAACCATCCCACCTCTACTCTGCCCTCAACCCACACCAGAAACCACTCCATCGCCCACAGCATCCACCCCTGGTTTTCCCTCCTCCCTCACTTGCTACATGGACTAGATCAACCATGAACCCCCTCCTCTTCGGTATATAGCTCCATCGACCAGCTCCCCTCTCCCCCTTTGCCTCATTTGCCTCCTATCGCTCTACCTCACCACCACAGAGAACCCTCTCCTCCTCCACTTCCTTGCCCTGCTCGAGAGAAAGCAAGGGAGAAGCCTCGACCCCCTCTCCAAAAATCGAGCTAAGCTCCCTCCCTTTGCCTCCTCCCTTGATGCATGTTTCTCTGTGGTGATCCCCTCCTCCTCCTCTTTCTAACCGTGCCTCCCTCTCTTCTCAGGAATGGCCAGAACCTCCTCGCCGGCAAGCTCGCGATCCATCTCCATCGCCCGCCACCGCGCGAGCCACCTCCCTACGTCGGACCAAGCTCTGCTGCCCGTCGCCAGAACCGCCTCCGACCCCTGCGTCGCCCAGCGCCCTTGCTGCCACCATGCACGCCTCCCCGGCCCTACTCCGGGGAGCTCCCGAGTCCGGTCCACCACGGGATGCGCGCGACGCTCTCCTTCCACGGAACACCCCTCTTCCGCCCCTCTCCGGACTCGTTGCCGGCCATCGCACCTCCCTGGACCCCTTCCGGTGCCTCCCGCCGCCCAGGTGAGCTCCCCCGCCGCCTCTCGACGCTCCTAGGGATTACTCCGCTGTCTGCCCGTCGAGAGGTGGACGACGCCCCGGGGCCGTCGATCACAACTTGATCGAAAGGCCACGGCCCTCCATACCACTTCGGCCCCCGAAGGCCGCTGACGGGCGGGACCCACCCGCCGGAGTTTGAACTCGTCTCCCGCCCGCGGTCGTGGTGGTGATTGCGCCGGCCCATTGGCACCCACTTGGAACAGCCCAGTTTCGGCCAGCCTTTTTCCTTTTTCCTTTCTAATATTCCAGATCTGAAAAATTAGCTGTTGGTTTAATTAAAAATAAAAATGGAAAACCAGTTGTATTGTCCAGATCTAATTTTCACCAAGTACCCAAGTGTCTTGCACAACATGCAGAACCAGTCCCTTGCCGAAAATAATCTTTATTATTGGAGTGGGCATCCGGAGAGTCTTGATCGGTTACTCGACCCACGATAGGTGAAGATCAGGGTAGTGTACCCAGATGGTGTGGGTAAAGTGTACAACCTCTACAGAGTGTAAATCTATTCGAATAGCCGTGTCTGCGGTCATGGACGGTTGGGAAGGTTGCTATAGAGCCGTGCTGTTTTGATTTCAAAAAGGATTTCGGAAAAGAAATGACTTTGAAATGTTTTGACCATGGGATGGTCGGGAAGGATACCTTCTTTGATCGTGGGATGGTCAGAGAGGTATGGAAGGAGTTTGGTCGTGGGACGACCTGAAGACGGGAAAAAATGGGTGACCCAGTCCTAATGTTTTCAAAACTTTTCAAAAAGGTTTCCAAAATGTTTTACAAAAAGTTTTCAACAAAGATATGTAGATGCTATATCTACAAGTGAAACTATTTGAGAAATAACACCTATTGGAGCCCTCCTACTACCACAGCTATAGTGCATATCCCCTTGTTATTACTATTATCTTAAGGTGGTTTGCGAGTACATTCAAAGTACTCACTGGCATTGTCCCTGGCTATTAACTTGGTCAGATTTCAAGAAGAAGGTGAAGTGGACGACTATGTGAGCTAGGACGTTCTCCCAGTCAGTGGCTTATAGGTTAAGGCACGGCTCGGGCTCTGCTCTTGTCGAAGTCCGCTGCTGATTATTGATGTAGCCATAACGACATTTATGTAAGTCTTGTAATTCAGTACATTCTCGGATGTTGTAATGATACTTGTCGGTTATGTGCCACGATTAACTGATCATGGGATCATGGTTGTATGCATAACAAAGATTCTTGGAGGATTAATCTGGGGACCCACTGATGATAAATGTGTTGAAGCCTTTGATAAACTCAAAAATGCTTTATCTCGTGCTCCCATCATTAAACCATCTATCTGGGATACAACCCTTGACTTAATATGTGAAGCTAGTGATGATGTTGTAGGAGTAACTCTGGGACAACATACAGGTCGCAGATTTAATATTATACATCATGCTAGTAGAACTCTAAATGGTTCTTAGAAGAATTACCCTAAGGAAGAAAAGGAACTTTTTGCTGTATTTTTCTCTTGTGATAAATTTTGTTCTTACGTAGTTGATGCAAAGGTAAGAGTTCATACAGATCGTGATGGTTTAAAAGAACTCCTTGAGAGGAAAGACCATAAGCCAAGACTGATCCGTTGGATTCTTTCACTTCAAGAATTTGAGTTACAGATTATGCAGAGGCTAGAAATAAAGATGTTAGATGCAGTGTCCATGATTGCCCAGCAAGACATCAATCTTGTTAAGAGGAACCTTAGTCCTGGTGATTTTCGTTTATGAGAATTATTCAATGAACTAAGGTCAATTCCTCCAAGAGATAAGAAGTCCTTGTTGTTGGAGGAACTTTTCATCCCCGAATAAACAAATGGTAAGGGCAAGGTAAGTATTCTTACCCAAATAATTGATTTGTTTTCACAAATTTTACTTCTAAATTTTTTCCTTTGAATTCCTTGTGTTATTCTAAAGTTTAAGAGGGTCTTTACCAACTATACGGGCAGAACTATACGACTGGAGAGGAAGCTCTCGCCGTATAGTTGGTCGTTAAACTCTCTGTATCATCTTTGTGAAATTGTTTTCGATATTTGAGCCTATACGATTGCAACTATACGACCGGAGCCAAAATTCCGATCGTATAATTGGTCGTTAAACTCTCAAATACTTTTGCTTTTTGGTGTCTGTATATATACGGTCACAACTATATGACTGGAGCCGAAATTATGGCCGTATAGTTGGTCATTAAACTCTCAGACACTTTTGATTTTCACTGTTTGTATCTATACGGTCACAACTATACGACCGAAGCCAAAATTCCGGGTGTATATTTGGTCATTAAACTCTTAGACAATTTTCGTCTGTCTCTTCGTTTATTCATCTATGAAAAAACACACGTTATTGTCGATTCTGAGTCGTGATTTAATCGACCTGGACTCGAGATATTTGGAAATATCTGCCTGGAACCAACTATACGGCTAGAGCTATACGGGTCGCACCCGTATAGTTGGTTGTTACGCGGTAGGACCTCTGACCCCCCTTATATACTTTCATTGTCTCTCTCTCTAATCATAATCTCTAGAAACTAATCAACCTCTTATTCACATGTGAGGGCTCTCAACCAAGGGATAAAAGTCAAGAAGAAAAGCTCCTATGGAGATCAGGAGCAATAACGAGCAAGGCAAGGAGATCAAGACCATCCCTATAGAGTTCCTCAAAGCCGACCATGGGTGTCATAAGAGGGATTTGAAGGCCCTGGAGCTGAAGATTGAAGAGTTGGACAAGGAGAAGCCAGGGACACCCAAACACCTTCGATTGTCGTGACTTTATCTTGATAAACTTGATGAAGATATCAAGCGGACAACTGAAGCAGGTTTTTATATGTGTCTTAAGGCACTACAAACACTTGAGGATAACAATGAGTTCATTAAATAACAAGTGAAAGTGCTAGAGAGGAACAATCTTTTCTACAGGCTACATGCTAAAGAATTAGAAGCTGTCAATCAATCCCTCCACCTTAGGCTAGCCCGTGAGGAGAAGATACCACGTGCCATGGCGCCATAGTGATCTACAACAAATCATGGTATCAAATAATCGCAAGGGGTTATTTGATCCCGCCTAGCTTGATTCCAAGCTTGGGAGATCTTTAAGACCTTGTAATCGATCCTATAAGTTTTTATTACTATTTTTGCATTAAGTCAAACTAGCAATAAAGTTTGCATCATTAGAATTCCCTTCAAGAATAGTCGATCCCTTTAATGAAATTCCAAGTTTATTATTATATATGGATAAATATTGAGTTTGTGTTTGCTTTAATGATATATGAATGGCTTGAGTATAATTTTACTTGCACTTGATGATATCAATAGGAGTCTTCCACACCATTGGTATTAATGAAACACATAAAGATAATTTGGTCAATATGTTGTAAGTCTACGGTTTGATTTGCAAAGAAATATTATCTATACAGTTAAATTGAAAAAGAAACCTTGAACAAAGGAAAGTGAAAGTGCTATCAAAATAGAGTGAGAACAAGTCGAGGTAGAATCTCCAAGTCATAAGAATGCTTCATGTATAGTTGGAATTTGATAATTGAGATCGTTAAACTTTGAATTCCTACATAAAGTGTAATATATGGCTAGCTCCTTTGCCCATCACTTAAACAAAAGTGTGAGCATATATGCAAAAGAAAAGAAAAGAAAAGAAAGAAAAAAGAGGGAGTGTGCAAAGAGCAAATAGGCATATACCATTGTATTGTACTATGACAAAGAGACACTTTTGAGAGTTTGAAAACCCAAGTGAATACATTAGATCTTAAAACACTTGGGACTACCTCGCTAACTCATTCAGTTGAACCAATTACTTTTACATTATGCTGAGATTCATCTTTTATGAACTGTTGATCACCAAGGTGTGGAAGCCTGCTAATACTATTCAGATGGTTCGAGTAAGGTACTATTCACGAACTTGTATCGTATATGATAAACACATGTTGCAACTGCCTCATTTATTTTAATCGACTCGGCTTCATGAATATGAGGATCAAATCCATTAAGGTAAAACTTGCTCGGGACGAGCAAAAGTCTAAGCTTGGGTAAGTTGATGAGCGCATATTTTCATCATGGTTTACATTATTATTTTGCATTGTAGATGTAGGATCTTGGTATTTTACGGCGCTCGCGCGCACATTTTATGTCTGTTTTCAACAGGATCAGGATAGATGATGGATCCAATGGATATAATTCTTGGAGCAATTGTACTGAGGAAAAAAGGATTCAAAAACAACGTAAATCGCTTATTTGGGAAATATTAATGATACCAAGAGAAAACCAGAAGCGGACAAGGGAGGCAGAAGGTTCAACGACCAACTATACGACCGGAGAAATTTTTTCGGCCGTATAGCTCCGGCTGTATAGTTGGCACCGCCTCTGCCTCCTCAAATAGTTTCACATTGTGCAACTGGTTCGAAGAGACGACATGCAGAACACCCAGAAATCGCAGAAACCTCAGCACTAGAAGGCATCTGGAGGGGGAACTCATCCACCGGGGATCCATCTTTGCCTTGCGCAGATCCGGGATGCTAAAGCATCGATCTTCATCATCCACCACTACATCACCACCATCTCCATCCATCCCATCTATGTCTAGATCTTGTTGTAATTTCCGTACACGTTGTGGCTTTCTACAAGTACTATTCATCTATGATAGATTCCGCTGTTATTACCGTTATGTTGATTGCCTCCATGTCTGAGTAGATCACTAGTTCTTGGGGAGATGGAGAAACCCTAGTATGAGATTGAAATAAGATACAGTCTATTATGATATTCATCGCTGTGACCATGTGTTAGATTTTCTACATCTTGATGTTGAGAGAAGTGGACCTCTCAATATTTGCCTTGAATGGGGACTTGATGGAGGGAACTACTAGTTGGTAGACGAAGCCATGCTAGCACTTACAGTGACTATAAAGCTGTTGGCACCTCTTACGTATCAACTTGGGAAGCTGAGGAAACTCACAAAACACTATCCATGCCATGGGATACGTCCTACGGGATTACGTACCTTAATAGCACGGTAATTCGATTGATGTCGATTACTGATTGCTGTGGTTATGAGGATGATGTCAGCTGCAGTTGCTGCCTATTTGTCCAAATACAGAGTTCCTCCCACACATACATAGTTGAGAATGTTCATGATGATAATCTTATCTTAGCTCTTTATAATGCTAGTGGTGTATCCGCTACTCCCTGAAAACGCTTTCCCCTATTGCCATTCCAATCTCTCTTACATACGCGATACTTACTTTCTGTATTCAGTTATTTTACTTTACTTTATTATTGCTCTTATACCTAAAACCCAAAAACACCTTTTTACACAATAATAGCATTTTATCTTGTCACTTAGAACTTTATCTAGCATTTCTATCGTAATATTTATTTCAAGAGTTATTAGACTTCAGACTCCTACTCCCTGTGGGATCGATATCTTTATTTTGAAACTAGCTACAATTGATTTGTGCACTTGCAGTCATCAGCGAGCTTGAGAGGCGACAGGCGGAGGCGAGCCCGGGGTAGACGACGACGCAAGAGGAGGAGGCTAGGCGGGGCGAGCTCACGCTCATTGTGCTGGAAGCCTGTGCCGACAAGGCGAGCTCCATGTCGATGAAGAGGCTGGGGAGCGGCGACACAAGACGGCAGGGCAAAGACGAGCGACACGGTCATGGCCATGGCATCGGGGAGGTCTTGGCGACGGGGCTAGAGATGTCCTAGCGCGATGCGACACAGGGTAACAAGGACGTGGCGACCAGAGAGGGAAGGGGCGCGCTGGCGGCGGTGGCTCAGCTCCGTGGGGCAGACCTCACTCACGAGAAGCAGCAGCGAGAGGGAAGGGAAGCCAGCGATGGAGGAATCAGGATCGAGGGGAGAGAGAGGACTCACGAGGTGGGGGTTGGTGGTGAGAGGATAAAGGTAGCGGGGTCGCACGGGGTGGGTCTGGATGTATAGGCGTGAGAGGCCATGGCTGGGGAGCGTGCTGCACGCGGGGTGAGCATGCGGTGAGAAGGGTGGGAGCATGTGTGTGTGTTGCGTGTCTGCGGGGTGGGGTCGCTGGGTAGATAGGTGGTGTGGCGGCTGTGGATGGGTTGGTTAGGGTTCAGATTAGCTAGGGCTTCTTTTGGGCCAGGTGGTAGGTGGTCTAGTCCGGTTGGGCCTCTGGCCTGGCCGGCTGGCTGCCTCCCCGGGATAAAACTTTCATTTCATTTGTTTTAATTTTAAAGACTTTTGTAAACAGTTTTAGATAAACAGAGATCTCCGGAAACATCGGGTTTTGTATTTTGGAATAAAGAGAGTGATAATTAGAAAACAAAGATAGGATTTTAGGAAAATAGTTTAGTGCAGAAATATGCATGATGATGATGATGCTCAAATGTAGTGTGGCATGTTGAGATGCGCCTGCTATCATGATGATGCAAAAAGATAGAAACAACAAGCGTTTTCTAGTGGTGGTTTCACTAAGGTGCTACAATTCGACACCACTAACAAGGGATCTCGCCCTCGAGATCCACCTCATGGTACGAGGGAGAAGGCTGATGATCGGATTCTTCTTGCTTCGTGTAGATCCTTGCGACACCACTAACAAAGACTCTTGCTCCATGTTGAAAATGGTGACACCACAAACAAGAGGTTGTTACTCACGTTCGTCGAGTGAACACTCCATAGAAACAAGGACGATGGTAGAGGTCACAAAAGGTAAGGCCACCAATAACTTCCGTATAATGAGTCGAATTTTATTGGTCCACCGATTCAATGTACAAAGCGAATGATAAGAGTAGTGGTATGGTCATGACTCCATCCTACACTCAAAGCATTACTCGGTACATGAATAAGAGAACTATCCAACCAACTCTCGAAATTTAGAATGAAGATCTTGACAAGCAATGTCTGAAAACAAAGGAGTCATGAAGGTTCTTCTGATGTAGATGATGTCATCACTTTGGAAACCACCGGAAGATACAAAACAAATAATATGAAAATACATAATGATTAGGTTCCGCAATGGTTCCATTGGCGTGAACAACACATGCTCAAGGTAAACTCCAACTTCACCAATGCTCTTCCTTCTCATATGTTTTTCAATGATACGGATATCCGTCAAGGTGCACATACAGATAAAGATTTCAAGGTCAAAATATTGGATGAAGGGTACAACAAACGAGAGGTAGATTGATGATTGTAACACTACTGTTATAAAAGAGAGGAAGCGAAACCCTGAAGGTATGACGGAAACCCAACCACGAGAAATCCTGGACTCGAGGAAAGGTAAGAGAACAGATTCAAAACACGCAAATATAAGAAGAGAATAGCATAGGGATAAGGAGTAAAAGCAGACCTAATCAGATCTATCCAACCGATTTTGCAAAATATTTTTGACACTCTACAACGTCCGTTAGCTAGGTTATCCTACAGGCTGGACCAGTTGGGTATCGCAACTACTGGGCTCAGATACCATAACACCCTCAAATCGGCCCTATGCAAGTTTCAGCGATTCTCGCCAAACCCGCATAGAAATGATTCAAAGATGCCCACTAGGCACTTGCGTGCGGGTGGAAAACAGGTAATACCATTACACAATAGTACACGATAGAACCCACATAAACATATAAATACAACAACGACTCAAAGAGTCAAGAATACATATATACAATACAAAGATCTAAATCACCTTGAAAATGATACATCATCCGAGTACGGATAAGAAGCAAATTGAGCTAAGATCCCTGAAGAATAACCAATGGCATCCATAACCCTGCCTAGGAAAAGCTGGAAGAGTAACCCTGCTAACGACGTCGAACTTATATCTGTTAAAACAAAAGGGGTGGAAATAAAGGGCAAAGGAAAAAGGGAACGGTCAGTTTTGAGGCCAGTACATTGCGAGTCTAAAATTTGGCAGCTCTCGCCTAAATAGGTATGGTGGACTGAAGCGGCAATGAAGCACGCATTGAACAATCTATAGAGACTCGATACATCTCTCGGCTATCAGAGAGAGGTAAGAAAGACCTATGCGGGACCAACCTGATACTAACACCAGTTATACCCATCCTGGTATTTCCCCCTCGAGACCAAACGAGGAAGTCAAACCAAAAAACTCACATAGTTGGCAGTTTTATTTATTCCATTATAGTTGCAGCACTTACTAGTCAGATATAGATAGCATGGGTCATCTTGATATCATAAGCAGTGGGCAGTTTTAGTTAACCATTATGTTGTAGTTGCAATACTTACTAGTCAGATACAAGTAGCATGAGACATCCCAAATAGAGCAGTTGCTGGCACTCTTATTTACTCATTCCGTTGTAGTGAAACTGATTACTAGACATGTAAAAGCGAAATTTATAGCACTACTTTAGTTATGGTTGTCTATCATCGCGATATTGTGCTCCAAGTCGTCTATAACCGTGGACACAACTTTCAGAAAGACTTACCCTGTAAGGGTGCAAAAATAGCAACACACGCACGATCAACCTCGGAAAAACCAAGTAAAAACCCAACAAGGCATCACGAGAAAGCAATCATAAGATTCATAAAATATTTCAGGGGCCATCCCAATAAGCTACCCGCAACGAATTTGGTCGGCATGGAGACGGACCCAGGGTTTGTGACAACGGCGATAAACGACTGGGAACCTGAAAGTATGACTGGGCTTGTCGATATAGCATAAACATGGCACATGGTTCCTAAACAGTACAGGCTCTCCACGTGCAATAGTAATTAAAGTAGTAAAGCATGGCATAAATGCAGGATAGTAATAAATCCCCAAACTAGTTTGTGGCCCCAAGAAATAAGAAATGAATCAAGCTCTGGCTAAGGGAATTCCTGGTCCCACATGCGGATAGTGTGATAGTCAAGGAACAAGTATCAAGTACTCGGGGTGTTACAGGACACAAGTGAGCGGATAAAAACCAAATATAAGCTATTGCCCACCGGTTCCTCTTCATTAGTTATATCTATTCCCAACATTTTAATTATCAAGTTGTAATTAAAGTCATGATCATTTATAGCATTAATCATGTGGCAACCTCCAACAACTGTGGTACTCGACAACTCGAACCAACACCTGAGCAAGTAACTATAACTCGCAAGGCCAACTGTCTACCAAACAACAGGCAATAGCAGGTGTCCAAGGCTATATAGAGGCTGCAAGGAATATAAATAGTACGGAAACTAAAGCATCGCAAAATGGATATCAATAGATCAACAAGAAGTAAGTAAAGAATATAAATGCAATATAGGTAGAAAGGGGAGATTGCTCGCCTGGGAAACACTGCCGAAAAGACATTATCTGAAGAACTTGTCGTTACTCGCATCGACTCAACGGTATAATCCGTGAAGAAGCAAAGCATGAGAAGAACAACAGATGCACTATTTAATACTACGTAGAAGATCGGGCTTGATGCGGGTATGGTGCATGACATGGCAAAGATGCGATGCGATTAGGCAATATTAAGCAGAATCGGGGTTCCGGCATTTAATTAGATGGTTTATGTTGTTTAGATACCCCGCAATTTAAATGTTGTGTTAACACGGCAAAACATGGCATCGGTTCACTATACAAATTTAAATGGACGCGATAATTGACAAGAATAGCCTACATATGCGCTCCATATTTAATTATGAGGTGAAGTGGTCATAATGCCCCAAATAATAAATATGTATGCGAGTATGGTCAATTTATATGCAACAATATAGTATTTATATAAGGCTAGTCATAGTGGTAGTATCATACTACTAGTATCATGCATATGATACTAGTGTATGATACTATCTCCATAGTGCATGGTATCATACTGTAGTATCGTACTAGTAGTATATTTAATGATTTGTAGAATCTCAATGCAAAATTGTGTACAAGATTTATTTGCATGAGGAATTTCTAGTTTTACGTGCTATGATACGGTATCTATCTATGATACTCTAACCATCTCTTTCTTCAATAATTGTTGTGCTACATCAGATTTTTGTCAACATGGCATGCACGATACTAGCTATGATACTCCCACTAGGACCAGCCAAAAATAGGGATGGGTTAAGGTAGGGGTCGAACGTTCGGCTCAGAGATCTCGGGGTTGCGATGGATTGGTCTTCGGGTCCGGGAAGAAGTGTTCCGGTTCAGTTTTGGTTCTGCGGGTCCGTGAAGGCGTCTGAGTACCAACTTTGGAATTGATGAGGAAGCTTGCAGCTGGCGCCATGGTCTTCGAGGTTTGGTCTTCGTTGACGATAGTGAACTTGCTTTGACTCCGGTAAGATCATGTTAATGAAGCGGAGTAAACAGAAGCATATCATGTGATGCTTTCGCTGAGAGACGATTCAGACATCCAACGACACTAGGATGACACTAGTGCCTAAACCCACACAATAGTAAATGTGCTGGCCACAACAGCAAACGCACGAGGTGTGCATGATATGGCCATGAAGGAGGAGGTGAAGCCTAATTTTAGGACTCCACCAAGCTAGGTGATGCGGGCGCATCCCATTGATGATTGGCACGCCAAGACGACCTACGATATGTAATGATAAGTCTAAGGTTGTGTCAAATATTGTTTCTATGTTATTGAATCCGAGTCTAGGTTAGGTTCGAGTCTGTTGTGTGTTCGGTTTGGGTCTATCCAACCGACTAGTTGCAGGCATCCTATATAAAGGAGCCAGCCACCTAGGGTTTAGGGGAGTTCAGTTGTTTAGTCTACAAACTATAATGTGCTCCATCGTGTATCATCCCTCCGGGGACGGCGATGCCGTTTATCATATTATTGCTGCGGAGGTTCTTGTGTTCATCAAGGATTGTCGTGCTCAGGTTTGAGGCGTGGTGATCTTCATCACGTTACTTGCTGGATTGATTCCTCTTCTTCGGGTGATGTTCATCGGCGTTATTGGAAGATTACCATCCGGTTTGACTCGTTTTGAAAGATTGGGATAAAACTGTAGGATCATCGACTGGATCCGTATCATGTGGTATCAGAGCTCTCGTTGATCACAGTGTGTTTTTAGATCATCTGTGGACTATTTTCTACAAGTAGTTTACATATCAGTTTGTTTGAAGAAGAGATTGGGAGGTGAGTTCTTGAGCTAGATCGAAATCGCATATCTGATCCTGTAGCGATTTGATCAGATCCAATCAAGGCAGCGATTTGATCCTGCAGCGATTTATGTGCTGGTACGTGGAGTCCAGAAAAGGAAGGAGGGAGGAAGGCGCCATCGCCGCGTATCCCTCTGATCGTGGATCTAGTTGAGGCAGACGATCGATCTCACATCCTATCGATAAAGTCTAGCTCCTGTACGTGAAGGCAAGGTTCCAGTTAAAAAAGGGGGCCAGCCGCCTCCAGATCCGATCAGGTGCTTACATGTTTTCAGTCGGCAAAGAAAAAGGTACGTCCAGATCGATACAGATATCCTTGGTCTGATCGGAGTCCACCTCCTATACGTGTTCGGTTTAGGAAAGTACCGATCGCTCCAGATCGATACGAGCGGGGATCACGAACGGGCTTGGATGGTGTTGAGTCAGATCGAGGCGAAAAAGAAAATATTGCGTCCTCCAGCGTGGGCCAGCCCATCTAGCTCGAGCACCTCTGGTTCATTCGACTTGCCCGGGTCCCTGGTCGCTACAAGTTCCCAGGAATCGATCGCTCCCACGCTGACATCGTCACATCGATGCCTCTCTGTCTTGTTCAGAGAGTTGCAGTTTTTTCCTCCGCCTGCGAATTGGATCAGTGAAGACGAGAAAACAGTATAAACACATGATGGATTCTTTTCTAGGAGATACTTTGGGATTGAGGTGTACACGTGGAAAAAAGCCTAGTGTTGTTTTCAATGACTATCTCGATCTCCTGAATGAAGTGGCACGTGATGCATCCGAGCTTAGTTGGTGCCTACATAGACTTGTGACAGTTGAGGAGTACCAAGACTGGGAAAGGCACATGGAACAGGGTTTCCATCGATGTCGCAAATACAATGGAAAGTTTAGTGGGTATGATGGGTATGTTCTTGCTCACCGGCGTGTGGACAAGGAGTTAGGTAGTTGGTGGTACGAGGCGGTTGATATAGAGGGTTTTTCTCAAACTTGGGAGGACAATAAAAGTTTTCTCCGTGATGGTTTCGTATTACCATATATGGAGGAAATCGAGCAGCCGCCCAAGGTTGTGAATGGGATAGTGGATGTTGGCAAGGGTATAACACTTATACCGAAGGTCGCGACGGCTGTGACTACTCATGAGAAGGTTACAGTTGTTCCATTGCCAACGGTTAGCAAGGTGGCATCCACGATTTCTGAAGCGTTAGTAGTTGATGTTGTTAAGGATATCGTGGAGGATGTTGTACCATTGAGTGGGCTGAATTTGCAACTCAATAAGTTACAAGGCGAGGCTTGCATGACAGTTGACAAGGGCCAGCATTGGAATTTATTTCAGGCGGAGTGTATGATGAAAGGCAAAGGATGCAAGTTGATTATTGATGGAGGAAGTTGTACTAATGGCATTAGCAAGGCAATGGTGGCAGCGTTAGGGTTGTCCACATGGCGTATTCCTAAACCTAAGCATCTACAGTGGTTAAATAGCTGCGGTATGGTGAAGGTAACTCATAAGGTTCGTGTGCCATTTACAGTTGGTGATTATGTTGATGATATTGAGTGCCATGTGTTGCCATTGGAGGTATGTGGGTTGTTACTTGGTCTTCCATGGAAGTATGATCGCAACGTTACACATGCTGGAAGAGCAAATACATATTCCTTTGTGCATGGTGGCAAACAACAAACTTTGAAGCCTATTCAGGATGATCACATAAAGTATGATGTAGAGCTGGTGGTACATAAGGAGAAGGTGTGCTAGGCTAAGCCAAAATCTAGGCTAGCTAAGGTGCAGGATGGAGAGCATGATGCACAATGCGACAATGTTGATATTGCTTCAGCTATGCCTATAGATGACAAGCCAGTGGAACTTGTTAGTGACAAGCCAGTTGAAGTGCATCCTCTTATTGCTGAGAGGAAGGATGATTCAGCATGTGTTCAGAAGGTTGTTTGTGTTGACACGGGTGTTCAGACGGATGATAGTTGTGCTCCTGATGTTCCAGTGCATATGGTGCAGCGGGGTAACAAGAGCAGTTTTGTTAGCACACCTGTGAGGTGTTTTGTTGGGACAGTTGTGCGGATGCATAGAGGCAAGTATGGATATGTTCGTCAGTTGTGTGGTCCAGGCATTACTCATCTTATGTCAGGTCGTGCAAAGAAGGTCCATGTTTAGCAACCACGGGTTCCAACAAGATTTGAGAAGAAGAAGATGGTGGCGCCTAGGTCCAAGCCCGTATGGAGACGCAAGAAGGTGCAGGTGCCGAGGGCTGTATCAAGTCGACCAGGCCAAGTGGGGGGATGTGGTGAGGAAAGCAAGCAAGACTTGAAGATGGCGAAGACACGTGAAGCCATTGTTCATATCACGCCACCTTTCCAACCCGACCCACAAGCATTAGGGACAACGTTTCTTGAAGGGGGGATGATGATATGGGCATGAAGGAGGAGGTGAAGCCTAATTTTAGGACTCCACCTAGCTAGGTGATGCGGGCGCATCCCATTGATGATTGGCACGCCAGGAAGACCTACGATATGTAATGATAAGTCTAAGGTTGTGTCAAATATTGTTGCTATGTTATTGAGTCCAAGTCTAGGTTAGGTTCGAGTCCGTTGTGTGTTCGGTTTGGGTCTATCCAACAGACTAGTTGCAGGCCTCCTATATAAAGGAGCCAGCCGCCTAGGGTTTAGGGGAGTTCAGTTGTTTAGTCTACAAACTATATTGTGCTCCATCGTGTATCATCCTTCCGGGGATGGCGATACAGTTTATCATATTATTGTTGTGGAGGTTCTTGTGTTCATCAAGGATTGTCGTGCTCAGGTTTGAGGCGTGGTGATCTTCATCGGAGTTATTTGGAAGATTACCATCCGGGTTGACTCGCTGTGAAAGATCGAGACAAAACAGTAGGATCATCGGCTAGATCCTTATCAGTGCATGTTGGACTTGGTTGAGAAGCATCAAGTTTAGCGGAGCTTGTGGCGTTCGAAGCTGAATTGGAGGCATCACTGCAGGACTGGAGCTGGAGGTGGTTAGCGGCGCCGCGTTCCAGTCAAGGCCGGCTGGGATTGAAGAAGGACGCTGGGAAGGCGATCTGTAGACCTGCGCGGGTCAGGTCAAGGGGGAGACCGAGCAGTGACCGCGCCAAGGACGAACGCCGGCCTCGATTTTGTAGGCCACGACCTTGGGCGCGCATGGTGAAAGGCGAGCTTGAGAGGCGACGGCTGGAGGCGATCCCGGGCAGACAACGGCGCAAGCAGAGGAGGCTAGGCGGGGCGAGCTCGGGCTTGTCGTGCTGGAAGCCCGTGGCGGCGAGGCGAGCTCCATGTCGAAGAAGAGGCTAGGGAGTGGCGACACAAGACGGCAGGGCAGAGACAAGCGACATGGTTGCGGCCATGGCACCGGGACGGTCTTGGCGGTGGGGTTAGCGACGGCCCGGCGCGATGCGACGCGGGGAGACGAGGATGTGGCGGCCGGAGAGGGAACGGGCGCGCTAGAGCTAGCGGTGGCTCGGCTCCGCGGGGCGAGCCTCACTCGCGGGAAGCGACGGTGAGAGGGAAGGGAAGCCGGCGACGGAGGAATCAGGATCGAGATGAGAGGGAGGACTCGCGAGGTGGGGGTAGGTGGCAAGAGGATCGAGGCAGCGGGGTCGTACAGGTGGGTCCGGCTGTACAAGCGTGAGAGGCGAGTGTCGGGGAGCATGCAGCGCGCAGGGTGAGCGTGGCAGGGGCAGCGAGAAGGGTGGGAGCATGCGGGTGTGTTGCGCTCCTGCGGGGTGGGGCCACTAGTTAGATAGGTGGTGTGGCGGTTGTGGATCGGTTGGTTAGGATTCAGGTTAGCTAGGGTTTCTTTTGGGCCGGGTGGTAGGTGGTCTAGCTCGGTTGGGCGTCTAGCCTGGCCGGCTGGACTGCCTCCCCGAGACAAAAGTTTTATTTCATTTGTTTTAATTTTAAAAACTTTTGTAAATAGTTTTAGATAAACAGAGATCGCCGGAAACACCGTGTTTTGTCTTTTGAAATTAAGAGAGGGATAATTGAAAAACAAAGATAGGATTTGGCTATTTTGCGGTGGTCCAACGATTTTCCAGAGGCTGTCCGGCAATTTTCCGCTATTGACTAGTTATAGGTGCTTGCAATATTGGCTCACTCTCGCTGTGCCTGTTAAAAATTTATGGGTCGGTCTAGTTTATAGTGCTGATTTTTTGACAAACTATAACTGCTGCTTATTTTACGGGTTTGACCACTTTTTTAGAGATTCTCCTACATCACATATAAAACCTAATTACTTGATGGCACGCGGACGCTCGTTCGACGACTTCAGGGCACTACCGATGGAAGCATATCGCACGCGCGGTTCGAACGGACGTGCCACCGTGGCATCGTGGGGGAATGGGTCTAGGCCCTTTTTTGTCCCTATCGCGCACATCCCTCCCGCATTAACTCCCTCTTCGTCTCTCTGCTCTCGTCTATCTACTCTCTTCTCTCTGCGCCCCCTCGCTCGCAACCTCCTGTGTGGGGAGGATCTAAGGCGGAAACGGGGGTTTGAGGCAGAGGTGGAGCCCTTTCAGTGAGGGGGTCTGGCACGTCCCGGTGGAGATCTACATCAGGGCACTGGTGCGCAACCAGGGCGTTGATATCTAGGGAATCTAGAGTTTCTGGACATTTTTTCATTGATTACTGGCGATGTTTTGGCACATTTCGAGCACCACGACGGAATAGACAGTACGTTTTACTCCATGATTTCCACCTCCATCTATGAAATTCCTCCATCCATGAAATTCCTTCATCGATGAAATTCCTTCAGGCATGATTTTCCTCTATGTGTGTTTCACGCGATTTTGCGTGGGTCTCCCGGGGTTGGATTGGCGCAAGGGTTCGCCGCGCAGCTGCTCTGTGGGGTTTTATGATGTGAATTCATGATGGTAGCCATTATAGAAGGGGGATCTGGGGGGATTTTGATGCGTATTATTACCAGACAACTACTAATTGGATGCTGGCTTGTGCTCGTCGATTAGTTGCTTCTTTCCAAAGAAAATTGTCAGCACAAACATGGTTGTGGCATATATGATAGTAGTAGTTGCTAGTTGAAGTTCTTTTTTCGCAGACTGCAAGTTTCTTTATCATAGACTGAAAGTTGGTTACCTAACATTAGCAGTTGCTCAACCCGACATGTTTGTTGCCTACATTACACTTTAAGTTTCTTGTCTAGCATTATTAGTTGCTCAACCTGACATGTTTGTTCCCTACAGGATACTAGGAGTTGGTTGCCTGATATTTAGAAGTTGATGCGTATTTTACATGAGTAGTTGCTCAGCCCAACATATTTGTTGCCTCCATCCATAAAATTTGTTCATCCATGTTTTCATCTATGTGTTTTTCACGTGACTTTGGGTGGGTCTCCCGAGTTTGTATTGGGGCCAGGGTTTGCTACACAACTGCTCTGTGGGGTTTTATGATGCACATTCATGATTGTAGCCATTAAGGAAGGGGGATATGGGGGATTTTGATGTGCATTATTACTAGAGGAATATACAATCTTGCAATTAGACACTTGCTTGTGTTTGTTGAGTAGTTGCTTTTTTTCTCAAACAAGTTGCCAGCACAAACATGGTTGTTGCATATATGATAGTTGTAGTTGCTGGTAGAAGTTGCTTTTTCGTAGACTGAAGTTGCTTATCGTAGACTGAAAGTTGCTTATCTAACATTAGCAGTTTCTCAACTTGACATGTTTGTTGCGTACATGACACTAGAAGTTGCTTTTCTGACATTATTAGTTGCTCAATCCGACATTTTTGTTGCCTACATTACACTAGAAGCTGGTTGCCTAATATTTAGTAGGTGTTCACATAAATATTTGACATAAGTAGTTTTTCTGTCCAACATGTTTGGTGCCTATATTGAACTAAAAGTTGCATAGTTTTTTTATTATGTAGTTTTTCCCCTTTCTATAGTTGCTTCTCTTGTTACATGAAGTTGCTCAACCTAACCTATTCATTGGCTATTTTACACTAGTAGTTGTTCATAAATAACATTAATGTTCAGAATATAGTTGCCTATATGTAGTTGTTTTACTGTCATAAGTAGTTGCTCAACTAAACTTGTCTATTTTCTTATCTGACAAGTGTGCATGAAGGATGGGTCTGATACTACAGCAGGTGAGGCCTCATCTTCAGGGAATCAGAAAACTAAGGTTCCACCAACAAAGGAAGCTACTAAGTAAGGGAAAATAAAGGCTCTGGTTAAACGTGACCTCCTCTAGGGAAGCGGTCTAAACAGGAAATTGCAGAGAAACCATCTGTTGATATGGTTGATATGGGGGGGAAATCTAAGAAGAAGGGAAAAAGGCTTGCACCAACCAAGAAAACGAACAACTCTGATGTAAGTTCAACCGTGCTACCTGTGTAGTTACTTATCTAAGTAGTTAGTTGCTTCTCTACCATATATTGTTGCCTATATGGAACTATAAATTGGTAGTGGAAGTTTTGGCATATTTGTTGCCAATGTAGGTCTATATCTTACTTGTACGTTTTTTTTTGTATTTTTCATTATATGTACCACTCTAACTGTTTTTTTGTTCGCATGTACATTGCTTTTTTCCCTTGCCTAATACATCATATTTTACATGCTTAAATTTTAGGTTCAGGAAATTGGGGAAATTAGAAACAGGGCATCATCATCGCGTTTTGTCGCACTAAACAACGATTTGATAGGCGCACAGAAGATTGCACTCATTGAGAAGGAGTTTGGCGACCTGTTGAACATCGGTGCCTACACCATGTCTCTTGACTTGAGTTAGTGGGTTATGAAGTGCTATGACCCCAACAGCTCTGAGTTAGTGATACCTGACTGTGACAAGATTCCGGTTGATGCAGTCAGTGTGCACATGATTTGGGGGTTGCATAACTCTAGTTTAAAAGTGTGCTATGAGTGGAACAATGATATCATTCGAGAAATGAACGAGGATTACGGTTTCCCTAGAACAAATGATCCTGATCTTACCAGGTAGTGCAAGATGATCAAGGACATGGGCAGGTCATCAGGACCTAAGTTTGTTCGAGCTTGGGTAGTAATGGCCTTCAACTTTGTCGCGCCAACAACTGGTCTAAAAGTCAGCCCACGCTGCTTCCCTGCTATATATGATGTTGATATCCTCCCCCACACAAACATCTATAAGTTTGTTGTTGACTATATTAGGATTGCTTTTAGTTCACTGGGAAACAAGAAGTATGTATGCTTCTGTGTTTATCACCTCATGGTAAGTGTACAACTTTTTTCCCTGGACAGATGTTTGTTCATGCAATGTAGTTGCTTCTGTGACACATGTAGTTGCTCAACACAAGTTGTTTGTTGCCTATATGGAACTAGAAGTTGCTAGTAGAAATTCAACATGTTTATCTCTTGCGTAGTTCCTTTTTCTGTCATATTAAGTTGTTGGAACAAACCTGTTTGTTGCCTATATAGAACAAGAAGTTGCTAGTACAACTACAAAACAATACCCACCTCATTTTTTCTATGCTAAACCATGTGAATTTGTTCGATGAGTAGTTGTTTTTATATGTAGTTTCTCAAACCAATCTGTTAGTTGCCTATATGCTACCTCTAATTGCTAATGCACATGTTCATCTGCATTCCATATTCTAAGAATATGGTTTGCATTTGATTCTTTATTACCTATTTTTTCTTCGTTGAACAGCTACTATACCTAGATTCCGTAGAACTTGACGATCTCATTAGTCAATGCAACCCTCGAGTAGACGCTTGGGATAGTGCCTTGATAAATAAGGTCAAGAAGAAAGACATGATCAGTCTTTTTTTTGTAAAACTATAAGGAAGTGTGATATGCTTGTTTTTTTAATTCTCCCTTTTATATGCCTACTATTCTCGATCACTAACCTGCATTCTAATAAATAGGTAAAGGAGAAACGTAGAGACACACATCCCGGAGGACTTTTCGGTGGATTACTAAAGGCTGAATAGTTTGTCACCTCAAATTTGCCGCCAAATTATGACCAATGTGTGTGACATAGGTATACCCTACAGGTACTCGAGCTTAGCATATACGGTCCAGATACGGCAGAAGCCCACGGCGTTTCCAAGGCCCAATGCAGGATTTGGGTGACCCACGGACTCTTCGATTGCTTGCAGCACAAGATAAAGCTTAAGATAGAAAGTTTAAAGGGGCGAACCCTAATCTGTAACCGACTCGACCTGCTACCCGAGACCCAGCCGATCTATATAAAGGCTGGGAGGGGGCGGCGAGGAGAACAATTACAACCCTAGTTTCACCACCATCGCCAAATTGCATGTGCGCACCCCTGTAATCTTCGATTCCTTCGTTAATTCAAGAGCAGACAAGAAGGAGTAGGGACCTCAACGAGGCCTCAACCTAGGTAAATCTTGCGTCCCAGTGTGCTTGTTTGCTAGCCGACTGATGCCAATAGCGCTCCATCCCTCTCCAAAATCCAAGTCCACAACAATGGGCATTGACAAGTTAAACCCTCGTAAGTGTGAGTACCTCAATTTTATTTCTATGCATCCCATTTTTGTAGTTGCTTACTGCAAACTTGGTTAATTTCTGTGCACTTTTAGATTTCTACTGCACTTTTTTTTGTAATTTCTTTTTGCGCATATACCAATTGCTTGCTGCATGCAGGTAGTTGCTTCCTTCACATAGTTGCATCATTTTTAATCTTGGTTTCGTGTACATTATATGCATTGGACGTTTTTACTAGTTGCTTCAATGAACTTCAAATTTGGCTTTTGTTAATTTTTTAAATGAACTTGTAGAGAAAAATGAAACTATCTGCTTTGGTTCATGTAGCATGCTCATATCTCGAAGAGCTCATGGCAAAGTTTGTCAATGGCATTTCCAAACTAGAATAAGGTGTTGTACATGACAAAGGTCAACAAATACCTATGAAAAGACGAAGAAATATTAAACAAGTCGAAGAACTAGTGTTGCCTGATAAGGACTCTGACAATTCTGACGAGGATAACAACAAGCAAGACTATGATTATGTTTTTTATCGCTGCAGTTTGTCATTCTTCATTCTTTATTTCAAGTAATTATTTGATCATGTACCTCACTCTGTCCCCTTTGTTGCACATAGCAAAGAATCCGACGTCGGTGATGACGATGACTTCGACCGGGGGACAAAGGATGATGAGGATGAGGAAGGGGATGACAACAACAAAGAAGAAGAAGATGATGATGATGATGATGACGGCGTTGGGAACATAGGATCTAGCAGTGGAAGAATAGAGGAAGATGATGCTAGTGATGATGACAAGAGCATGGACGATAGTTGCACAGATCAGTACTATGTTGATAAAAGGGATACAAGGTCCATTGCAAGGTTAGGGGATAAAAGGAAGATGGCGGCTGAGAACGATGTTGAATAGACTAGGGAGGAACTTGCCCAGACTATAGAAGAAGTTGGTCAGGCAAGTAAATAAATTGCTCAGCCTAGTGAAAAAATTATTTAGCAGACTAGGTGGGAAGTTGCTGAGAAAACAAGAAAGGAAGTTACTTATACCAAGGTACAAGTTGCTCAGACCAGTAAGGAAATTGCTGATACCAGGGAGAAAGTTACTAGTACTAGTAAGGAAGTTTCCTAGACCGAAGAACAAGTTGCTCAAACTAGTAAGGAAGTTGCTCAGACCAGCAAGGAAGTTTCTCAGCACATCAGGAAGGAAACTGTTGGGAAAACAATTGATGAAGTTGCTTAGCAAGCAAGGGGGCAAGTAACGGATACCAGTACAATAGTTGCCCACACCAGTACACAAGTTGTTGAAACCAGGGAGAAAGTTGCTAATACCAGGGAGGAAGTTACTCGTACCAGGAAGGATATTACTCAAACTATCCAGAGAACTACTAAACCTAGGGAGAAAATTGACAATAAACCCAGGAAGGAAGTTGAACAAAAAAAGCATGTAAGAAGTTAAACACAACAAGGAAGTTGCTTAGAATAGGGCAAAAGTTACCCCTACTGTTCAAAAAGTAGTTCAGCAAAGTAAGATGAAAGTTGTCCAACAAACCATGTAGAAAGGTGTACCATAGACTGTGTAGAATTTTGTATAGCAGGCCAGTGAAAAAGTTACTGGGATCAGGTAAAAAGTTGCTGAGACCAGTAAACAACTTACTGAGACCAGGGGGAAAGTTGCTGAGACCAGTAGGAAAGTTGTTGAGACCAGTGGTAAAGTTGCTGAGAGCAAGGGGAAAGTTGTTGAGACCAGGAAACAAGTTGTTGATACCATGGAGAAAGATAGCCAATCTGTCCAGAAGCAAATACCAACTGACTGCGTCACATATACCAAGAAGGCTAAATTGGTGGCTTGCGATGGCAAATTGTCTTCCCCGCCGGCATCCCAATAGTTTTTGCTAATACCATGGTTGAGAGAACTTCGACTGCTGGCCCTGGTGCACAGGATAGGGAAGATATTGATTAGAGCATGAAGGAAGTTTCTCAGGATATGGAAGAAGTTGCTCAACCTATCAAGAGAGGAGTTTCTCAGCCTATCCAGAAAGTTGCTCCTGAAAAGCACGGTGATGCTCTGAGCAGCCAACAACAAGAATGTGGGGAATTTGTGCAAGCTGGAAGTCGGGAAGAAGTTTCCAGAAATTTGATGACTCGAAACACCCGCCATCTTTGAATTCAATTCACAAAGTGAGTTAAAGTCTATTTTGCAAGCAGAGCTAGTTAAACAGGTTACTCACATGGCGAAAGTTTGGAATGGATCGATGGTATACAATGTAGTCAAGGAACTTAAATGGAATATCTTGATTCAGTTGACATGGACAAGAAGACGAATATGCAATCCAGCAAAGGGGAGCCTGCAAATTTGAATGAACCACCAAGATCTGCAACAAAATAATAGAAAAGCCAACTACAGATACATGACATGCAAGTACAATGCACAAGCAAGCAACTTCAGATGTTCCTAAGGCAACTTCTGCATAGGGACATGCAACTTGTTTTGCACCTAAAGCAACTAGAGTGCATAGTCAGCTATACAAACCTGAGCAAGTTACAACTTTAGAGAACAAGCAGACAACATCTGTTGTACTGTAGGTAACTTCTCCAGCACTTCAGCCAAGTAGTATGTAGAACAAGGAAACTACAATACACCTAAAGGCAACTGGGCAGGCGAAACAACTGCTGAACATCCCACCAATAGCAAAGATAATTCACTTCAGCCCTCCACCAACTAGATAAACTTGCCCGCCACCATCACCCACCCGAGGAAAAAACAAACAAGTTGCCTGATTCCCAAGTTTAGGAACAACACACATACAAGATGCCGCTTCCGAGGTCCAGGTCTTCTAGAGACATGGACTTCCCATCTTTCAGTCTAGGTCCACATTTTGATGATGATGGTCTAGGTTTTGGTGATGACGATGGTGAAGGACCTGCAAAAAACCTACCTGCTGAATCTAAGCAACTTGATGTTTTAGCAGACATCGATCCTGAAGAGATTGAAGAGTGTGTGTTGAAGTAGAGACATCTCGAAGGGCAATGGTTTAAACAGCAACTATTGGAGACAAGGAAGAATCACATGGCAACATTCAAATGCCTGACAAAGCCCCAGATCCCATGGTACCAGTAGCAGGCACTGATGGTTCAGACAGTTCCACAACTCCTCGGCAATATGTAAGAAGGTTAATCAAGCCTCCCCCTTGCCAATTATCGCCGTACGTCAATGTAGACAGTAAGAAATAGTTCACAAGCACGGAAAGTGCTAGCAAGCTATATGCAAAAGTTATTCAGCACGAAGGAAGCACCAGAACACAACAACATAAAATTAATGAAAGGTGGTCTTCTCTTTCCCCCTGCTTTTTAACCAACCTTTCCTTTTCGCTTAGTTACAATACAACAAGTTGTTGTTACAACCTCCATAGTTTCTTAATGAGAAAACAAACTTCCTAGAATAACTGGGTTTGTTGCTACATGATAGTAGAAATTATTTTGTATGGAAAAGCAACTATGGCTATGTTTATCATATGATTATGTTTCTCATGAAACTCGGTTTCATAGCAAGGAAATCATCAAGTTTAGAAATTACCACATTATAGCATGGGAGCTAACAACTTCTATGAAACCAGGAGGATGGGTCCACACTTCGGTCATGGAAGTTGGAATCATGGCGATTGCGAAAAATATTCTAGAAACAACAAAGAAGATAGTCATGCCATTGAGGGTATGTGTAAGTGCATTAGCTAAAACCACCCTTTTTTCCATCTGGTAATATGATACCAATAACCACCAAGCAGAGAATTGGAAGTTCTACTGTTGTTTCGATCCTCGCAGTCACTATTTTTTGCTTCTTTTCCAAAGACATGGCCGCATGAATTAGATTGGAACCGAAAAGAACTGAAGATGTTGTTCAGCAATTCAAGACGTTTGGACCGACAATATATGGTGTGTACATTTTCACATCTACACATTATACTTTTTCCACCATATTACTACTTTTTTTCTTTTTTATGTTACTAGTTGCTTTCCTTCAGTTCAATTGTTGCTTCTCTCCATGACAGCAGTTGCCTAACTAAAAACAAAAGTTGCCTCGCAGATAGTTAATGTGCTACATGTCACTAGTTGCTTCCATTATCTCACTAATTGCTTCCTCCATGTTAATAGTTGCTTCTCACTATACCAAAACTCGCCATGTCGTAGCTATTTCTGCAAATTAATTTAAATACTATCTTTTGTCGGTCCATTTTCATAGTTGCTTCATCAAGCTCACTACTTTCCAGCACAATATAACTAGTTTCTTTCCTACAGTTAACTAATTGCCTAACTATATAGGTCATGTTCCCAATTATTCAAGCTCTCAACCTGAAATTAAGGCAAGTTGTCAACCATTATTGGTTGTTCAACTTAAACATCAGAGACAGAAAATTTTAGATCCTTGACTCGTGGAGGACAATCGAGGATAAGGTGTTGAAGAAATGTTACCAGGCCATTATCGCCTCTATCTGCATTCTTTGGAACAAAAACTACGGTGAATCCAAAATCTGTCTTGACAATTTTGGCGTTCCAAAATATAGGTGCCAAAGCAGAAAACAAGTCAGCAACCCCAACGAGCGACTTACCCACATTCATACTTTTTGATGTTCATTACAGTCATAGTGTGCTTTTCCTAACTATCGTGTGTTTTTTCTAGCCATGATTGCAGGATTTTCACCCTAATGAACATCGGTTGGGATGGAAGAGCATCTCAAAACTACTCAGCAAAGGATATCCCGGATATCAAGAAGAAAATGACAAACAGTTGGGTCACATCAGGTGACAACAAAGCCAACTAGAAGGAAGTCCTCAAGCTTTAAGCAATGAAGGCATGCCCACCCAAACTTTGATCTCCATTTTTTACCTATCAAATGTGCCCAAGATAAGATACATCTTACTTATTTGATCTCCATTTCTTTACCTATGAACTGGAAAATTTCTCATGTTTAATACCTTTTCGTAACAAAAGATGTGATTAACAGTGACAACACAAGTTGCCACCTTAAATGCTGAAATTTCCTTTTCATAGTTATCAGACTTGCCACAATTTAGGACTTAGTTGCTAGAGACAAAAATGAAACTGAAAAATGCTGGAAGATGCTTTTCATAGTTATCAAACTTACCATAATTTAAGCCTCAGTTGCCAAAGAAAAAATGAAACAGATAAATCACAGCACAAGTGACATCACAAGTTACCACATTACTAGTAAAATTTGTTTTCCAGATGTATATAATTTACCAATAATAATGGTCTTAGTTGCCACATCTACATAAAAGATAGAAAACAGTGACAAAACAAAAGTTGCCACAAAACTGCTAAAAGTTGTCTAGCTGTAGTGAAATTAACCCTCCAATTTCTTACAAAGTTGCCTAGCCTACATTTTTTTGTCTACACCAACCTCTCTTTGCATGTTGTAGAGTTGTGCTCGAAAGAACCATGCATCCTGCTCTGGTTTTTCTGTTTTGGATGAAGTTCAAGGGAAGATTTTGTGCGGTGTGCATTTGTTCTACCTTGGTAGTTGACTTTGGCGGGTCCCTAGGATTTGTATGATCAACAGGGAGACTTGCCGACGGTTCACCTTACACAGGTTTCTTCTTTTTCTTCTGTGACTTGTTCAGCTGAGTGATTTCCGTCGCTGCAGCACGCATGTGTTTGTTGACAATCGTAGTAGATGCATCCTTTGTGCCAGCCACATGGGCAAGTTTCTGAAATGACATGTTTAGGTTAGCATGACGAAATTGCTACTGCGAGTCTGGTGGCATGACATCTTGTTGTTGCACAGCTACGGCTTGCTGTCCACTAGAGACTGCTTCTGGTGTCCACCTTTTCAGGATGTACCTCTCGAGTATCTCATCAACAACAAGGTGGGTGAAAACCTTCAATATGTGGCAACAAAGCATGCCATCCCTATCAAACTTTGAACACTCCCATGAGTAGATGCCTTCATCCTTGTTCACTCTAACCATGTAGGCCCATGACCCATACTTCGCACACCATGTCCTATTTGGATCCAGCCTATAGAAGAAACCACCAAAGTGACTTACATTGTAATGACCAATAAGCTCAAACTCATGCCAGAACTTCAAATATATGTCTATGCAGTACACATTGTATGCCCGTTCCTCAGTGGGATATGGTGACCATCTCTGGACCTCAAGGAATTACGTATGGTAGTCATTGCCTCCTCCTTCGCCAGCACATGCACCTGGATCTTTTCATACTATTTCACAGAGTTTAACAGCGACTTGTGTGGGTTCACATAGTGTTTCAACATAGCATGAAACCCCTCACTGCGCTGCGCGCTGCGTTGACTGGAGGAAATGGAAGAACTAGTGCAGGAAGTAGCAAGGCACCCACTTGTCCCTAATGGCATACAGTTACCTAAAGTGTGAGTGCCTAGCAGCAGCAGGCCACTTGCCTAAAAATAGAGCCCATTTTGCCTCAAACTCCTCTAGTGAAAAGGTGAAGTCTATGAAGGCATTGAAATCTTCTGCTAGATCAGGGTTTCTGCCCAGAACAGTACCACATTTTGTCTGTGCTTTCTGCATGATGTGCTAGTGGCAAAATCAGTAAATAGTTGCTAGGAACATCCTGTCAATAGACTGCTTCATAGCAATGTCTTGGTCAGTGATGATGTTGTTTGGTGCTCAACCATCTATCATGATTAGAAAAATCTCAAACAACAAATCAAAACTGGTTGCCAACTCTTGCCTCACAAACCTGCAGCCCAACATGATAGATTGCCCATCCTTGTTAATCCCAATAAACAATGCAAATGGAATATTGTACTTATTTGTTAAGTATGTGTTGTCAAAGGATACGCTCATGGTAAGCGTCAGCATACGCTCTCCTAGCCGGACCATCAACCCAGAATTTTTTTTACCCTATCCTCCTCATCACATTCTAATCTGATGTAAAAGTCAGAATCCTTCTCTTTCTGCTCTACAAAATGGTTGATCACTTCGGTCATGTCGGGATCTTTTGTTTCATCTTCAGTCAAAGTTGCACATTAGTGGGCGATACCTTTGGCAGTGTACATGACTAGCTGAAATGGAAATGGACGTCGCCTAGAGGGGGGGTGAATAGGCGTTTTAAAATTATTACGGTTTAGGCTCTAATAAATGCGGAATAAAACTTAACGTTTTAATTTATCAAGCCAAAACCTATATCCACTAGGTTCACTAAGTGCACCAACAACCTATGCTAAGAAAGACAAGCAACAAGGTGATATCAAGATATAATACTTCAAGCACGATGGCTATCACAAAGTAAATTGCATAAGTAAAGGGCTCGGTTGAGAGATAACCGATGGATGCGGAGACGATGATTTGTTTCCCGAAGTTCACTTCCAAAGAATCTACGTCTCCGTTTGAGAGGTGCAGGGGCGCAATGTACTTTGAACACCACAAGTGGCTCACCTCGAGGTGTGGTGGCTCGATGCTCACCCAACGCCACACAAGGCCTCACCCCAAGATGTGAAGGCACGCAACCTACCGACGCCACAAAAGGCTCACCCTATTCTCCCGTGAGATCGCCACAAAGGCCTACTCATGTTCCACTATGGGATACTTGAGGGCGATCACCGAACCCGTACAAGTCTTGGGGCAAACTCCACAAGAATTGGAGGGCTCCCAAGAACAATGCCACAAAGGCTACAAAGCCACAAAAGGCAACAAGGCCACAAAAGGCTACAAGAACATAAAAGGTCAACAATCCAACCACACAACCGTCTAGGGTTCCAAGAACCCAAGAGAAACAAGCCCAAGGGCTTGAACTCGCCGAATCTCCGAGGAGAACTCAAACCTATGCACCAAATGCAAGAGGCAAGTCCTTCACTCTCAAATTCCACCAAAGCTACAAAAGCTATTGGGGGGATAAGGGAGGAAGAACACAAGAGGAGAACACAAAACTCTCCAAGATCTAGATCCCAAGGATTCCTTCACAAGAAGGGATTTGGTTTGGTGGGGATTGTAGATCTAGATCTCCTCTCTCAAATCCCTCAAAGAGATGCAAGAATCATGCGAGGGAGAAGGGAAGAGGGCAAGATTTTGAAGGTCAACAATGGAGGAGAGAGAGTGGAAGAGCTGGCAAAAATGACCTCCAAAGTTGGGGAAACTTTTGGGAAGAGGGGTCCCTTAAATAGGGCAAGAGAAATCTGCTCGTTTGGGCCAGATTCGCGCCCCACCGGTACTACCTCTAAATAGAAATACAAGAAACAGAAGAAAAATGAGATTTACCGGAACTTTGGCCAGAACTTGGGCCGGTACTACCGCTCAAGCAAAAACGTTGGATAGCATTGCACGAAAACTTTAATAACTTTATAACGTTGAAGAGAACAAAAATCTCTACAATATTATGCAAAGAAACATCATAGTCCAACAAGAGAGGATAAAAATAAAATGAAGAAAGGTATGACCTCTCAGAAGCGACGAACCGGTAAAACCTCCAGAACCCAAAACGCAAGAAGTTGAGCTTGGAAACTCTAATTGGGATGAAACCAATTTTGTTGGAAAGATAATAAAGAGTAGAATCCAACAAAAGGTGAAATATTGGGTATTACCAGGGGAGAAAATACCATGAATATATATGTGAGATGCCTCCCGAGGTGTGGAGCCGGAAAAACCCGCAAGATCAAAAACGCAATAAGATATGCAAGGAAAATCCATTTTTGACGAACTAGAGCTTGTTATGAAGATAACCACAAGCTCTAGATCCTCACATGGACAAGAACCAGAACTTCTAGCTGGCAACTAGTCATGCACTAACATGCAACTAGTTATACACTACTAGGCAACTAGAATGTGGTTTCTGGCAACTTCTGTAATAACCTTTTCGTTCAAACCATAAACACTTCTACCCGGATAACTAATCATACACTAATAGCAACTATATCTTCTCTTACAGTAGCTTCTAGCAACTAACATACTAATTCATGTTAATTTTAATGGTACTTCCTAGCAACTATACAGCAGGTTCTGACAACTTTATGTTTTACTTGGAAATGCCAGAACTTCTAACTGGAAATTGGTCATACACTAACAGGAACTATTTATACACTACCCGGAAACTGAAATGTTGTAGCATCCCAATTTTAGATACCCTGATTAGTTGTCCAGAATACAAAAATCAGGGGGAACAAAAAATCTTGTTAAGTGCTGCAGTGTTTCCTTGTTGTTTGTATGTGCTTATGCATATGAAAGTGTAGTAGATGATATACTCCTTACCTCACCCTCAATTGACAAAAGTTATTTAACAAAACTGTCTTGGCTCATCATGCATATTCCCAAATGTTCTAGCATTTCAAAAACCCGAGCCAGGATGCATTTGCAATCCTAACCATTTTAATAGCTTCTATTGACAAAATTATGGAGATCTATAAGATATAATCTCCTTATGTTTTCAAGACAGAACCTTCAAATACTCTTACCCCTAGGATTTCCAAAACCTTTTATAAAACCTTAAACTCTACTCTTGGTGGAAATACCATGGGACGCTCATCTACTTCAAAATACAACCCTTTTCAAAATACCCATCCTTACCCCAAGCTAGGCTTGGAGGTATCCATAGTAGTAGATTTGTTTTGCTTGGAAGATGATTTGCCTTGATCTGCTGTCTGACTTGTTTTCTTAGAAAGTAGTATGAGCTACTCTAGGAGCTCATCGTCTAGGATCAAACTAAATTAAGATTACGAACCCTAAGCAAGAATACAAAGCTGGATCTAATCTCTAGCCCTAGGGGATCATCTAAAGCGCTTAACAAGATCATTACTAAAATTATCCACTTCTAGAAAAATTCCAAGTCAATGAAGACCAACCCCAAGCATGGGTCCATTCTACTCAATCTACACCTCAAGATCATTCATTTGATGATGAATCGGAACCTTGCAACCAATCAAAAACTTTAACCCTTGTATTCTAGTCAAAATCCCCAAATATGCCAAATTTGGCCAAGTCTGGAAAAAGGTTATTAAGATCACATCTTTGAGTCACCCTCATTCCCAACCCTTGTGCATTTTTGGCAATGCACTTGAACCATACTGTAGACCATCCTAAGGAATACCAAGGACCACTACTTACCCTAGCTAGATAATCCTCTAACACACTTGTTATTGATGGTTTTGGAGGCAATAAAATAATCTTTCCTGCAAATCTTATCCACATGCCTACTTTGGCAGAAGCTCACATCTTCATACTATCTCCTCTTGACCAACCCATGGTATGGTTGCACTCTACTCATGAAGGTATATGCATACCTACTTCACTTGTTTCAAATTAGAGCATTGTTCTCCAAAACCCACATGGTTTGAAAGGCTAGTTGATAATATGTTTTGGCAACCTTATTTTATTCAAAGTTTGGCATCAACCATAGGAAAGCTCAATCCTAATCTACCTCAACCTTCTATACCATGGTGATCTGCATAAATTGGTATATATATCCATATATCCCATGACCCAAGAGCAGCTTTGAGGTCCTTAATCCAACAAGGTTTTGAAGGTATGAAAATAACATCACCCAAGATCCTTTATCATTTGCTTTCTCCAAAAACCAAGTTGTTTCTCAAAAACCAAGGTTACAAATGATTGATACATCATGTGGACCTCATTTACCTTGGATATAAATATTATTCAAATATTATACATAATTATTATGGCCCAAAACTTATTTAATTCTTTTAATGGATAAAACCCCCAAAACTCCCTCCATGAAGGAAAGTTTGGTTTTTGCCAAAACACTTTGCCAACAATAAGCACATTGGATGCCTATATATCATACCCTATCCTACCACTTCAAAAACAAATATTTTTGAAGAGTCTTATTATTTGTTTGTGCCTATTTTCTTACATGGCAGAAATGCAAAAATAAATGTTTTAAATACTTTTCCTTCTCAATAGATCTTGGGAAAATTTCCCAATGTATGATATAGTATTTGACACTATGCCACACAAAAAACCAACCCTGTCCAATTAAAAAATTAAAATGAACTCATTAAAACAGTTTCAGCTATTTTTGATTACTGGATAATAAATCGATCAAAGTATCTTAGAAAAATCCCAAATAAATCCCAGAGGTGTATCTTGACCAAATCCATATAATAATGTCTTTATATCACCATGTAATGCCCAAACATTTTCTCTAGTATTACCACAGAAACTCTTTGGCCCTTTTTAATTTATGAAACCACATAGTCCAAAAATTCATTTCAAATTTGATCATATCCCTGATCTAGCACCAGTATAGTATCTTCTCACTCCCACTAGAATGCCAAGACCTGAGCCGCACAAAATCAGCCAAGCTACTACTACAGTACCTCCATTTCTCTCTTTTTTCTCAACTCATACCGGCCACCTGTCGAACACCTGTAGTGCACTAACGAGCTCGCCACCCAGGAGCCAATCGACACCTCCTAGCCCCGCTCCCTTTCCCTCTGCGACTCTCTGATGCTTCCCAACGACAAGAGGCACGAGCTCCACCGCCTTGGACAACCAATAGTGCTCCACCACCCTTTCCATGGCCACCATGCTCCCAGTCCATGGTGCGCCCTCGCCCCTTCAGATAAGAACTGCTAGTACTAGTCTGGCATGTGCAATAGCTCCCTCACCCTGTGAATAAACGCCTAGTCTAGTCCCCGCCCCTCTCTCCCTCCTCTTCCTTGGCTCCGACCTAAGCACCCCCACCTCAGCCCTCATTGTTGCCAACATAGTAGGAACTGCCCTTGGCCCCATCTTTTCTTCCCCTAGCTTCACTAGGCCTCAAGGATGCTCACGCCCACCTCAATTTTGTTTAGGAATGTTGGAAACCTTGCCTCCATCATTGACCTGCCTGCCCTCCACCGGCCACCAACGAAATCCTTTCTCCCGCTAGAATGGTTATCCATGGAGTACCTTAGGAACTTCGCATCGCTGCGCTCGCTCTCCTTGTGCCTGTAGCACCTCTAGGCGTTCCCCAAATCTTTTGGCGGCGAGCTCGCCGCTCTCTAGGCATGGCGTCATGTCGACCAGAGAAGGAATTGCTGCTCTTCCTCTATCACCAGCGACCACGACGATGTGGCTCCCTCTCCTCCCTCAATCGCGTGATCCACGGCAGCATACCGCTTCGGTGTTGGTGACTTAAGTGGTTGTGGGGCATGCATATTAGTCTCTTGGCTCCCCTCCCTCTCTCTGGCTGGCGGGCCTGTCCTCGCGCGTTTGAAGCTGGTGCCTCCTGCGCAAGCAACGATGCCAAGTGGGCCTACTCCTACTAGCGTGGCCTAGTTCCCTATGGATCTAGCCCGCTACCCTCCTGTCTATTTTTATTTTTTAAATCCAATTCCAAATCTGCTAAAATTGTTGTCTAGTTTAAATAGTTTTAAAAATGAAATATGCCTAGTTATGGCTAGATCTATTTTCTCACCAGAATTTACAGGTTTTATCAAACATGCAATGCTAGCCCCTGGTCCAAAATCATTTGCATTAACTTTTCAATATAAACTCTACCAACTACTGTCTATTTCAGTCCATAAATCTCTTAGGTAGTTTCACAAGTTTAAATGGGATGCATCCAACTTCTGCTAATAGATTTTTGAATTACCTATCATTTGGCTTTGGCCTCATGCCAAGTTGAGACGTGGTTTATCCTTAGCAAAAATAACAAAAACAATTCATTTTTGACTTTATAAATTTCTCTAGGCCAAACCATGTTATGTTTGGGACTAATTCCAACTCTAATTGATGAGGTATATCAATACCTCTCAAACCTAGGAGCTCACTATTTATTGAGACTATGTTGATTTATGGTGATTTAGACATCTATGTCTAGGGTTATCTTAGTAGATAAATCACTACAGAGGTTTTACAACTCTAAAAATTGATGAATCCAATTTATATAGAAAGGTATTTGAAATACCTACTATGTGGCATTGGATTCATTTTAAAATATGTTATATGGTAAATCTGGTTAAAAAGACAATTTTAGGAAGAAGTGACTTTAGGAATTTCCCAGGGGCATTATGTTAATTATTTTGAGGTGGTTCAAACTCTCAAAAATCACAAACTAAAGTATATAAAAAATCGTCTGAGAACAAAACTATTTGAGCTCTACATCTTTTCTAGTGATTTATCCACCTAAACTAGGGTTATTTCCACCAAAATAATCATAACTAATTAAGGAAATTTGATAAATCATGAAAACAGTTTTGGTGACCTTGTTATTTCAATACCTATCTAATGATGTCATTTTTGTACATTGATATCATACAGATGCAAGCCTTATTTCAAAACCCTTCCTTAAGTGGTATTTGACTTTTAAATCAGAAGAAGTTCCACAAATGCTTTTCCAATTGCTATAAACTCAAATTAACAAAACCTACTGAAGTGAGTAAGGTGTTGTATGTTTGTTTGCTATATTGAATTGGTGCTTGTATGCTTTGTGTTCATTATGCCCATATTTGCTTGCATGTGCAAACCTTGACGACGATATTTGCGATTATATCGGAGACTGGATGAAGATGGATATTCTTGGTTATCATTGTATTCTCAAAAGAAGTCCAGGGACATATATTGCCAGTTTGCTGATCACAGGAAATCCACCTTCTTGCTCATAAGCCTCGTCCTACTATTTTACTTATGCATGTTTTACCTACTGTTTATGATAACTACATTGTTTTATTATATGATGATCTATATTTGGTAGTGGCTTGGCTCCTACAAACCATTGCACATTTTTACTACTAAATACAACCCCCTCGATGACACCTACTTGCCCCTACTATGGTAGATGGAGTATAACACGTTGTGCACATTTGTAATACTAAGTACAACCCCCTCGATGACACTAAGTAGTACTAAGTACAACCAAAACGAACTGTCTGCGGGAAGCTAAGCCTTTACTATCAGCTTCTCATTGAGAGCACGTACTTTTTGAAGTGGAAAAGGCGCTCTGGTTGGTCCTCGGTACTCGGCGTCCTAGTGTTCAGGGGAACGACTCATAGGGTAGGCACTTGTACTGGGGTAGGCATTCTGAATGTCTTGACTAGTTAGTCAGCCCACGATCCGTGCGGGATCAGGAAGGGTATCCAGATGGTGCGGGTAAAGTGTACAACCTCCTTAGAGTGTAAATCTATTCAAATAGCCATGTCCACGGTCAACGATGGTTGGGAAGGTTGCTGTAGAGCGGTGCTGGTTTTGATTTGAAAAAAGGACTTCAGAAAAGCAAAGGCTTTGGAAATGTTTTGACCATGGGATGGCCAGAAAGGAAGGAAAGGATTTGGTCATGGGATGACCGGAAGGAAGAAACAAATGGGTGACCCAGTCCTAGTGTTTTTCCAAAACTTTTCAAAATGGTTTCAAAAATGTTTTACAAAAGTTTTCAACAAAGTTATATGGATGCTATATCTACTAGAGAAACTATTTTAGAAAAGAACCTCTCATGGAGGCCTCCTACTACCACAGCCATATTGCATATCCTCTTATCATCATTCTTTTAAGGTGGTTTGCGAGTACATTCAAAGTACTCACTGTCATTGTCCCTGGCTATTAACTTGGTTCGATATCAAGAAGAAGGTGATGATGATGACTATGCAAGCTAGGACGTTCTCCTAGTCAATTGCTTATAGGTAAAGGCATGGCTTGGGCTCTATGCTTGCTGAAGTTCCACTGATGTTGATTGATGTAGCCATAATGGCAAATAAGGTATGACAGGTATCCGCTTAAGTAATGGATGTTTACTTTGACACTTGTCCGTTATGTGCCACGATGAACTGATCATGGGATCGTGGTGTATGCATAACAAGGATTCTCGGAGGATTAATCCGGGGACCCACAAATGTGGTTTCTGGCAACTTCTTTAATAACCTTTTCCTTCAAACAATAAACACTTTTGCCCTGGTTACTAATCATACACTAATATCAACTTCATCTGCTCTTCCAGCAACTATGCAGACTCAAACTAGCAACAAAAAAGTACCAATGGGTTGATTCTTCAGGGAGAAAAAGAGGATTATTATTGTTTAGACAACTATAAAATCTATAAAACACAGGGGATAGATGGTTTATCTAGTAACATGCCAGCTGTCAAGTTTGTCTGTGTAAATTCTTCAAGAAATCCTTTTTCTCTTTTGGTATACCTTGGTGTGACATGAGATACTTCTTCAGCGATGGCTTGTGGACAAGAGGATGATTATGTTCAGCTAAAAAAGAAATAACCTCCCATCTCCCATCCTTTAGCTTCACCACCATCTCTGCCTTGCAATTTGTTGGTATTATTGTCTCCCTTTTCCGCTTCTTCGGATTCTTTTGTTGCCCTTTTTGCTTAGCAATCCCAACAACAACAAATGCAGGTTCTGCATTCTATAGGTCCTCCTCATCCGAGGAATCTGAGTCTAGTACTGGCCCAACTACATCTAGTTTTTCACGGCCGCCATTATCCTTCCTAGGTTTCCTAAATTTGTTGCACACAAATTATTGCTTGCCAATCTCCTTGGTGTGCTCTGACCTTCTATTCCTATTGACCTTGATTGAAAATCCAGTCCTAGCAGCATATGCATTGTAGTGTTCCTTAGCACCCTGCAACATGTCATAATGCATTCCAATATGTGGATCCATTGGCTAAGATGAAGCCTCATTATCATCTGCATCGTCTTGGGCAAGCGAAGTTGTGTCTGTATCGACAACAAACCCACTTGTTTCAGTATCATTTGCTACTGTATGTACATCAACAACGGGGGTGTCGGTGGCAGCATGCAACTTTGAAGTCTCGTCAATAGCCTCTTCCATCAGAAGATCCGTGAAGTAATTAGGCGTTAGTATACCAGCCTCCTCATTAAGGTCAAATGGCACCTCATTGAGGTCAAGGATACCCATTGCCTGCATAACAATGAATCAAAAAGAAAAGACAATTAGGAAAAAAGCAACTTCATGTGCATTGTTTGCTACATAGAACACAATGTACTTCTGATTCTTTTTATCCTCACAAATTCTCACATTTTTATTACTGTGTTATGACATGTAGGTACCGGACAGGAGCTTCTTCATGCTAAAAAAGGGGAGAAAGTGATGGCCAGCTGCAGAATTGAAGGCAAAAAACTGTTGAAGCGATGTGTGACATGTGTTCTAATTAGTATCAGGATTTGTATGTTGCAAACTCTGTTCTAGTTTTCAGTAATTGGTGTAAGTAACTATTGTTACAAAGTTGCATTACGATGATACGAAGTTGCATGACGATTGTGTGAACTAAGTTGCCTATTTATGTAAGTAAGTTTCCTACAGATATTACGAAGTTGCCTATTTATGTCAGTTAGTTGCCTACTATTCAAGTTATGATTCTATGAAGTTAATTACTGATGTGTTAAGTTGCCAACCCATTTGTTCTTGATATTGACTATCTAAGTAAGGTTTTTTTGGATGAATCAAGTGCAAGTTTGTAACATCCCAAAACTCTAATCCATGTGATTGAGATCCAGATCATCAAAATTAGGGTTAACAAAAACTTTTCCAATTAAAATTATTAAAGCATTCATATGTGTGTGCATTTAAAATAGGAGTTGTTTTGAATTTCTTTGATTAAGTGATCCATTGCTTGTAAAATGATTCTTAGGTGAAATAAACATCATCTAGATCATCCCCAAACAAATCCCAAAGAAAAACAAATCAAAATGAATAAAAGAAAGAAATGGTCATTTGTGCCATTTTAATCAACATACCTACTTTGGCTATTCCTAGGACTCATTTCTTAACCGAAATAAATATGGATCTTTGCACCCCTTCCTAGTACATATAGTAGTGTACCTAGGCCCACTTTGTGATCTGCCAAAAACTTTCAAACACTAAATTTAAATGGCATTTGAAAATTGAATCTAGTGTAGGTATCAAGATCACCCTATTTCAAAAACCACTCAAATGAGCTCCATTTTCAAAACCCAAGCAACCACAGAGGCTTAAGCATGTGTCTAGCAAACCCACCAAAAATCATCCAAAAATTCCAAACTAGAGTTCTTTCAGCCATTTTCACAAACACTTGGTGGACAGAATTCAAACAAAACACAAAACACTATTTGGAGCAGTGTTTGATCCAAATTAGTTCCCCATTTTGCAACCACATGCACCCAGTGCACTCTCCGACCCCTGTCTAGCCCTGCCACGACCAAATGGTCATGGCCATTAAGGCCGAGCCCCCATTTGGGCACCTCACCGGCGACAGCACGCCACAGCCGCCGCTAGCGCCATCCACCATGTCCAGGAGGTATCCTGTGGTCCACCTCCACCACCCAACCAGCCCCAGGCCGAGGACAGTGACCAGAGCCACCAGGAAGCGCTGCGCCCGGAGTCTGTAGACCATGCCGACAACGCCACATAGCGCGCACGGTCCCCTGCTCGACCAGACCACGCCTCGCTCCAGCCGCCCGCCTACACGATCCCCACCGGCCTAGGAAGCTAGCAGACACGCCCATTCCCCTGACCGTGCCTCGTAGTCGCCGGCCGCCATGAAACTCGCCGTCGGCAGAGACTTAGTGCGCGCCGCGCCATTCACTGCCCCCGACCGCAAACCACCGCACACTCACCGCCGTGACACTCACCAGGGCACCGCCCACCATCCTAGTGCACCGCCCACGCCTCTAGCTCGATGTGCCGTCGTCATCGGCGAGCACTGCCTATGCTCCTCTGCCGCTTAGCCGCGCCTATAAAAGGAGCCCTTCCCCACACCATTCCACTCCCCTCTCCTTACTAATCCTTCCCCACCTCTCGCCGGAGCCGCTCGAGCCTTGGTTCGCCGGAATTTGGCCGGAGGGCCCGCTGTTGAGGAGGAGAAGGCGCCATCGATTTCGTCCACCCCAGGAGCTGCCGCGACCACCCCTGAGACCGCCGTCAATAGCACGTTCGATCGCCCCCATCGCCACAGTAGCTGGAGCCCTGGTTGTTGGAGATATGCCCAAGAGGCAATAATAAAGTGGTTATTATTATATCTTTATGTTTATGATAAATGTTTACATCCCATGCTATAATTGTATTAACCGGAAACATTAATACTTGTGTGTTTTGTAAACATAAAAGAGTCCCTAGTAAGCCTCTTGTTAAACTAGCTTGTTGATTAATGGATGATCATAGTTTCCTGATCATGGACATTGGATGTCGTTAATAACAAGATCATATCATTAGGAGAATGATGTGATGGACACACACCCGTAGTAAGCATAGCATAAGATCAAGTCATTAAGTTCGTTTGCTATAAGCTTTAAAATACATAGTAACCTAATCCTTCGACCATGAGGTTATGTTAATCACACTCAGCGGATGGGTACTTTGATGACATCAAACACCGCTTCGTAACTGGGTGGTCATAAAGGTGTCATTGGGTATTCTGAAAGTATGTGTTGAATCGCATGGACCAAGATTGGGATTTTTCCATCCATATGACGGATAGATATGCTCTGGGCCCTCTCGGTGGAATGTCATCTAATTAGCTTGCAAGCATGTGACTGGGTCACAAGGGATGACATAACATGGAACGAGTAAAGAGTACTTATCAGTAACGAGGTAGAACTAGGTATGGAGATACCGACGATCAAACCTCGGATAAGTAGAGTATCGCATGACAAAGGGAATTGGTTTCGTATGTTATTGGTTCTATCGATCACGAAATCATCGTTGAGTATGTGGGAGCCGTTATGGATCTCCAGATCCCGCTGATGGTTATTGATCGGAGAGGTGTCTCCATCATGTCTACATATTCACGAACCGTAGGGTGAGACACTTAAGGTTCGAAGTTGTTTTAAGTAGATATGGAATGTCCGTTGGAGACCGAATGTTGTTCGGAGTCTCGGATTGGATTCGGGACGTCACGAGGAGCTCCGGAATTGTCCGAAGAATAAGATTCATATATTGGGGATCATTTTCTAAGTTAGGAAATGTTCCGGAGTATTTGTATGGGGATTCTAGAAGGTTTCGGAATGTTCCGGAAGGTTCTGGAAGATTTCTTGGAGTTTACTTGAAAACCAAGAAAGGATCAAGGAATCCTTATGGGGTAAGACAAGGATTCGTGGGGGAGAAGGACTCTCCCCCCACCTCCTTCATCCGCCGGCCAAGGGAGAGGGGAGTCCTACAAGGACTCCACCTCCCCATGGCGCCTCCCTCCCATAAATAGAGGGGGTGGAGGCGCCACCCCCTTGCTCCCTCCACTCCAAACCCTAGCCGCCTCTCTCCTCCTCCTTTCTTCTGCTCAGGCTTAGGCGAAGCCCTGCAGAATTCTCTACTCCACCACCACCACCACGCCGTCGTGCTGCTGGGATTCCGTGGAGAAGATCTACTACCTCCGCTGCTCGCTGGAACGGGGAGAGCAAGGTCTGCTTCGACTCCGCACGTGTGACCGACTGCGGAAGCACTGCCGGAACACGGCGCCGGAAGGATCGTCCACTCGATCTTGAGATCGGCAAGTGATCGACTACATCAACCACGAGATCCAATCTCGTAACGCTTTCGGATCTACAAGGGTTAGTACAGATCTATCTCGTTGCACATGTCTAATAGATTAGATCTTGGCTTTTATCTAGATTAGATCTGGGTTTTGTTCGTTCTTGCGGTAGAAATTTTTTGTTTTCCATGCTACGAACCCATCAGTGGTATCAGAGCCGTATCTTTGCGTAGATCTGTTGCACGAGTAGAACACAATGGTTTTGTGGGCGTTGGTGCTCGTGCCGTCTTTTGCTTTGTGTACTTTGCATCTTGCGGTATGGTGGGATGAAGCGGCTCGGGCTAACCTTACATGTCATCGCACATGAGACTTGCTCCACGCTTGACATGTAACTTGCTTTGCACAAGTGGCTTTGCGGGTGTCTGTCTCTCTCACCATAGTATAGATCCAATTTACACTTTGCAACTTGATAGCACTTGTATCAACGTTGTGGTTCAGTTTCGTAGGTAAGATCCGTTCTTATTCGAAAGCCTCAAGCCACGTAAAACATGCAAAGAAAATTAGAGGCGTCTAACTTGTTTTCGCAGGGGTTTTGTGATGCGATATGGCCATCATGTGATTGTGATTATATTTGATGTATGCAATGATCCTTGTTGTAATATGGCAACCGACAGGAGCCTAATGGTCGTCTTCAATTATGTTAAGACCTGCGTGTCTGTTCATCTTGTAATAGCTTTGTTCCAAGTAGTTGTAATAGTTGCTAGTGATGATGGACAACCATGAAGCGGCACCACTTACCTTGACGCCATGCTGGTGATGATGGAGATCATGTCTGTGCTTTGGAGATGGAGATCAAAGGCACAAGAAGAAAGGGCCATATCATATCACACTAATTATGAATTGCATGTGATGTTAATCCTTTATGCATATTGTATTGCTTAGATCGCGACGGTAGCATTATAAGATGATCCCTCTCACTAAATATCAAGTAATAAAGTGTTCGTCCTTAGTTGGCACCGTTGCTAAGACTCGTCGTTTCGAAGCACCTCGTGATGATCGGGTGTGATAGACTCTACGTGTGCATACAACGGGTGCAAGCCAGATTTGCAAATGCGGAAACTAAGGTTAACCTTGACGAGCCTAGCATGTACAGACATGGTCTCAGAACACGGAATACCGAAAGGTAAAGCATGAGTCATATGGATGATATGATGAACATGTTGATTGTTCGCCTTTAAAGCTACATCATCTCACGTGATGATCGGACTTGGTGTAGTGGATTTGGTTCGTGTAATCACTAAAACAACTCGAGGGATGTTGTTTTGAGTGGGAGTTCATTTGTAATTTGGATTAGTCGAACCCAATTTATCATAAACACAATCAAAGTGAATTTGCATAGTTTTTTGTAGTCATTGGCATCCGTTCACCACCTTACGCTTAGTTATAGTTGAGATAGTGGAACTATAGAAATTCTGGATATTTACTTTACGAACTGGTATCGTATTGTTTTGAATGTCAATTTAAAGTTTATAAGTCCTATTGCAAACTTTCAGCAAACTCTATTTACTCCATGAAGTTTAATAAATAGTATTAAATCAAGAGTAAAAATTCCAGTAGTATCTAATGTATCATGTTTGCCTCCATGATTCTTGATACTCAAAAGATTCTTTTTAATATCAAGTTTATCTAAGAGTTGAAAGCAATGTTTCAGAAACCATCATATGTGAAAGGTATTGCGATATCTAAAACAATGTGTTGGTTACAACATGATAGAGTATACGTCCTCATATTTGATGAGAATTTGTGAAGGTTGGAGATGCTAGTCGTCCTAATCCTCCAAAAGGTTTTGAAAAAGAAACATTATACTCGCAATTAACCTTTATAAGCTATAGCAGCTTGATCATGAAAGTTGTCATGATAAGGATGAGTAGAAGATGTAAGTAAAATGTTTACTACACTAAAAGATTACTAAAGAATGGATTTTTGAAAGAACACCAAATAGTTGATGATGGTGATCCACCTCAAAGTGCAAGTCCAAAGGTATTAGTAGTTGACTATATACGCTTTGTACCATGTGTCATGTTGATGACACCACTATTGATGTTGATAGATTCTTTTAAAAGAAAAGGAATTGCTGAAAGAGAATCTATAAAATATTTGGCAGAAAATAAAAGGTTGGAGATGTCCAACTTAGGCATATAGAAGATATACATGTTATGGTTGTATTCCTTTCTTGTTAAACAATGTGGTTCTTCGGTATTGGATACCGAATTGGTTGGTATGAAGTGTCATACAGGATGTCACAATTCATCAACTGCAATGGCCTAAGTAACTAGCAAGAGAAAATGTGATGATGTTCATCGAAAACAAACAAAGGCTTGTTGTGTTGCTCGTTAACATCAAAGCTTGCCTTCAAGATTTGTTTCAATAATTGTTATTTTGATCAGGTATTATGACGACAAAAGGTTGTTCAAATAATTACCGTATTCCATAATAGATGGATAATATACAAGTCTGGTAGGAGAAATAACGACCATAAAACTAATGCTAAAATGTCGCAAGACAAATGATTGAAAGATCACTTGTGAAGTGACATCGCTGTTTAAATTATATTGAAAGGATATATGAAGAAACTCCATGTTGATGGATTTTTGGAGTCTTTGATTTAGATCAAATGACGCTTCTGATACTTTCCTGGAGATAATTAAAACTCCGTTTGTAGGCCAAAAGAGGAACGGACGACTAACTGATTGGAATTTGTACATATTGATGTATATAGTCCATTATGTGTAGTCGTGGGCGATGGATTTCAACTTCATATGCTTTCTCCAAAGATTTGAGTGAGTATATGTATATACTTACTCAATAAGGAAGAAGTATGTAACATTTGAAAAATGTTCAAACACTTTCAAGATGAAGTGGAAAATCATTGTAACAAGAAAATAAAAGAGTTTATGATTGGATCATAAAGAAAGATGTTTGAGTTACAAGTTTAGCAAAACACCTAAGATTTGAGGAATCGTTCCATGGATTTGCATTTCCCAAAACACCATAGGAGTATGGAGTATTCAAGATATGTAATGAAACCTTGTTTGACATGGTAAGATCAAAGGTGTCATTTATAAAACTGCCATTATATATTAAAGATTAAAGCTTTAGTGACTACCGCTTTTACACTAAAAAGAGCTCCATCGTGATCCGTTGAAATGACACCATATGAGTTATGGTTTGGGATAAAACCCGAATTGTCTTTTCTTAAATTTTGGTATGCTATGCATAAGTAAAATGTTTACAACCAAAGTCGGATAAGCATGTCTTTGTAGGTTATTCCAAAGAATTTGTTGGGAATTTCTCCATAACGCCGAGGACAAAAGAGTTTGTCGCTTGGAACGTCAAGTTTCTTGAGAAAGATTTTTTCGTGAAAAGTTAAGTGGGAGGACAATAGAACTTTGAGAAGGTTGTTGAACCTTAGCTATATGTGCTAAGTAGCGCAGCGCCGGAAAGTGTCCCGGTGGCGGCCACAATGCTCATAGCTCTCGTGATTACAAATAGTGTGATCTCGGATATTAGAGTTCCTATAGAACCGTGTGGGTCGGGAAGAATCAAATAGTAAGATTTGATAAGCAAGTCGTTATTGTTTTGACAATGATGAACCGACTACATGCAAAGAAGCGATGATGGGCCCTGACTCCATAAAATGACTAGAAGTCATGGAATCCGGGATAGTATCCATACACGAGAAATCAAGTTTCTGAACTTAGAAGACCCTCCGGAAAGGCGTGAAGCCTATCGGTCGTCTTTCGATCTATAAAGAAATAGACATGGACGTTTCAAATCTATGAAATAGTCGACATGTCGAAAAGAGTTTACGACAATGTTCAAGGAATTGACTAAGATAATATTTGATCTTTCATAGCGATATTTAGTCTGGACGGATTAATGTAGCAACCACTACATATATTTTGCTATATGGTAGTTGAACAAACAAAAAAAGTTCTTCTAATAGAATGGTTACCTAGGACGTGTACATGACACGATCCAAAGGGTTTTGTTAATTCAAAGGATGCTAAAAGAGTATGCAAAACTTCAATGGTTGAAGTGAGCATCGCGGAGTTGGAATCTTCAGAGACGATGAAGATGTTTGCATTTTGCAAGAAATTAAGTGGGAGCGCTAAGACATATTTCTAATACATTATGTGAAAGACATATTGTTGATTAGAAATAATGTATCTTTTATTGACACAGGTTAAGAATTTCATTTCGATGAAAGACTTAGGCATAACTCAAGAATTAGGCATCAATGTCTATATGGATAGATTGATGCGCTAATATGATTTTGCCAAATGTACATAGATAAGATGTTGAATGAGTTCAATATGGAAACAACAAGAAAGGTTCTTGACGCACGGAAAGGACTAAATCAAGATTCAAGTGTGTTGACACAAGATTCAAGTGTTTTGACACTTGGTGAAATCACAAGAATATTTTGATCAATCATTCTTTGAGATGTACACATCCAGATATGTCCTATGCTCTAAATGTTTTGAGCATATACCAGAATGATTCATAAGATGATCATTGGACAATAGTAAAGATATTCTTATGAGCTTTGGAAGAACTAAGAATATATCATGTATAAGTGACAAATAGTTAAAGGTAGTTCATTGTAAAGTGTTACATTGATACTAGTTTTTTCACAAGATACAAATTAAATTTATCTCAATTTAGACTATGGGTGGTACAATATAATGGGAAGGATGTTCCATGATGGATTTGGATGAGTTCCAAAGTTGAGATATTGTGACGGATACTACAACAAAAGGCTAAGTATATAACTGCTATAGTAGCAGCAAAGGAGGGCATTTATGTTAAGTAGTTTGTTATCAAACTAGGTGTGGTTCATAGCGGGATAATACTATGAAGATACATTGTATGACAATTGTATCAACATAATTTAATCCCAAGGAACTAAAGGTCTCACCAAAGGACCAAATTTATACAATGCCATCTCATTGGAGAATGAGTAATGCGTAGAGACGCAAGGACATGCAAATACACACGGACCTGGAAGTGTCAGATCCGAAGATTATGTTTACCACTAGCAATAGTGTCTATACAACACCAGAAAGCCATAGGTGTTGAATGCACAAGTTTTTAACTAGATTATTGACTCTAGTGCAAGTGCGAGACTGTTGGAGATATTCCCAAGAGGCAATAATAAAGTGGTTATTATTATATCTTTATGTTTATGATAAATGTTTACATCCCATGCTATAATTGTATTAACCGGGAACATTAATACTTGTGTGTTTTGTAAACATAAAAGAGTCCCTAGTAAGCCTCTTGTTAAACTAGCTTGTTGATTAATGGATGATCATAGTTTCCTGATCATGGACATTGGATGTCGTTAATAACAAGATCATATCATTAGGAGAATGATGTGATGGACACACACCCGTAGTAAGCATACCATAAGATCAAGTCATTAAGTTCGTTTGCTATAAGCTTTAAAATACATAGTAACCTAATCCTTCGACCATGAGGTTATGTTAATCACCATCACCGGATGGGTACTTTGATGACATCAAACACCGCTTCGTAACTGGGTGGTCATAAAGGTGTCATTGGGTATTCTGAAAGTATGTGTTGAAGCGCATGGACCAAGGTTGGGATTTGTCCATCCATATGAAGGATAGATATGCTCTGGGCCCTCTCGGTGGAATGTCATCTAATTAGCTTGCAAGCATGTGACTGGGTCACAAGGGATGACATAACATGGAACGAGTAAAGAGTACTTATCAGTAACAAGGTAGAATTAGGTATGGAGATACCGACGATCAAACCTCGGATAAGTAGAGTATCGCATGACAAAGGGAATTGGTTTCGTATGTTATTGGTTCTATCGATCACGAAATCATCGTTGAGTATGTGGGATCCGTTATGGATCTCCAGATCCCGCTGATGGTTATTGATCGGAGAGGTGTCTCCATCATGTCTGCATATTCACAAACCGTAGGGTGACACACTTAAGGTTCGAAGTTGTTTTAAGTAGATATGGAATGTGCGTTGGAGACCGAATGTTGTTCGGAGTCTCGGATTGGATTCGGGACGTTACGAGGAGCTCCGGAATTGTCCGGAGAATAAGATTCATATATTGGGGATCATTTTCTAAGTTAGGAAATGTTCTGGAGTATTTGTATGGGGATTCTAGAAGGTTTCGGAATGTTCCGGAAGGTTCTGGAAGATTTCTTGGAGTTTACTTGAAAACCAAGAAATGATCAAGGAATCCTTGTGGGGTAAGACAAGGATTCGTGGAGGAGAAGGACTCTCCCCCCACCTCCTTGATCCGTCGGCCAAGGGAGAGGGGAGTCCTACAAGGACTCCACCTCCCCATGGCGCCTCCCTCCCATAAATAGAGGGGGTGGAGGCGCCACCCCTTGCTCCCTCCACTCCAAACCTAGCCGCCTCTCTCCTCCTCCTTTCTTCTGCTCAGGCTTAGGCGAAGCCCTGCAGAATTCTCTACTCCACCACCACCACCACCACGCCGTCGTGCTGCTGGGATTCCGTGGAGAAGATCTACTACCTCCGTTGCTTGCTGGAACGGGGAGAGGAAGGTCTGCTTCGACTCCGCACGTGTGACCGACTGCGGAAGCGCTGCCGGAACGCGGCACCGGAAGGATCATCCACTCGATCTTGAGATTGGAAAGTGATCGACTACATCAACCACGAGATCCAATCTCGTAACGCTTTCGGATCTACATGTGTTAGTACAGATCTATCTCGTTGGACATGTCTAATAGATTAGATCTTGGCTTTTATCTAGATTAGATCTGGGTTTTGTTTGTTCTTGCGGTAGAAATTTTTTGTTTTCCATGCTACGAACCCATCACTGGTATGCCCCCTGAGAACCCCCACCGTGCCGCTAGAGTTAGTTCCCGCCGGCGAACTGTTCGCCGGAGACGACACCCCTCAGTCGTAGATCTCCCTTTTAATCCAGCGGCCCACATTGCCCCGTACCGCTTCGCGTGTAAAGAGCCACTGACCGATGGACCCCCCTGTCAGCTGTTCTCTGTGCCGCGGAACGCCACTGGGCCGGCCCGTTTTCCTTCCCGCGCTAGTCCAGCAATTCAAATTTAGATTTTTCTATTTAGGTTTGAACTTAGTTCTATTCCTTAGTTTAAAAATCCATTCATAGAGATTTTCAAATCCAAATGGAGTGATTCCAATTGTGTTGAAAAGCTTCTAAAAATATCTATCCAAGCCAATTGGAATTAATTCAATTAGATTTAGAGATCTCTCATAGTAAAAATAACAAAACAGAAGCATTTGCACCTTGCAACATTTTTATAAAATCAACCAAAATAGCTTTTGAGTTGATTCCAACTCTCAAAAATCACATTTAACCATACCTATCTGATTATGTAATAATAGTAAGGTTTACATGCAGTGACTTTGGACTAGTACCAAAATAATGCTATATAGGCATTTCTAGTCACTTTAAATCGTTAAATAATAAACTTAAACTTAAGTAAATGTGCTCCAACCCTTAAATCACATTCCCACATGTTAGAATATATGGTGAGGACATGTGTCCACATGATCCCATATTTTAAGTGGTGAATATTAAATCTTAGTTATTTTCAATGAGTAGAAATTACTTTTCTTAAATAAAAAGAATGAAACTAGTTAATAAAATCTTGAGATGCTTGTGATGGTAATAGATCATCAAATGTGTGCCTTATAGTGCTAATTAGATTATTTAAGTATTGTTTGGTGATTGTGTACTCCGTATGTATTTATAGACGATAGTACCGACCAAGCTTTCGAGGAGGAGGTATTCTATCAAGATGAGGAAGAAAACTTCAACCACTTCACTACCCAAGGCAAGCTAACACTTGGAAGTATTATACTATAAAGCCACCATTAACAATGCAAGCTAACCCTTGCAAGATAAATAATCTAAGCAAATGCATTAGGCATGCTTTGGTTATACCAATTGACTATTACTTGCCCAAAGTATCACTTTTCAAGCTTTACTCCCTTTACTTTACCAAAGTCCTTTACTTGTTTTGAAGGTAGGATAAAGAGTATAAAACTTGACCTATTCAGATAACTTTAGATTTCTATGGCACGATATTCATCCCATCTTTCCAACCTAGTGAACACTCTTAACCTAGTAGTTTAGAGTAGATAAAACTTGAGTCACTTTAGATGGGAACACTTGGTGAAAATGAGTTATGAAAACCTTAGAATGATGAGTCATTCTATTGAGATGTTTTGACATGTGTTGAGAAACACAAATGGTTTATGATGATGAAAATGTTGAGGCATGAGCCTTAACCCTTTTACAAAACTCATGGTTGGATTCAGATGCGATACCATTCCAAATTTACCGTACAACCACAATACCTGAATTGGGTAAGGCTTAGCCGGAAGTTTATATGCATTAGTATTAATTCCCTTACGGGAGAGGTTTGAGCTAAGGCTACCTCTCAATGTTGTCCACCTATGCAGTGCCCAAGATAACAGATGGTCATGGTTGGGAGGCCATGCTCATAGGAGAGGTGCTTATAATAGGGTGTGTAAAGTAAAGGTTATGTTTGATTATCTGCATACTAAGTATGATGATTCAGGGTTATCTTTGACAGATGTATCGAATCTTGTGGTGAAAGTGTACCACCTCTGCAGAGTGTCAAACTATTCGAATAGCCGCGTCGCCGGTTATGGACAGTTGGAGTGGCTATACTATTTCGTTGTCAGATGTTTTCAAAATGACTTATGAAATGAATGATGAATCTTGACTTGACCACAACAGGGTTGTGTCAACACCCGGATTTTTAATCCCATATGCCCATTATGACATACCTCGCAATCCCAGGATTACCATTTTTGCGAGACATAACGGATTGGATATCACAGTACATCATCCATTACAAACCATACATAAGGTCTTACACAAATAAGGATCTCATGATCCAGTCTTAATACAACAAGCAGCGGAAATAAAAGATAGCGTAGCGGTGGGGTCCATCTTCAGGGGCACAGGTAATGCTGACGAAGGCAGATGGTCCTAGTTATCATAACCGTCATGTTGGCCATCATCTTGATAGTCCCCTTCATAGTCTGGCCATGATAATAGCCAGGGACAAAAGCCATGAGTACTCTTTAAGTACTCTCAAACTACCACTAACAAGTATTATAAATCTAAGTTAAAGTGCTAAATCTATGCTTAACTATAAAGTTAAGTTTGAAACCTAAGCTGAGTTCTAGAGCAAAGAAAGATAAGGTAAAACTCTAGAATCACTTAAGTTGGGGAAACTATTGTCATAAACACAACCCTGTTGTGGTCAAGTCAAGATTCATCATTCATTTCAAAGTATTTAGAATACATCTGACAACGAAACAGTATGGCCATTCCAACTGACCATAACCGCGGACGCGGCTATTTGAATAGTTTTACACTCTGCAGAGGTGGTACACTTTCACCACAAGATTCGATACATCTGCTAGGGATAACCCTAAATCATCATACTGAGTATGCAGATAATCAAACATAACCTTCCCTCTACACACCCTAGTATAAGCACCTCTTCTATGAGCATGGCCTCCCAACCATGACCATCAGTCATCTTGGGCACTGCATAGGTGGACATCATGAGAGGTAGCCTCAGCTCAGACCTCTCCCGTGAGTGAACTAATACTAATGCATATAAATTTCCAGCTAAGCCTTATCCAATTCAGGTAGTGTGGTTGTACGGTAAATTTGGAATGGTATCGCATCCGAATCCAACCATCAGTTTTATAAAAGGGTTAAGGCTCATGCCTCAACATTTTCATCATCATCAACCATTGGTGTTTCACAACACATGTCAAAACATCTCAATAGAATGACTCATCATTCCAAGGTTTTCATAATTCATTTTCACCAAATGTTCCCATCTAAAGTGACTCAAGTTTTTGATCTACTCTAAACTACTAAGTTAAGAGTGTTCACTAAGGTGGAAAAGATGGGTTCAATCTCATGCCATAGAATGACATCTAAAGGGTTCTAAAATAGGTCAAGTGTTATACTTTTTATGCTACCTTCAAAACAAGTAAAGAACTTTGTATAACCTAAGAGGGATAAAACTTGTAACTAAGACTTGGGGTACTAATAGTCAAATGGGGTGTGATCAAGGCATGCCTAAGGCATCTTAGCTAAACCATCTAGTTGATCCTAGCCCGTTAAACACTAAACTTGCAAGTGTTACCTTGCATTGTTAATGGTGTCTTGCACTTAAATAGTGCTAGCCTGCTAATAGTAGCTTGCCTTGGTTGGTGAAGTGGTTGAAGTTTTCTTCTTCTTCTGGGTAGAACTCCTCCTCCTAGAAAGCTTGGTCGGTACTATCGTCTATAAATACATAGGGAGTGCACAATCACCAAACAATACTTAACTAGGCTAAGTAGCATTCTAATACACACATTTGATGATCTATTATCATCACAAGCATCACAAGTTTAATTCATAGTTTCATTCTTTTTATTTTAGAAAAGTAATTTCTACTCATTGAAAAAATTAACTAAGATTTAATATTCACCACTTAAAATATGGGATCATGTGGACACATGTCATCACCACATATCCTAACACATGGGAATGATAATTAAAGGTTGGATCAATATTACTTTTGTTTAAGTTCATTATTTAATGATTTAAAGTGACTAGAAATGTCTATAGAGCATTATTTTGGTACTAGTCCAAAGTCACTGCATGTAAACCTTAATATTATTACATATTTAGATATATATGATGAAATGTGATTTTTGAGAGTTGGAATCAACTCAAAAGCTAACTTGGTTGATTTTATAAAAATGTTGCAAGTTGCAAATGCTTCTGTCTTCTTATTTTTATTAGGAGAGATCTATAAATCTAATTGAATTAAATCCAACGGGCTTGGATATATCATCTTAATACCTTTCAGGAAAAATTAGTTTCATGCAATTTGGATTTGTCAAACTCTCATAATTGAATTTTGAAATAGTGGACAGAAACTAGATTTCACTAAAAAGAAAAATCCAGATTTGAATGGGTGGGCTAGTGCAGGAAAAGACTTGGGCCGGCCCAGTGGCGCTCCACGGCGCGAGGCTCAGCTGACTGGGGGGTCCCGCCTATCAGCGTCACTTAACACGCGAAACGGTACGCGCGTTGTGGGCCATAGGATTAGAAGGCAGATCTACGGCTGAGGGTCATCGTCGATGACGAACAGGTCGCCGGCGAGCTCGAACCCTAGCGGCTTGGTGGCGGTCTGCTGGGTACATACTAGGGCTCCAGCGGGGTCGGCGAGGTGGGCAAACAAAGTGGAAGACGACGGCGAGGCGAGGCACGGTTGAGGCGGAGCTTGGGGTGGTCGCAATCAGCGGCGCCCTTCTCCTCCTACAGCGGCTGCTCCCGCTCCAATTCCGGCGAGGCAGAGCTCGCCTTGCTCCGGCGAGAGGTGGGTCAGGTTCAGAGAGGTGAGGGAGTAGAATGGTGTGGAGAGAAGAGGCTGGGGAGGGCTCCTTTTATAGGCCCGATCGTGAGACCGAGCAGGATGGGCAGGCGACGGTGGCGGCATGGCTACGGCGGGGTAGAGGCATGGCTGCGGGTGGCGATTGACGTGCGGTTCCCTGGCGGTGCTCTAGGCATTGAATGCAGCCATAGGGGCGGTAGCACGCGGTCTGGGCGAGGTGGCGCTCTGCGCGGCAGAGGCGGCGGTGTCCACGGCGAGCGGTGGCTGTGAGGCGTTGGGCGGCCAGCGGGGATGTCTGGGGTGTTCTCCAGGTGGAGGCGGAGCGGCAGGCGCGGGCTGTGGCCAAGGGGCGGTCTGGGCGAGCGGGGCAGAGCGCGCTCTGGGGGCGGCACCGGCATGGTGCGGTGGCACTAGGCGCGGGCTGCCTCCTAGACATGGAGGGAGAGAGAGGGGCGGTCTGCTGCGGTGGTTGCAAGTTGGGCCGGTGACTAGGTGCTTGGGTTGGCATGGCATTGTTGCTAGAGGTGTAGGGGATGGGTGTTTAGGCTTTGGTTAGATCATTTCGAGACAGAGGGAGTAAATGGGGATCAAATGGGGGCAAAACTCGGTAGTAAACAGTGAGCTAGGATTAGAGTTAGATTCTTGCCTGCAAGTGTTTGTGGAAATGGCCGTAAGAAAGAAAGTTTTGAATTTTGGTTTCAAATTTTTTGACTTATCTCCACTAGTGCTAGGTAGTATCTGGTTGTAAGGGTTTTGAAAGTGGAGCTCAAATAGATGGGTTTTGAAATAGGGGTGATCTATGCATATGCATTAGATTCAATTTTAAACTGTCATTTTAAATTATTAAAAGAGTGTTTTTAGCAGATCCAAAGGTGGGCCTTGGTACCTCATTATGTGTACTAGCAAGGGGTACAAGGATCAAGAATTGTTTCTGTTAAGAAATGAGTGATAGGAACACTCAAAGTAGGCATGAGAGTTAATTTTGCCAAAATGACCATTCCTTCTTTTTAGTTCTTTTTTATTTGATTTTCTTTAGGAAAATCTTGGGAATGATGTAGATGATGTTTAAATCATCTAAGAAACATTTTACAAGCATTGAATCACTCAATCATGACAATTCGAACAACTCCGATTTTAAATGCACACATATATAAATGCTTTCATTTTAAATTTGGAAAAGTTTTTGTTAACCCCATTTTTGATTGATTTTATCTTGATAAGCTTGGATTGAAGTTTTGGGATGTTACAGGTTGTGACAATGACACTAGCTTCCCAACTTAAGTGATTCTAGAACTTTATTTATCTTTCTTTGTTTCTGAACTCAGCTTAGGTTTCAAACTTAACTTTATAGTCAAACTTAGAGTTAGCATTTACACTAGTACTATCTTACTACTTGTTAGTGGTAGTTTGCGAATACTTAAAGAGTACTCATGGCTTTTGTCCCTGGCTATTCTCATGGACAGACTATGAAGGAGACTACCAAGATGATGGCCAGCAGGACGGCTATGATAACTAGGACTATCTGCCTTCGTCAGCATTGCATGTGCCCCTGAAGATGGACCCCACCGCTACGCTTATTATTTTATTCCGCTGCTTGTTGTTTTAAGACTGGATCATGAGATCCTTATTTGTGTAAGACCTTATGTATGGTTTGTAATGGATGAGGTACTGTGATATCCAATCTGTTATGTCTCGCAAAAATGGTAATCCTAGGATTGCGAGGTATGGCATAACATGCATCTAGGATTAAAATTCCGGGTGTTGACAAAGTTGCTCAGGGGATACATAAAGGGAGCATATTTTGACTCAGTCAAAGTAGTTTGCATGGGGATCCTACAATTCTGGTTTTTTCTTGTTTTAGATATAAACTCTTGTGAAAATTGCCCATAGTATATCAAAGAGCATAATCTTGAATCAGGAACTAGTTTACATAGTGATTGTATGTGGGTAGTTTGTAGGTAACTTGAACTTGTTTGTCTGGAAAAGGAGCATGTGACTGGTAAAGAAGTTGCCTGGGATATGACAGAAGTTGCTAGAAATCAGAAGAAATTTTCCTACCACCTGCGAGAAGTTGCTATGAAAACCATGAAAGTTGAAACTTTTTCGTCATAGTTGCAATCTCTGAAAAAATAAGGTGCCTGGGATATGAAAGAAGTTGGTAGGAAACAGAGGAAAGTTTTCTACCATCCGCATGAAGTTGCTACAAAAACCATGAAAATTGCAACTTTTCTCTGGGTTGCAAGAACAGAGAAAAAGGACATGGCAAAGTCCTTAGTTGTATAGGAGCTAGGGGAAGTTACTAAGAAACACTGCCAAGTTGCTTCTGTTTGGTACAAAGTTGATCTCACAAAGAATTAGCAAGAAACAACAAAAATATGGAGACTACCTTTGTTTACACTACTAGAGAAAGGCTTATGAATAGATTTATTATCAGTGGAGCATTTGTTTGAATATGCTCCAGTGATAATTATCAGTGGCGCATTTAAAATATGCTCCACTGATATTTTGTTTAACCAATGGCGCACATCAACAGAATAATGCGCCCTGATAATATGGGCCCGGCACCCCGGAGGACTATGGACAAAACTTCAATGGTGCATATATGCATATGCCCCATTGATATATGCTCATCAATGGCGCATATGGCATATGCGCCATTGATATTATACTCACTGATGGCCCAAAATATGTCAAGCTCGTTGGGGAACCCCAAGAGGAAGGTATGATGAGCATATCAGCAAGTTTTCCCTCAGTATGAAACCAAGGTTTAATCGAACCAGTAGGAGCAAGGAAACACCCCAAAGGTGTTGCTAGCTGAGCCTTGGCAGGGCACACTACCGGTGCTAGCAGCAACGTGGATACCTGCACAACACAACCACAGAACTCTACCCCCAACTTGCGATGAGGTTGTCAATCTCACCGGGTTTTTCTGAAAACAAAGGATTAAACGTATCGAATGGAAGTAAGCAATAGTTTGCAGAAAGTAAACACAAAGCAGGAAACAGTTGATTGCTGATTGATTGTAAAAGAAAGGACTGGGGTCCATAGTTCACTAGATGTGGCTCTCCTTAAGATAGGTAACATGTTGGGTGAACAAATTACAGCGGGGCAATTGACAAACATCGAGAAAGCATACAAGCATATACTACTCATGTTGACTCCTTTGAGATTCGATTGGGCATTACAACATTATACATAGACCGCCATCCAACTGCATCTATGACTAATAATCCACCTTCAGGTTATCATCCAAACCCCCTCCAGTATTAAGTTTCAAGAAACGGATAATTGCATTACGAATTCTGTGTAAAGTAAACAATACAATTGTTCTATGAACAAAGGATTGTTGTTTTCTCCCTAGTAGCAACAACACATCTAGTACCTTAGAGATTTCTGACACTTCCCCAGATTACCAGAGGCATGAACAACCTATCGAGCATAAATACTAACTCTTGGAGTTGCTAGCATCTACTTGGCCAAGATAGCTACTAACAACGGAAAGCATGCAAGATCACAAATAACAAAGACATGATAGAATCAATAATCAATCTGAAATAGCATCTCAATATCCATCGGATCCCCACAAACACAACATGTATAATTACAAATAGATGATCTTGATCATGAACGGAGCTCACAAGATCTAAACATGAAAGCACAAAGGAGGAGAACCAGCCATCTAGCTACTACATGGACCCGTAGTCCAGAGATGAACTACTCACGAATTACACCGGAGGCTTGCATGATGATGAAGAAGGCCTCCAGGGTGAATTCCTCTCTCCGGCAGGGTGCCGGGAAGAGCTTGAGATCCCTCCCGATCTAGGGATGGAGATGACGGCGGATACAGACTCTTTCATGGAATTTCGGTCGGGTACTTAAGGTTTCTGTATCAGAGACAATATATATGCGGAAGGAGAGGCCGAGGGGGTGCCTGGGGCGGCCAGACCACCCCTAGCACGGGCCAGGCCTGGGCACGCGGCCAGGTAGTGTGGCCGGGCCCCAGACCCTCTCCGTCTCGTATTCTGGCTCCAGGTGTCCCCCAGTAAAATAATGACTTTGGCTTTTCTCCCGTTTAATTCCGAGAATATTCATTTTCCGACTTTCCTGGAACCAACAACACTAGAAAACAGGTAGCTGGCACTGTGGCTCTTGTGAATAGGTTAGTCCAAGAAATCATATGAAAAGAACTCCAAAGTGTGAACAAAACATAAGGAAGTAGATAAAACCAAGCATGGAACATCAAAAATTATAGATACATTTGCAATGTATCAACATCCCCAAGCTTAACTCCTGCTCGTCCTCGAGTAGGTAAGTCATAAAAAGAAAGAATAATTTTTGAGGTGACATGCACCATCACAAACTTGATCAAAGTATTTGTAAAACATTGAAAGTTGGGATCATAGTACTTCAATTATAACATGAAAGACAAAGTTCTAGCAATAAGACAAAGAAACTATGTTGCAACATGAAAAGGCACAAACAAAAGATTCATGAATAACAATGCTTTGCAAGACATTTGTTTGTTTCACATAAAGAAAACATAGCATAGTAGGATTCATCTTGTCCCTCATAGAGTAGCAAAACATAAATGCATAGGACACCTTCAAAGTTCATAAGAGTGACTAGATACAAATAGTTTAAAACAAGCAATATCAAGGTATGCATCAATCAACAAGTCTTTGGACAATGCACATAGAACTAAGAATGGCCACTATGCTCTCAAAGTAAGTGCATAAAGACCGAAGGTGGAGACTCAAAAAAAAGTAAAAGAAAGGCCTTCATAGAAGGAAGTAGGGATTCAAGTCTCAGAAAGAGCTTCCAAAAATTAAGGTACTTATAGCTTTCAGTTCTCATTGCCCCTATCATAAGCATCTTTAAGGTGATTAAGGTTAAAGTGACACAACTAAGAGGATATGCTTGACAAGTTATAAACCGAAATCTCATGCCCCTTACTTACGAAGACCGAACCTCATGCTACTCAACTTTAGTTACGAGTAAGCTCTTGTCATTGTAATTACATGTGTATCATAAAAAACCGCCAACGGGGTACCCCTTGCACATGACATAGGAGCTATCCCATAATCAAATGACAACGCAAGCAGACAATGAGCATCTTAGTGATCTTTTTATTTGCTATTTGCATAGGTTTTTATTGAGGATGCTTCCTAGAGTGCTCATTATGGTGATGCTACAAGTTTCCACCATGATTAGGCATGGCTTAGGCTAGCGGCCCAGGCGTTTCTCTAACACACATACAAACTCCATGATCTTACAAGTTCCACTTTTATTTCACACCGTCGGGATCCATAAGCAAAAGAACATGATATCAACGGGGTACAAAGTGCAAGTGCAATGTTGAAAGAATTCCCCATGATACATGGTTCTGCTAATTTCAACTTATAAAGCACAAGCATATACGCAACAAAGAAGGACCCAATGGCTCAAGTTTATTAGATGCAGAAAGTAAAGTGTGCCATCAAGTTTGTGAGAGCTTTAATCACTAGTTTTCTCATAACAAGTTTAATTTGGAAGGTAAACAAAACATGAATGTACTTGGAATAGCATAAGCTAGTAGGTAGGTATGGTGGACTCTTTGTAATAACTTGGTTTATTGAGTTGGATGCATGAGTGGAACTCATACTTGGTTGTGGAGGCTAGCAAAAGACTGGGAGCGACAAACTAAGAGAGCAATAATGGCCATAATCATGCAGAGCAGCAAAACATCATTGATCAAAGCATAAAGTGATACTACAAGTTGAAAACTAAAGGATCATAAAGGCTTATGGCGACTTGTGATAGTCATAACATGGTGTGAGCATGTGCCAAGTCAACCCAAATAAAGCATCAAAGGAGAATACCACTATACTATGCTTTAATATGCTAAAACAACGCATGATTTATCCAACGCACATTAAGCAATCTCAATTTTTTATAACAAGTCATGCTACAACAAAGAATACTAAGCATAAAGCCAAAACAATATCAAGCATGGCATGACAAAGCATAGGCCTCAGTCAAAAACAAGCTCTCTTTAACACTTAAGCACGAACTTTCCTACTATTTCCAATCCAAACCAAACTATTTGAAAACCAATGTATGAAAGAGGGGGTCCAACAAATTTATTCAGAAAACTATGCAAACCAAGCAAACGAAAAACCAAAACAAAAACGAAAAAGAAGACACTCTAAGAACAACACAACTGTGCATGAAACAATAAAAATGAAGCGTTTGGAAGAAACCTCGGATTTTTATTGATGAAGAAGGGGATGCCTTGGGCATCCCCAAGCTTTGACGCTTGTACTTCTTGGATATTTCTTAGGGTGACACGCATGGCATCCCCAAGCTTGAGCTTTAGTCCATCCTTCATCTCATTACTCACTCCTTCCATACACCTGAATTTTTTCCTTCATACAAAACTTCACACAATCTTTGTTAGCAACATGAGTGTACTCAAGATAATAAGTCTTTTAGGTTCAGTTATAACATCAATAAAACTTCCATTAAAACACTAGATACTGTAGAACTTCCCTCAAAAAGCTCAATTCCCCAAAAGAACTCAAAAAGGAACCAACAAGAAGCAAATGCAGACAATTGCAGAAATCTATCAGAACAGACCAGTAGGCAAAGACGAATTTTTTTGAAGACCTTATATTTCTCAAATCAAAAAGTGTTGAACTAACAAAAGTTAGATAACAACCTAGGGCAGAAGCACAAAAATTAACGCCTCAAAAGGACATACAGAGATTTTACACGAATGTTTACAGTGAAGCATAGAAATCTATTTCGGGACAACAATTTTCCCAATCATTACTTCTCTCTCATTAGAGGTTACTCTTGGCACAAAAAGCAAATAAAAAGGATAAGGAGCGGCTATTACTGAAGTAATAACTTCGAAGACTCATCTAAAACTTTTGGGTTATCTCCCAATAAGTACTTTTCTTTAACGCCTTTAAGTTAGGCATAAGAAGCAAGAAAAAGAATCAAGTGTTCTAAAATGAAGAAGCATTAAGATTAATACCAGAAATATCTTCAACAAGGCAAGGTATCTCATCCCAATAATTTCTAGAGGATCCTCTCTCAATGCTCTTGGATTTACTATTTTCATCAAACGGGTTTTCGGGAACAATCCAATCAAGATTCTTTTCTATGGCTTCATGCATTGCTACAAGTTTAAAAGGTATTTGGTATCTTAGTTTCCTCCCCCATTAGGTTCAGTTTTGTCCATCTTTTCTTGTGTACCAATAACAACGCATGAGCCTAGCATATTCAAATGATCAAACAGTTTTCTAGCTTCCTTAGCAACATCATAGAATTCTTTAAGCAAGGTTTCTAGAATAAAATCTCTCTTTTTAGGGTCCTCAATTTCTTTAATTTTAAGAAACATTACTTGTATTAAGGGGTTAAGGTTAACAAACCTAGCTTCCAACATGTGAACTAAAGAAGCTGCAGCAATTTCATAATTTGGAGCAAGCTCTGCAAGGGATCTATCATCAATATCCTCATGTTTACTAACATGATTAAAGAATTCTTCAATATTATCTTTTCCAATTATAGAGCCACTACCTATTGAAAGCGCTTTCAGGGTGAACTTAGGGATCAACATGGTGAGCTAAGGAAGAGGTAACAACTATAGAAAGACTTAATTTTTTTGTGTTTTTAATAAAGAAACAAGCAAACAATACAAAAAGAAACTAACAAAAATAAAAATAACAAAGTAAAGAGATTGGTTATGAGGGACTCCCCTTGTTAAGATGTCCTTGACTCCCCGGCAACGGCGCCAGAAAAGTAGCTTGATGGCCCAAAATATATCGAGCTTGTTGGGGAACCCCAAGAGGAAGGTATGATGAGCACAGCAGCAAGTTTTCCCTCAGTATGAAACCAAGGTTTAATCGAACTAGTAGGAGCAAGGAAACACCCCAAAGGTGTTGCTAGTTGAGCCTTGGCAGGGCGCACTACCGATGACATCAGCAACATGGAGACATGCACAACACAACCATAGAACGCTTCCCCCAACTTGCGATGAGGTTGTCGATCTCACCAGTTTTTCTTAAAACAAAGGATTAAACGTATCGAATGGAAGGAAGTAATAGTTTGTAGAAAGTAAACACAAAGCAGTAAACAGTTGATTGCAGATTGATTGTAAAAGAAAGGACCGGGGTCCATAGTTCACTAGATGTGGCTCTCCTTAAGATAGATAACATGCTGGGTGAACAAATTACAGCGGGGCAATTGACAAACATCGAGAAAGCATACAAGCATATACTACTCATCTTGACTCTTTTGAGATTCGATTGGGCATTACAACATTATACATAGACCACCATCCAACTACATCTATGACTAATAATCCACCTTTAGGTTATCATTCGAACCCCCTCCAGTATTAAGTTGCAAGCAATGGATAATTGCATTACGAATTGCGTGTAAAGTAAACAATGTGATTGTTATATGAACAAAGGATTGTTGTTTTCTCCCTAGTAGCAACAACACATCTAGTACCTTAGAGATTTCTGTCACTTCCCCAGATTATCAAAGGCATGAACCCACTATTGAGCATAAATACTAACTCTTGGAGTTGCTAGCATCTACTTGGCCAAGATAGCTACTAACAACAGAAAGCATGCAAGATCACAAATAACAAAGACATGATAGAATCAATAATCAATATGAAATAGCATCTCAATATCCATCGGATCCCCGCAAACACAACATGCAGAATTACCAATAGATGATCTTGATCATGAACGGAGCTCACAAGATCTAAACATGAAAGCACAAAGGAGGAGAATCAGCCATCTAGCTACTACATGGACCCTTAGTTCAGAGATGAACTACTCACGCATCACACCGGAGGCTTGCATGATGATGAAGAAGGCCTCCAAGGTGAATTCCCCTCTCCAGTAGGGTGTCGGGAAGAGCTTCAGATCCCTCCCGATCTAGGGATGGAGATGACGGCGGCTACAGACTCTTTCGTAGAATTTTGATCGGGTACTTAGGGTTTCCGTATCTGAGGCAATATATATGCGGAAGGAGAGGCCGAGGGGTGCCTGGGGCGGCCAGACCACCCCTGGCATGGGCCAGGCCTAGCCGCGCGGTTAGGTAGTGTGGCCAGGCCCCAGCTCCTCTCTGTCTCGTATTCTGGCTCCAGGTGTCCCCCAGTAAAATAATGACTTTGGCTTTTGTCCCGTCCAATTCCGAGAATATTCATTTTCTGACTTTCCTAGAACCAAAAACAGCAGAAAACAGGCAGCTGACACTGTGGCTCTTATTAATAGGTTAGTCCAAGAAATCATATGAAAAGTACTCCAAAGTGTGATAAAAACATAAGAAAGTAGATAAAACCAAGCATGGAACATCAAAAATTATAGATACATTTGCAATGTATCATTCACCAATGGCGCATCTTGTTCTATATGTGCCATTGATAACTATTTGGGTCCCACTTGGAGCCCACCACTCGGAAAGGTGGCAGAATTATCAGTGGCACATTTAGGAGATGCGCCATTGATACTTTTTTCCCAATGGTGCATGTAATGAACAATGCGCCACTGATAAGTCTTGGGGCCCACCACCTGAAAAGGTGGTAGACTTATCAGTGGCGCATATATAGCAATATGCGCCACTGATAAGTTCGCCCTGATCTACAACTTGGCAGCCACCCCCACCCACCACCACCATTCCATTCTTCTCCACCCACCACCCCAAACTAGATCTATAGCTCGTCCTCCTCCTCCCCACCACCTCAATTTCTCCATTCTTTTCTCCATTCTTGGATGTTGAACCTGCCTTACTTCATAGTTTTGTGAGGGGAAGCCTCTCCAATTGTTGTAGATCTACTAAATCAACTAGTTTTCCTCCTCCAACATCCATCTTGTTCTCGAACAACCACACTATCTCGTCGCGGACTTGGCTCGGTAATGATTCTACTAGGTGAGTTGTTGGAGGAAATGCATGTGGATTTTTTGTGTGGCGGGTGGATGTCGGTGTATGTGTGTACATGCTTATGTATGTGAAGCCTTCTTATTCCGAGAGGGATGATGTTTGCATGATCTACGTGAAGCTAGATCATGTGGTGCATGAATGTTTGCAGGTGACGAAGAAGCAAGCATGTTGCTTTCTCTGGCGTGGTGCATGGATGTTTGTCGAAATGTCGATTAATTTCCATTTCGGCAAAATTTTGCACTATCCATATGTCCCATTTTTAGGATAGGTCATGCCGAATTTTTCCGGCGGCGATGCATGCATGTGTGTGTGTGCATGATGATGCTGTGGTTCTAATATACTCTCTCTTTTTCTCTATACCACACAGGAAACCATGGTTAGACACATGAGCGAAGGTCGAGCAGCTAGATACAAGAAACACGCGGTGGCCAACATGATTCTGAATAAGAGGACCCACATAAGATGTTCATGTCGAACATGCAACCTCGGGAGCTTGGTCGACCCTGATTCCGAAGACCTGGAGAATCACCTGCTCACGCATGGTTTCATGTGCGACTATGATTCTGAAGATGACGAGGACGTCAACGATCCTGAAGACGAGGGCGGGCATGATGATCATCATGAAGGAGATGCCAGTGGCGGACATGATCATGATCATGAAGGAGATGCCGGTGGCGGACATGATGATCAACACGAAGGAGATGATCGCAGTGAAGGACATGATGATCATCACGAAGGAGGTGCCAGTGGAGAATACGCGGACACATAGATGACGTGGCTAACCTCGGCCTTGCAGGACCCTCATGTTCAAGAACTACTTCTCAGGGAGACGAGCAACACCAAAGCTGCTGCCAGGGAGAAAGCCAAGCTGGCGCAGATGGAGATAGATAGGAAAACTCCATTGTATCCTGGGTGCTGGCCCGAGGATACCCGCTTGAACGTAACACTCAAGGCTCTGGAGATGAAGGCGGAAAGCAAAAGGACTGACGTAAGCTTCAACAAAAACATGAGATTTTGGCCAACTAGTATCGAGGAGGCCAAGAAAATCGTATGTCCTCTCGTCCTACCATACGGTAAGTACCACGCCTGTATTAATGACTGTGTACTTTATCGGGACGAGTACAAGGATAGAACCACATGTCCGGTGTGTGGCCAAGGACGATACAAGAGAGGGAACAAGAAAGTTCCTCAGAAAGTGGTATGGTACTTTCCTGTCACTCCCCGTCTACAACGGTATTTCGTGGACCCTAAGGAAGCATAGCTCATGCAATGGCACGCGAAAAGGAAGAAGTCGGCCGAAGATGATCCGCATAAGGGCAAGATCCTCACATACCCTTCGGACGCTAGCCAGTGGAACGCACTGGATATTGACTTTCCAGACTTTGGGGGCTATCCAAGGAACGTCGGGCTTGGTATGAGCACCGATGGACTCAATCCGTTTGGCAACCAGAGTATCACACATAGCACCTGGCCCGTGTTTGTATGGTCGTACAACCTCCCTCCCTGGTTGTGCACCAAGCAAAGATACGTACACATGTCTATTCTGATTCAGGGGCTGAAACAACCAGGTATCGACATGCATCTGTATCTCGGGCTGCTCAAAGAAGAGTTAGCCACGTTATGGGAGACGCCAGCCCATATGTGGGACGCATACACAGGAGATTATTTCCCTATGAGAGCTGTGGTGCTCACGACGGTGCAGGACTATCCAGGTTACGCATACGTGTCTGCCCAGGTGAACCACGGTCACAAAGCATGTGTCAAGTGCATGGATGAGACCTCGCATCTCTAGCTACCAAGGGATCCCAGGTCATCGAAGATCATGTTGCAACGGACTCGAAAGTGGCTTCCAAAGGATCACGCGTGGAGAAAGCATAGAGATCTGTTCGATGGAAAAGTAGAGCTCGAAAAAGCCCCATGTCCGAGGAGCGGAGAAGTAATCCAAGATATGTTGGACAACTGGGAAGAGTACCCTTTGCCGAGAAAGAAGCGTCCAAGGACGAAACTATTGCATGGTGTGTGGAAAGTTAGGACTGTTTTCTAGAACCTACCGTACTGGAAATACCTCCACATGCCCCATAGCTTTGATGTCATGCACATCACGAAGAACGTGTGCGAGAGTATGCTTGCCACTATCATCAACATGCCGGATAGGACCAAATACGGTCCGAAAGCAAGGAACAACCTGATGGAACTTGGCATTAAGGAAGAACTTCATGAGACGCCGCCTGATGATGATGATGATGATGATGAGACGGCTGAAGATACTCAAGGTCACCGCAAAAGGGTTAAGAGGGGAATTGCAGTGTTTCCCGCCGCCTCCTTCACTCTAAGTGAGCAGGAGCTTGAGCAGTTTTTCAACTGCCTCCTAGGAGTCAAAGTTTCTTACGGTTACTCGAGGAACATAGGCAGATATCTGGACAAAGCAAAGAAGAGGTTCAGCGGGATGAAGCCTCACGACTGTCACGTGTTGATGACGCAGATACTTCCCGTTGCGATCCGATGGATAATGGACGAGCACGTCCGTGAGACGCTGTTTAGCCTCTACAACTTCTTCAACGTCATCTCAAGCAAGTCGATTGGCTTGAAGCAGCTCGACACACTACAAGATGAGATTGTCGTGATACTACGCGAGCTCAAGATTTACTTCCCGCCCGCATTCTTCGACATCATGGTCCATCTACTCGTCCATGTCGTGGATGACATCATTCATCTCAAGCCGAGATTCCTGCACAACATGATGCCGTTTGAAAGGCTAAACAGTGGGATTCGTACACAACAGGTCCCGTCCTCATGGAATCATTGCCAAGGGCTTTCTGACCTACGAGTGCGTCTTTTCTACCAGAATTATCTATGCACCGACCCGGACGATGAAGATGTTGGTTTGCCCAAAAGAATGCACCTCGGTAGGCTCACTGGATATGGCCACCACGAGGGCTTTCGCACCATGCATGTTGGTGTGAAGGGATGACCCGCCGACTTTGATAGGGCACACCAAGTCGCGCTACAGCACATCGAATTGTTCAACCCTTGGGTGGAAGAGCACAAAAGCTTAATCGAGCAGAAGTTCATTGACCTTGTCCGGCTGAGGAAGAAGGGAGACGTAATGAGAGAGCACAACTCCATCTTCACGGCTTGGTTCGAGAAGAAGCTTCACGACAAACCCCCCACAGACCCGCAAACGCCTTCTACATAGGATGAAAAACTCATTTTCGCCTTGTCAAATGGCCCTGGGCACATCATGAGGACATATCAGGCATACGACATCAACGGGTACAGATTCTACACCGATAAAAGGGACATGAGTAGCAAATATCAGAACTCAGGAGTAATGATGATATCCTATGCTGATGACGAAGCCACCATCAAGGAACGATTCTTCGAAAGGACCGAGGAGATTTGGGAGCTCGACTACGCCGGAGAGAAGGTGTCGATGTACTGTGTAAGATGGGCCAAGAGCATCCAAAAAGAGGGTTGGTATTCACCACCATGGTTATACCCGATGCCTCCATGAAGAATGCCTCCGCAAAAAACGAGCCATGGGTACTCGCGAGCCAAGTTGACCGATGTTTCTTCATCACCAACCCATCAAAGCCAACCCGTGTTGTCGTGAGGTGCGGCAAGAGGAGCGTCATCGGAATGGACGGATCCGCCAATGAGCAAGACTTAGAAAAGAACGTTGATCCGAAGATCGAAGTGGAATTCGACAAGTACTTTGACAAGCCGACTACTGCAGGAAAGGAACGCCACCCTACCTACTAAAGGTTGTCCATTCACGAAACAAACCTTAACCTTACTGGGCTAAAGTATTCAACCGCGAGGAAGAAGGGCAAAAAGATTGCAAAGAGACGCTAGGTCTAGCTAGCTCGGAATCGAGATCATGCACACATGACATGACATTTTTTGCTCGAATATTGGTGTGTATGGATATTGAAGTTCATGTGACATGATGGATTCCTTGTTTTAAATAAATTAATAATTATCTATGTACATGCAAATGGATGTCCTTGTTTTAAATAGATTTGTGAATGTTAAACTTAATTACTATTTGTTAAAAAATATACTAGATATTAATGACAAGTATTTTGGAACATATTAAAAAAATTAATGTTAAACTTAATTACTTCCACAAGTATTTTGGAAAATATTTTGTAAAATTGAAAAAAATTTGTGAGGCAACCAAGAATTGAACCTGGATGCCTCGGCCCAGGTTTTGCCCCAAGAGTCAAACCACTGCGGTAAGCCTGTGATGTTGTCACATATGAGGGCATCGCCTTATTTGACTAAGTGTCTCATATCAATGGCACATATTGGACAATATGCGCCACATATGTTTTACACTTAGCCAAAAACGACTGGCCTCTGTCCCTTTCATCTCACTCTCACGAACCCTAGAGTATATCCCCTTTCGTCTCACACGAACCCAAGCACGACGGAGGAGTCGCCCTGCCGCCACCGGAGTAGTCGCCGCCGGTGAGCCTCCCCAACCTCTCCCCCTCCCCTCCCCCTCCTCCTCCCCCCCCCTTCCCCTGATATCGACCCCGTCCCCTTGCTAGGAGCACCGCCCCGTCCCCTTGGAGCAACTAGGAGGAGGAGGAGCACCAGGAGGAGAAGGGCCACGCGAGCCACCAACGAGGAGGAAAAGTGCAGCACCGCACGCATCACCGACGAGGAGCGCGGTCACCATCGCCAAGAGCTCGGCGTGGTCATCGTCGTTGCCTCCCTCGATTTCTCACCGTCAAGCCACCATCAACGAGCTCCTCTCGGTGAGCCCTCTCTTTCCCCTCTCTCCCTCTGGCAGTAGCTAGGTCCCTGCCTCATTAATGGGTTCTAGGGTTTCTAGAACATTCTAGTAGGTTCTAGAACATTATTAGTCCTAGGTCCTCGTTGCATGGAGACGGCTCAATTTCGTCGGGTTGTTTGGTTCGGGGTTGAGGAATTTGGTGATTTCGTCCTGATGCTGGCAATGTGACATGTTCTGGTACTGTATTTTTTTGGCATATCACCTTGTGTAATGGATTATCTACAGGTGAATATCTTGTTTTGTGATTTACTACAGAAAATTTCTGAAACGAGGTGGTCGATTGCTGTTGAAATTTGCTCTTTTTGGCTAAGTTATTTCAAAGCTATGCTCATGCTGTAATAAGAACAACAAGTTGTTCCTCTGATCAGTGGGGTGATGTACTGATTGTTTTTCCCCTTAACACGACTTCTTATTTTGAGAGTGGGGTTACCTCAGTTTTATTGTGCGAATGATTGAGTGCATTATATAAATGTTTGCTTTTCTTGCCTTTGCTATTCCTATATATCACTCGAGTAAATAATGTTTACATGTGTGTTTGATGCTCTATGTCCTCACATCTAAGCACTCTGTAATCCATACCCTCGGAGAAACAAGCATATAGCTCACTGTTGTCCCAAAAAACGGCCCAGCCACTGCTGCCGCCACCGCCGTGAACCAACTAGCCATATCTCCTTTCTTATAGCATCAACCCCTTTCTTATTCAAACTTCAGAAATTATAGGGATATTCACACCCTCAGGTGGCCGTAAAAACCAAACTAAACGACCAAACTCGTTGTACACAATGAACCTTGCCAGGTTATGAGTATCATGGTTTGCTAAGACATCCTGGAACTCGCTCCTCCTTGCCCTCATTTCCTGAATAAGTATGAGCATAAACTTCTTTGGTCCCTTCATGGTAGTCCTTCACGACCGATAGGCAATCACTTGCTATCTTCCCTGGAAGTGCAACAGTGTCTGATGCTAGCGACATTGCTCCTCGGCTAGCCAAAGCTTCCAAAGTCTCTAAATCACTTCAGCCAGGGAAAATAATAGCCGATGCATCCCCACATAGATTCCATTGATGTTCCTTGCTATGGCAAGAAACTACAACCTTATTCAGATTTTCCCCGGCTATTTGCTATCTCTGTTCTTGTGACACTGGTGAAGAGTTCGTTATTCACCTCTCACATGTTTACCCATTCCCCTTGCTGTATAGCTTCTGCCTATTTGTGTCTATACTATTCTCTTAAATCAGTGCTCTCTTCTAAGAGGATAATTTGATTACTTGCCTTTTCTGGTTTCTATTTTTAGGCTGCCCTTGGTGAAACAAAGAAAGGAAGTGCCAGTGTAGTTGTATCAGTAATGTAGTAGCTAGGTGTCTTACAGTGCTTAGGATAAGCCCATCCTTTATAGTTCAGTTCGTTGGAATTTGGCCTTACTCCATCTGGACTAGTTTCAGATTTGTGCATAGCTGTTGGTATTTTTTCTCGGGGAGTCACAGGAGGGATTAACTGTACAGCTAGTTATTACTTAAGATATATTACTTAAGATATCTTCTTGTCATTAGTGTACTATTCTTATCTTTGTTCAGTAGGTGCTGCTCTTTTTCTGTGTGAATTTGACTAGTGTTAAAAGGCAGCTTTTGCAGCTGCCATGTATGTGTGTTGATTTTTCCCTTCTTTTACAGAGATTCTCAAAATATCATAAAAGAAAACTACACCTAGAGCTATTTTTTGTCCTAGATCTTATTTTAGCTTATGCTGGAGCTCTAGGACATACATGGCACATTACTGCAAAACTACACCTGGAGCTATTTTTGTCCTGGAGCTTATTTTGCAGTAATTTGTATCGGAGCTTATTTTGCAGTAAGTGCCATGCATGTCCTGGAGCTTATTTTGCAGTACTTTGCTGTACCTAGAGATATTTTTTGCTCTTTGTATATGTGTGATTGGATGGCTGTCATAAATTTTGTATGAACACTATTGCAGGGAATTCATTTGAGTTGCCTGTTTCTCCCGAAGTGTTGATTCACTTCTGCAATAGTGTTCATAAGAAATACTGCAAAAAATTTCGGTCGACTCTAGCTTGTACTAATTACATTGTTGCATTTTTTCTATGAAGTGAAAACATGTTGAGTAGAGACAAAGACGTCAGGGCTGGCCCTTCTCAACCCATGAGCGTCGAAGAACAAGCAAAAAGAGCCAACACCTCAAGTTTTGGCAGTTTGGCAATGACTTAAGCGGGTCCGACGAGGAGGCCGAAGCTGCAGACGATGAAGTTGATGAGGAGGGCCAAGCTGCGGACCATAAAAATGATGAGGAGTCTGAGTATGAGGAGGAGGCTGAAGATGGCGATCACGACGGAAGCAATAATGGCGACGAGGAGGCCGAAGCAAGTCATGGCAGTGAACACATGGATAGCGATGGCGCCTCCCCGCCCGCTAGGAAGAAGAATAAGGCAGAAAGGTAGGAGCGGACGCTGCCGAAACTCGGCACCAACCGCGAAGAGTTCACCCTTGTGAAACCGGGTGGCCAACCTGTGGAGTCTGCGAAGCTTGCCGTTGGGTATAGCCAACAAATCTGGTGCATCGTGCGGGAGAGCATGAGCATTAACCAGAAGAACATAAGAAAGAACAAACGGTTGCAGAGCTCCTCATTGGGAAGCTTCACAAACGGTACAAGTTCCTAGATGAGTACGATAACCAAAAACTCAAAGGGAACAAGGTAAACAAGTTAGCCCTCACGAGGATGAGCACCGCCTTGAGCAGCTGGAAAAGCCGAGTGAAGAGGAGGATTAACGAGGGTAAAAGTTGGGAGGAGATAACGAAGGACAAGCCGATGCTCGATGAAGATGAGTTCATCAAGTTCAAGGCGGACTGCACTTCTCCGGAAGGTCAGGAATGGACCGAGTGGGGGAGGAGTATGCGGGAGCTAAACATAGGTAACCAACATTGCGGAAGCAGCGGTTACCAAGGAAAAATGCCGTTTGGGAAAAGGAGGATGCCGAGTATGCCCGTCTAGGGAAAGATAACCTATGGAACAAATTCACGGACGAGCACGTGATGTAGTTTGTCTGCGCCCGCTACTATCTCCACCCCGAACTCAAGGAATTCGTTACCGATGACGATGATGTGAGGAAGATCCAGAAAAGGCTGGTAAGGAATTTATCTCAGAGTCAATCTGTGTTTCTAATTAAGTAATGAAGCCAAATTTCTAAATGGGATCATTTTCCTTCTCTTCAGATATCCGAAGAGAAGTCTTGTGCATCAAGTGCGAGCTCGTCCTAGGGGTTGATGGCTCAATGCACGGCGCCCAGAAAAATGCTTGATGGCGGTGTTGATGTAGAGCTCGTTGGGAACCCTAAGAGGAAGGTATGATGAGCACAGCAGCAAGTTTCCCTCAGTTATGAAACCAAGATTTAATCGAACCAGTAGGAGCAAGGAAACACCCCAAAGGTGTTATTAGCTAAGCTTTGGCAGGGCGCACTACCGGTGCTAGTAGCAACGTGGAGACCTGCACAACACAATCACATAACTTTGTGCCCAACTTGCGATGAGGTTGTTAATCTCACCGTGTTTTGCGGTAAACAAAGGATTAAACATATCGAATGGAAAGAAGTAATAGTTTGTAGAAAGTAAACACAAAGCAGTAAACAGTTTATAGATTGAATGTAAAAGACATGGACCGGGATCCATAGTTCACTAGAGGTGGCTCTCCTTAAGATAGATAACATGCTGGGTGAACAAATTACAGCGGGGCAATTGACAAACACCGAGAAAGCAATACATGCATATACTAATCATCTTGACTCCTTTGAGACTTGATTGGTCATTACAACATTATACATAGACCGCCATCCAACTTCATCTATGACTAATAATCCACCTTCAGGTTATCATCCTTACCCCCTCTAGTATTAAGTTGCAAGCAACAGATTATTGCTTTACGAACTGCGTGTAAAGTAAACAATACGATTGTTCTATGAACAAAGGATTGTTGTTTTCTCCCTAGTAGCAACAGCACATCTAGTACCTTAGAGATTTCTGTCACTTCCCCATATTACTAGAGGCATGAACCCACTATCGAGCATAAATAATAATTGTTGGAGTTGCTAGCATCTACTCGGCCAAGATAGCTACTAACAACGGAAAGCATGCAAGATCACAAATAACAAAGACATGATAGAATCAATAATCAATCTGAAATAGCATCTCAATATCCATCGGATCCCCGCAAACACAACATGCAGAATTACAAATAGATGATCTTGATCATGAACGGAGCTCACAAGATCTAAAGATGAAAGCACAAAGGAGGAGAACCAGCCATCTAGCTACTACATGGATCCATAGTCCAAGGATGAATTACTCACGCATCACACCGGAGGCTTGCATGGTGATGAAGAAGGCCTCCAGGGTGAATTCCCCTCTCCAGCAGGGTGCCGAGAAGAGCTTCTGATCCCTCCCGATCTAGGGATGGAGATGACGGCGGCTACATACTCTTTCATGGATTTTTGATCAGGCACTTAGGGTTTTCGTCCCGAGGGCATCTTATAGTCGGAAGGGGAGGCCGAGGGGCTGCCGGGAGCGGCCACACCACCCCCTGGTGCGGGCCAGGCCTGGCCGTGCGGCCATGTGGTGTGGTGGCCCCCTGGCCCCTCTCCGTCTCGTATTCTGGCACTTGATGACATCCGGAAAATAGGCACTTTGGCTTTTGTCCCATCCAATTCCGAGAATATTCATATTCTGACTTTCCTGGAACCAAAAAAAGCAGAAAATAGGCAGCTGGCACCGTGGCTCTTGTTAATAGGTTAGTCCAAGAAATCATATGAAAAGTACTCCAAAGTTGGAACAAAACACAAGAAAGTGGATAAAACCAAGCATGGAACATCAAAAATTATAGATACATTTGCAATGTATCAACATTCCCAAGCTTAACTCCTGCTCGTCCTCGAGTAGGTAAGTGATAAAAAGAAAGAATAATTTTTGAGGTGACATGCACCATCAAAGACTTGATCAAAGTATTTGCAAAAAATTCAAAGCTGGGATCATAGTACTTCAATCATAGCATGAAAGACAAAGTTCTAGCAATAAGGCAAAGAAACTATGATGCAACATGAAAAGGCACAAACAAAAGATTCATGAATAACAATGCTTTGCAAGACGTTTGTTTGTTTCACATAAAGAAAACATAGCATAATAGCATTCAGCTTGTCCCTCAATAGAGTAGCTAATATAAATGCATAGGACACATTCAAACTTCATAAGAGTGACTAGATATAATAGTTTAAAACAAGCAATATCAAAGTATGCATCAATCAACTAGTCTTGGGACAATGCACATAGAACGAACAATGGACACTATGCTCTCAAAGTAGGTGCATAAAGATAGAAGGTGGAGACTCAATATAATGGTGGAAGAAAGGCCTTTCTAAAAGGAAGTAGGGATTCAAGTCTCATAAAGAGCTTCCAAAAATTATGGTACTTGTAGCTTTCAGCTTTCATTGCCCCTATCATAAGCATCTTGAAGTGGTTAAGGTTAAAGTGACACAACTAAGAGGATATGCTTGACAAGTTATAAACCGAAATCTCATGCCCCTTACTTACAAAGACCGATCCTCATGCTACTCAACTTCAGTCACAAGTAAGCTCTTGTCATTGTAAGTACATGTGTATCATTAAGAACCGCCAACGGGGTACCCCTTGCACATGACACAGGAGCTATCCCATAATCAAAATGACAAGGCAAGCAGACAATGAGCATCTCAGCGATCTTTTTATTTGCTATTTGCATAGGTTTTTATTGAGGATGCTTAATAGAGTGCTCATTATGGTGATGCTGCAACTGTCCACCATGATTAGGCATGGCTTAGGCTAGCGGCCCAGGCGTTTCTCTAACATGCATACAAACTCCATGATCTAAAAAGTTCCACTTTTATTTCACACCGCCGAGATCCGTAAGCAAAATAATATGATATCAACGGGGTACAAAGTACAAGTGCAATGTTGAAAGCGTTCCCCATGGTACATCGTTCTGCTAATTTCAACTTATAAATTGCAAGCATATACGCAACAAAGAAGGAACCAGTGGTTCAATTTTATTAGATGCAAAAGAGTAAAGTGTGCCATCAAGTTCGTGAGAGCTTTAATCACTAGTTTTCTCATAACAAGTTTAATTTGGAAGGTAAACAAAAGTATGAATATACTTGGAATAGCATAAGCTAGTAGGTAGGTATGGTGGACTCTTTGGAATAACTTGGTTTAGGGAGTTGGATGCATGAGTGGAACTCATACTTGGTTGTGGAGGCTAGCAAAAGACTGGAGCGACAAACTAAGAGAGCAATAATGGCCATAATCATGCAGAGCGACAAAACATCATTGATCAAAGCATAAAGTGATACTACAAGTTGAAAACTAAAGTATCATAAAGGCTATGGTGACTTGAGATAGTCATAACATGGTGTGAGCATGTGCCAAGTCAACCCAAATAAAGCATCAAAGGAGAATACCACTATACTATGCTTTAATATGCTAAAACAACGCATGATTTATCCAACGCACATTAAGCAATCTCAATTTTTTATAACAAGTCATGCTACAACAAATAATACTAAGCATAAATCCAAAACAATATCAAGCATGGCATGACGAAGCATAGGCCATAGTCAAAAACGAGCTCTTTTTACCACATAAGCATGAACTTTCCTACTCTTTTCCAAACCAAACCAAACTATTTGCAAACCAATGTATGAAAGAGAGGGTCCAACCAATTTATTCAGAAAACTAAGCAAACCAAGCAAACTAAAAACCAAAACGAATACAAAAAACAAGACGCTCCAAGAAAAACACAACTGTGCATGAAACAATAAAAATGAAGTGTTTGGAAGAAACCTGAGATTTTTATTGATGAAGAAGGGGATGCCTTGGGCATCCCCAAGCTTTGACGCTTGTACTTCTTGGATATTTCTTGGGGTGACACGCGTGGCATCCCTAAGCTTGAGCTTTAGTCCATTCTTCATCTCATTATTCATTCCTTCCATACACCTGAAATTTTTCCTTCATACAAAACTTCACACAATCTTTATTAGCAACATTAGTGCACTCAAGATAAAAGGTCTTAAGGTTCAGTTCTAACACCAAATAAAATTCCATTAGAACACTAGATACTGTAGCACTTCCCTCAAAAATCTCAATTCCCCAAAAGAACTCAAAAAGGAACCAACAAGAAGCAAATGCAGAAAATGGCAGAAATCTGTCAAAACAGACCAGCAGGTAAAGACGAATTGTTTCGAAGACCTTTTGTTGCTCAAATCAAAAAGTGTTGAACTAACGAAAGTTAGATAACAACCTGGGGCAGAAGCACAAAAATTCATGCCTCAAAAAGACGTACAGAGATTTTACACGAATTTTTACGGTGAAGCACAGAAATCTGTTTCGGGACAGCAACTTTCCCAATCATTACTTCTCTCTCATTAGAGGTTACTCTTGGCACAAAAAGCAAATAAAAAGGATAATGAGAGTTTATTACAGAGGTAATAACTTCCAATACTTATCTAAAACTTTAGGGTTATCTCCCAATAAGTACTTTTCTTTAACGCCTTTAAGTTAGGCATAAGAAGCAAGAAAAAGAATCAAGTGTTCTCAAATGAAAAAGCATTAAGACCAAATTTTGTTTTCATAGGAGAAGCAAAAGAAATCTTTTCTCTCTTTTTAGGGAAGTGTTCTATACCTTTCTTGAGTGGGAGTTGATATTTAATGGTGCCTTATTTCATATCAATGATGGCACCAACAGTTCTAAGAAAAGGTCTTCCCAAAGTAATAGGACAAGAAGCATTGTATTCAACATCCAAAACATAGAAATCAACGGGGACATAGGAATTGTTAACCATAATAAGAACATCATTAAGACTCCCCATGAGTTTCTTTTTAACATTATCATCAAGTGGGACATTCCAATAGAAATCTTCAAGAGGAGGCAAATCAAGCATATCATAAATCCTTCTAGGCATAATAGGAACACTACTATCAAGATCACATAAAGCTTTGAAATCGTCATTCACTTTCATATTAATGATGGGTTCCCAACCATCCTCTTGTTTTATAGGAATAGAAGCTTTATGTTTCATCTTTTCTTCTTTAATCTTTATGAGAGCATTAGTAATGTGTTTTGTAAAGGCCATGTTCATAGAACTAGCATTAGGACTTCTAGCAAGCTTTTGTAGGAACTTAATAACTTCAGAGATATTGCAAACATCAAGATCAAAATCAAATTTATCATCTAAAGTGGTAGAACTATCACTAGCCTCAACACTAGTGGTGGTAATAGTAGAAACACTAATGTTTCTAGCAATTTCATCTTCTCTTTCCCACTTAGCATGTAATTCAGATAATAGTCTAACATTTTCATCAATTCTTACTTGTATAGCATTAGTAGCTGCAAAGGGATTCTCATTAGTTTCAGGTTTAGCGGCCATTTTATTCAAAGAAGATTGAGCTTCAGCCAAAGGTGCTATATTTCTTTCAGCATTAGAGAGTTTTTCCTCAATAGTTTTATTGAAAGCAGTTTGTTTACTAATAAACTCTTTAAGCATAACTTCAAGTTCAGAGGGAGCACTCCTATTATTGTTGTAAGAATTTCCATAAGCATTACCATTGTTGGGAGGATATGGCTTATAATTGTTGTTACCAAAATTGTTCCTATAAGCATTATTGCCAAAGTTATTATTTCTTATGAAGTTCACATCAACTTGCTCTTCTTGAGCAACCAAAGAGGCTAAAGGAATATTATTTGGATCAATATGTGCTTTCCCATTAACAAGCATAGACATAATAGTATCAATCTTATCACTCAAGGAGGAAGTTTCCTCAACAGAATTTACCTTCCTACCTTGTGGAGCTCTCTCAGTATGCCATTCAGAATAATGAACCATCATATTGTCCAGAAGTTTTGTTGTAGCACCCAAAGTGATGGTCATAAAGGTACCTCCAGCAGCAGAATCCAATAGGTTCCTTGAAGAATAGTTCAATCCTGCATAAAAAGTTTGGATGATCATCCAAGCAGACAGTCCATGAGTGGGACAATTCTTTGCCAAAGATTTCATTCTTTCCCAAGCTTGAGCAACATGTTCATTATCAAGTTGTTTAAACTTCATTATTTCACTTCTCATGGATATAATCTTAGCAGGAGGATAGTATTTTCCAATAAAAGCATCTTTGCACTTAGTCCAAGAATCAATACTATTCCTTGTTAAGGAATTCAACCATTCTTTAGCTTTTCCTCTCAAATAGAAAGGAAAACATTTTAGTTTAATAATATCACCATCTATATCCCTATGCTTTTGCATCTCACAAAGTTCAACAAAGTTATTTAGATGGGAAGCAGCAGATTCATTACCAATACCAGAAAATTGTTCTCTCGTAACAAGATTGAGCAAAGCAGGTTTTATCTCAAAGAAAGTATTTTCAGCCACAGGTGGAGCAATAGGTGTGCTCCAAAAATCATTGTTGTTGGTTCTAGTGAAGTCACACAACTTAGTGTTTTCAAGAGTAGTCATTTTTTGGGGTTTTCAAATAAGAAAGCAAACTAGTAAAACTAATTTTTGTGTGTTTTTAAATAACAAAACAAGCAAACAAAGCAAAAAGTAAACTAAGCAAAACAAAACCAACAAAGTAAAGAGATTGGTTATGAGGGACTCCCCTTGTGAAGATGTCCTTGACTCCCCGGCAACGACGCCAGAAAAATGCTTGATGGCTCAATGCACGGCGCCCAAAAAATGCTTGATGGCGGTATTGATGTAGAGCTCGTTGGGAACCCCAACAGGAAGGTATGATGAGCACAGCAGCAAGTTTCCCTCAGTTATGAAACCAAGGTTTGATCGAACCAATAGGAGCAAGGAAACACCCCAAAGGTGTTACTAGCTGAGCTTTGGCAGGGCGCAGTACTGTAAGAACCTCTGACCCTACGCTCTAAGTTTAAGCCTGGATGAACCAAAAGTGGTTAAGGGTTTTACAGTGGGGGCCCAGGGCCACCCACGTGTAGGCTCGTCGACCGCCCTAACCACTTCCAAGAATATCTGGACAAGAGCGAGCGGCGTAGGCAACAGGCGAAGAGATCAAATACATACACAAGTGAGTATGTATGCAAGCTACCTTACAAGACTTCTCAGAGCCATACCATCTAAAAGAAATAGAAATATTGCAACGCCATACGGCAAGATCCAAACATCTTAGATAGAGATAATAGTGTAGGATAGCTCCTCATACATCAATCAACAGAGTATCAAGCGGAAGCGGGAAACAAGATCCGAGTACGGATAAGAAGCAAATCGTAATAAGATGCCACATAAATAAGCACATCCCGCCAAAGATCTCACGGATCCCCATCCCCGGAATCTCTACACCGAGTGATCGTTGCCAACATCATCTATTTCCTCCACCCAGTATCCTTCTTGCGAGTATAGCTGTTCATTTGAATCAAACAATTTATCGTGTGAGACCCTAGGGGTACTCAGCAAGTCTTTATGCCTCTAAAGGGGACATAAACCTGGGGTGATGCAATTGCAGCAAAAGGTAATAACTAACAAGCCTATAGATACTCGCTAGCCATCCGCCTAACCAAAGATAGGCACATGTCTGTTAATTAGAAACAACGGTTATAACAGTATAAAGTACCAGATCCATCCTCCTTCTCGTTTACCAACGAGAAAGCGGACGAACAACCCATCCGTTGGCTATTTTATTAATCATTCCTTGAGTATTGCACTAATTACTAGTCAGATATTTAGTCAAATTAAAGACAGTACTTGAGTTATACTTGTCTATGATCGAGAAACTGTGCTCCAAGTCGTCCATAACCGCGGACACGGCTTTCAGAAAGATTTACCCTACAGGGGTGCACAAATAGCAACACACACACGATCGACCTCGGAAAAACCAAATCAAAACCCAACGAGGCTTTCACGACAAAGCAATCACAGGATTCATAAATCATTTCAGGGGGTCACCCCAATAAGCTACCCGCAACAAAGTTGGCCGGCTCCGAGACGGACCCAGGGTTTGCGAGAACGGCTGTAAACGACCGGAAACCCGAAAGTGTGACTGGGCTTGTCGATACCGCGAAATCGTACCGCGATCCTAAACAGTACAGGTGCTCCACGCACAATCGTAAATAATGCGGTAAAGCATGGCATAAGTACAGGATAGTAATAAAGCCCCAAACTATTTTGTGGCCCCAAGAAATAAAGTGCAAATCAAGCTCATGCAAAGGGGGGGTTCATAGAGTCTCCCGTATGTGGATAGTGCGAATAGTCAAGGAACAGGTATCAAGTGTTGGGGTTCGTAGCATAGAAAACGAAAATTTTCCTACGATGAGAACTGCACGCCAAGATCTATCTACTAGGTAGAGAGCAACGGGTGGACATACATCCAACGAGAACTTACCCTCGAAGACAACGAGTTTTGTGAACGAGTAGGAACTCGTGGTTGATGTAGTCGTACACTTGCCGATCTCAAGATCGTGAGGAAGTCCGAGCGCCGCAACTCAGTAGTGCATCCGTACTCGCACACACGTTCAAGCCGCCGGACAACCTCCACCTCCTCGCTCCAGCGATCCAGCAGAAGTAGCAGCTCCTTCTAGACCAAATTCCACCGGGAACATGTATCTCGCTAATCCGAGACCATGGGGAAATAATTCTAGAGGAGGAGAGATATCCTTCACAAGGAGGTGTATGGATGAAGGAGGAATAGGGGGCCTTTTATAGGAGGAGGGGTTGCCCCACCTTCATGGCCGGCGTATGGAGGAGGTGTCTCTTCACCTCCTCCATTCATGTGGTGGTAACCCCTCCACATTAAAATGCCTCTTCACATTCCCTTTTAAAGCCTCCACTTTAAATGCATTAAATTTCTCCAAATTTAATACTCTCTCATTTAATAAAACTCTTTTATTAATTTTATTCAGAATTTTGTTAATTACTTTAATTAACAAACATTCACATAAAACCCCTTGCAATATTTCAATATCACATGCAGAACCACTTTCTGCAATTTCACCCGAAACCATTTTCGGTTTCTATTGAAACAATTCCTGCGCTTTGCAATTCTTTTGTGTGAAACATATGTGCTCCAAAATGGTGTCCGGTAAATCTTAAGTGTGTCACCCTACGGTTCGCGAATAATGCAGACATCATCGAGACCCCTCTCCGATCAATAATTAGCAGCGGGACCTGGAGATCCGTACTGACTCCTACACATTCAATGATGACTTCTGTGATCGTGAGAACCTTTAACGCTAGTAACTAAATCCCTTTGTCTCGCGATATATTACATGTCCGAGATTAGATCATCAGTATCTCCATACCTAGTTTGATCACGTTACCGACATGCACTCTTTTCTCGTTCCCGTGATATAACATTCTAGTGATCACATCACTTGCTTGCAAGCTATTTCAATGTGATATCACCGAGAGGGCCCAGAGTATATCTATCTGTCATCGGGATTGACAAATTCCACTCTTGATCCATGAGCCTCAACATAACACCTTTGTAGCACTGAACCCATCTTTATAGTCACCCTGTTACGGTGTGACATTTGATGTTATCAAGATACTCTTCCGGTGTTAGCAATTAACATGATCTCATGGTCTAAGGATAAAGATTACTTCGTATGATGTTATAGCCATATAAACATAATGACTTTGATCGTAATGATATACTTCGGATGAATGTTCATCACATCATTCAACTAATGTTGTGACCTTGTTATTAACAACATCCAATGTCTATGATCAGGAAACCTTGATCATCTTGTTAATCAACAAGCTAGTCTATAAGAGAGGAATAACTAGGAACCCTTTTTGTTTATTAATCACACATGTATTGATGTTTCCGATCAATACAATTATAGCATGCAAAATAAACATTTATCATAAACATGGAATAAGATAATAACCACTTTATTATTGCCTCTCGGGCATATTCACTTCAGTCTCCCACTTGCACTAGAGTCAATAATCTAGTTTGAAAAACTTTGCGTATTGAACACCTATGGCTTTCTGGTGTTGCATATACGCGATTGCTAGTGGTTAACATAATCTCCGGATCTGACAGTTTCAGGTCCGTGTGTATTTGCATGTCTCTGCGTCTCTACACATCACTCATTTTAAAATGAGATGGCATTGTATAAATTTGGTCCTTTGGTGAGACCTTTAGTTCATTCCGGTTAAAATAAGTTGATATTATTGTCACACAATATATCTTCATAGTATTAGCCCACTTTGAACCACACCTAGTTTGATAACAAACTACTTAACACAAATGCCCTCCTATGCTGCTACTATAGCAGTCATATACTTAGCCTTTTGTTGTAGTATCCGTCATAATGTCTCAACTTTGGACCTCATCGAAATCCATCATGGAACATCCTTTGCATTACATTGTGCCACCCATAGTCTAAATTGAGATAAATTTAATTTGTATCTTGTGACAAAACTAGTATCAATGTAACACTTTACAATGAACTACCTTTAACTATTTGTCACTTATACATTATATATTCTTAGTTCTTCCAACGCTCATAAGAATATCTTTACTATCATCCAATGATCATCTCATGAATCATTCTGGTATGTGCTCATAACATTTAGAGCATAGGACATTCTGGATATATACATATCATGGTATAATCGATCAAAATATTCATGTGATTTTACTCACCAAGTGTTGAAACACTTGAATTTTGATACAATCCTTTCCATGCAGCAAGAACCTTTCTTGTTGTTTCCATATTGAACCCTTTCAATATCTCATATATGTATGTCTGGCACAATCATATTAGCGCCTTAATCTATCCATATAGATATTGATGCCTAATATTCCGGTTTTGCCCAAGTCTTTCATTGAAATCTTATTTTAATGAAATTCTTAACTTGTGTCAATACAAGATACATCATTTCCAATCAAAAATATGTCCTCTACATAATGTATTAGAAATATGTCTCGGCGCTCCCACTTAATTTCTTGGAAATGCAAGCATCTTCATCATCTCTGATGAATTTAAACTCTTTTAACAGTTTCATCATGGTGAATATTCCAACTCCGCTATGCTTACTTCAACTATTGAAGTTTGCATGCCCTTTTAGCACCCTTTGAATTAACAAAACCCTTCGGACCATGTCATGTACATGTCCTAGGTAACCGTTCTATTAGAAGAACATTGTTTTGTTTATTCAACTACCATATACCAAATTATATGTAGTGGTTGCTACATTAATCCGTTAAGACTATATATCGCTATGAAAGATCAAATTTTGTCATAGTCAACTCCTTGAACATTGTCGTAAACTTCTTTCCGACATGTCGACTATTTCATAGATGTTAAACATCCATGTCTTATTTCTTTATAGATCCAAACACGACCGATAGGCTTCACGCCTTTCCGGAGGGTCTTCCAAGTTCAGAAACTTGATTTCTCGTGTATGGATACTATCACGGATTCTATGACTTCTAGTCATTTTATGGAGTCAGGGCCCATCGTCGCTTCTTTGCATGTAGTCGGTTCATCATTGTCAAAACAATAACGACTTTCTTATCAAATCACACTATTTGATTCTTACCGACCCACACGGTTCTATAGGAACACTAATCCCCGAGATCACACCTTTTGTAATCACGGGAGCCATGAGCATTGTGGCTGCCACCGGGACACTTTCCGGCGCTGCGCTACTTAGCACATATAGCTAAGGTTCAACAACCTTATCAAAGTTCTATTGTCCTCCCACTTAACTTTTCACGAAAAATTCCTTCTCAAGAAACTGACGTTCCAAGTAACAAACTCTTTTGTCCTCGGTATTATGGAGAAATTCCCAAAAAATTATTTGGGATAACCTACAAAGACGTGCTTATACGACTTTGGTTGTAAACATTTTACTTATGCATAGCATACCAAAATTTAAGAAAAGACAATTCGGGTTTTATCCCAAACCAGAACTTATATGCTGTCATTTCAACGGATCACGATGGTGCTCTTTTCAGTGTAAAAGCGGTAGTCTCTAAAGCTTCAATCTTTAAAACATAATAGAAATTTTATAAATGACACCTTTGATCTTACCATGTCAAACATGGTTTGATTTCATCTCTCGAACATACCATACTCCTGTGGTTTATCAGGAAATCCAAATTCATGGAACAATTCCTCAAATCTTAGGTGTTTTGCTAAACATGTAACTCAAATATCTTCCTTTATGATCGAATCATAAACTCTTTATTTTCTTGTTACAATGATTTTCCATTTCATCTTGAAAGTCTTTGAACAACTTTCAAATGTTTCATACATCTTCCTTATTAAGTAAATATACAGATATATTCACTCAAATTTTCGAAGAAAGCATATGAAGCAAAAATATCCATCGCATATGGCTACACATAATGGACTATGCACATCAGCATGCACAATTTCTAATAAGCTAGTCATCCGTTCCTCTCTAGCCTATGGACGGAGTTTCAATTATCTCGAGGAAAGTCTCACATGCGTCAATTGATCAAAATCAAAGACTCCAAAAATCCATCAACATGGAGTTTTGTCATGTTTTCTTTCCAATATAATTTAAACAGCGATGCCACTTCATAAGTGATCTTTCAATCATTTGTCTTGCGACATTTTAGCAATAGTGTTTATGGATGTGATTTCTCCCACTAGACTTGTAAAAGTTCATCCATCCTTTATGGAATACGGTAATTATTTGAACAACCATTGTTCTCGTAACACCGGAACAAAATAACAATTATTAAAACAAATCTTGAAGGCTAGGTTTGACGACAATGAAAAAGCACAATAACACTTTATTTTTTTTCGATGATCATCATCACTTATTCTCTTGCTAGTTACTTAGGCCATTTAGTTCATGAATTGCGTTGTCCTGTATGACACTTCATACCAACCAATTCGGTATCCAATACCTAACAACCACGTTGTTTAATAAGCAAGGAATACAACCATAACATGTATATCTTCTATATACCCAAGTTGGACATCTCCAACCTTTTATTTTCTGCCAAATATTTTATAGATTCTCTTTCAGCAATTCCTTTTCTTTTAAAAGAATCTATCAACATCAATAGTGGTGTCATCAACATGACACATGTTACAAAGCTTGTATATAGTCAAATACTAATACCTTTGCACTTCCACTTTGAAGTGGATCACCATCATCAAATGTTTGGCATTCTTTCAAAAATCCATTCTTTAGTAATCTATTAGTGTAGTAAACATTTTACTTACATCTTCTATTCATCCTTATCATGACAACTTTCATGATCAAGCTACTATAGCCTATAAGGAAGAATCATGAGTATAATATCAGTTCCCAAAACCTGTTTGGTAGATTCGGATGCCTAGCATCTCCAACCATCACAAATTCTCATAAAATATGAGAACATGTATTTTGCTAAATTATACTCTATCATAATGCAACCAAAAACATTGTTTCAGATATCAAAATATCTTTCACACATGATGGTTTCTGAAACAATTTTCAGCTCCAATATAATCTTGATATTAAAACAACTTTTGAATATCAATAATCATGGAGGCAAACATGATACTTTAGATACTAACATTGGAATTCTTACTCTTGATTTAATACTACTTATTAAACTTCATGGAGTAAATAGAGTTTGCTGAAAGTTTGCAATAGGACTTATAAACTTTAAATTGACATTCAAAACAATACGATACCAGTTCGTAAAGTAAATATCCAGAATTAAATAGTTCTATTATCTCAAATAAAAACTAAGCATAAGGTAGAAAACGAATGCCAATGACTACAACAAACTATGCAAATTCACTTTGATTTAATTTATGACAAATTTGGTTCGACTAATCCACATTAGAAATGAACTCCCACTCAAAAACGACATCCCTCGTGCCTTTTTGGTGATTACATGAACCAAATCCACTACACCAAGTCCGATCATCATGTGAGTCGGTGTAGCTTCAAAGGCGAGCATCTATATGGGCATCATATCAACTATATGACGCATACTTAACCTTTCGGTCCGTGTTCCGAGGCCATGTCTGTACATGCTAGGCTTGCCAAGTAAGAACCTTAGTATTCGCGTGTGTAAATCTGTCTTACACCCGTTGTATGAAAGCGTAGAGTCGAATACACCCGATCATCACGTGATGTCTCGAAACACGATCCATAGAACGGTGCATACTTAAGGAAGAACACATTTTATCTTGATATCTAAATGAGGGATCATCTTACAATGCTACCAAAAGCGCCAAACTAGCAATATAAGATGCAAACATCTAATGTGTAAACTGGGATGATATAGTCCATGCATTTGATCTCTATCATATGCATCGTGGTATGACCTTTATCATTCCTTTGTGTGTAAGGCCAAGGTCTATGGAACTTACACGTTAAGTGTGTTGTAAGAGTATCTATCGTACATCTACTTACAACAGTACCATATCAAGACACTAGCCCAGCAATGATCTAAACTAGACGCCTCTAATTTATCCATTGCAAGTTTTACGCGGCTTAGGGCTTTCGAAGATAGAACCGTTCTTACCTACGAACATGGAACCAGAACGAGGATAACCAAGTTATTAGCAACTCGTTGTAAGTCAGATATTGACTATAGTAGGAGAGACAGACACCCGCCAGCCACTTATGCAAAACTAGTTGCATGTCAGTCGTGGAACCGGTCTCATGTACGATGACATGTAAGGTTGGTCCGGGCCGCTTCATCCCACTATGCCACAAATATCCAAAATACATAGAAGACGCAATAACATGATCATCATCGCCCACATATAAACATATGTGTACAACCCATGCAAAGCACCTACGCATAGATCAGGCTGTGATACCACTGTTGGGGTTCGCAGCATAGAAAACAAAAAATTTCCTATGATGAGAACTACACGCCAAGATCTATCTACTAGGTACAGAGCAACGGGTGGACATACATCCAACCAGAACTTACACTCGAAGACAACGAGTTTTGTTAACGAGTAGGAACTTGTGGTTGATGTAGTCGTTCACTTGCCGATCTCAAGATCGTGAGGAAGTCCGAGCGCCGCAACTCAGCAGCGCATCCGTACTCGCACACATGTTCAAGCCACCGGACAACCTCCACCTCCTCGCTCCAGAGATCCAGCGAAAGCAGCAACTTCTTCTAGACGAAATGCCACCGGGAACATGTATCTCGCTAAGCCAAGACCATGGGGAAATAATTCTAGAGGGGGAGAGAGATCCTTCACAAGGAGGTGTATGGATGAAGGAGGAAGAGGGGGCCTTTTATTGGAGGAGGAGGGTGCCCCTCCTACATGGCCGGCGCATGGAGGAGGTGTCTCTTCACCTCCTCCATTCATGTGGTGGTAACCCCTCCACATTAAAATGCCTCTTCACATTCCCTTTTAAAGCCTCCACTTTACATGCATTAAATTTCTCCTAATTCAATACTCTCTCATTTAATAAAACTCTTTTATTAATTTTATTCAGAATTTTGTTAATTACTTTAATTAACAAACATTCACATCAAATCCCTTGCAATATTTCAATATCACATGTAGAACCACTTTCTACAATTTCACCCGAAACAATTTCCGGTTTCTATCGAAACAATTCATGCGCTTTGCAATTCTTTCGTCTGAAACATATGTGCTCCAAAATGGTGTCCGGTAACTCTTAAGTATGTCACCCTACGGTTCGCGAATAATGCAGACATGATCGAGACCCCTCTCCGATCAATAATCAGCAGCGGGACCTGGAGATCCGTACTGACTCCTACACATTCAATGATGACTTCTGTGATCGTGAGAACCTTTAACGCTAGTAACTAAATCCCTTTGTCTCGCGATATATTACATGTCCGAGATTCGATCATCGGTATCTCCATACCTAGTTTGATCTCGTTACCGACATACACTCTTTTCTTATTCCCGTGATATAACATTCTAGTAATCACATCACTTGCTTGCAAGATATTTCAATGTGATATCACCGAGAGGGCCCATAGTATATCTATCCGTCATCGGGATTGAAAAATTCCATTCTTGATCCATGAGCCTCAACATAACACCTTCGGAGTATCTGAACCCACCTTTATAGCCACCCTTTTACGGTGTCACGTTTGATGTTATCAAGTCACTCTTCCGATGTTAGCAATTAACATGATCTCATGGTCTAAGGACTAAGATTAATTCGTATGATGTTATAGCAATATAAACATAATGACTTTGATTGTAATTCTATACTTCTGATGAATGTTCATCACATCATTCAACTAATGTTGTAACCTTGTTATTAACAACATCCAATGTCTATGATCAGGAAACCTTGATCATCTTGTTAATCAACAAGCTAGTCTATAAGAGAGGCATAACTAGGAACCCTTTTTGTTTATTAAACACACATGTATTGACGTTTTCGATCAATACAATTATAGCATGCAAAATATACATTTATCATAAACATGGAATAAGATAATAACCACTTTATTATTGCCTCTTGGGCATATTCCCTTCATCAAGTACTCGGGGTCCTATGGGATACAAGTGAGCATGAAAAACCAAATAACAGATATTTCCCACCGGTTCCTCTTTCATTAGTTATCCCATTACTACTCAGGTTAAGTTGTTCAGGTACCTCCTTATCCATCAGACACTCACAAACCCTACACATGCAATTCTACGACTCACAAGGCTCAAGCAACTCCTGTAGTAATGGTTCATAGGATGGAGGAACAAGCTTCGATGGGGTTTAAAAGTAAAGGCCATGCAATACTTGGGATTCAGTTTAATGCAATCACGACTCCATGATGCAAGAATAAGATAGAAGCAATAGGTACTATATGTATGTAAGCATGTGGTAGTGCTTGCCTGGCAGCTCAATTGAAGCGAGAGATAGATCTGGGTAGTACTCCTAGGATTCCTGATAATTCCCCTGCTCAGCGTCTATTCGAAAGAAGAACCAAACAAATAAGGGTCAACATAAATAAGGTGCACAAGCATATAAATAAAATGCGACAAGAAACCAAGCATGCCATGATGAATGATGCACAATTTTCATGGCAATAATGTAGCACGGCAAGGGTGAGGTTTTCATGGCAATAATGATGCACAATTTTCATTTTATTAATTATTTGGTCAAGTATTATTACCATAAACAGTTCTGATTATTTAATATTTATATGATGCATGCTTCAATTCATAACATGGAATGCGTAGTTAGAACGGGCTCGTCGCGCTGATCGATTTACACATATTATTTGCCAAATTTGGAGTTATAGAATTAAAGTTATTAATTAAATGAGAAAAAGGCATTTTTATTGTAATTAAACAATTTCGAAAATTTAAGTTATTCCAACATTATTTTGGATGGCATATTCGAATTCCTCACATTTTCCTAATTCAAAAACATATATTATTTGAATTATTTGGATTTATCAATAAAAAGTTTTTAATTTCTGGATATTAAAACATTTAAACAATTTCTAGAAATATTTTTATTAAACAGAAAAGGAACACACGACTTTGGGTACACAGAGGAAACTAGCGGCTGACGTGTGGGTCCAGCGCTGACTCAGCGCTCGCTGACGCGGCGGGAACTGGCACGGGCTTTTCTTACCGCGGGGATTTCCAGCCACAGAGGATGACTGGTGGGCCTCCGGGCGGCGGGGCCACAGCGCGCGCGGGGGCTATCGGGCGCTGACACGTGTGCCATCTGGGGAGAGCGGGTTGAGGACCAAGGACCTACGGGTGCCTTTTTGTGAAAAAACCACAGCGGCTGGTCGGTGGGCCGGAAGGGCTGCGGTTGCAAGGGAAAGAAGCCTGGGGGGGATGTGCAAAAAGCCGAGATCGGATCTGACAAAACTGAATGTTTCAGAGGCAAAACAACCAGCTCATCTGATATTCCGGCGACGATGGCGAGCAAACCGTCGGGAATTTTGCGTCGCTGCAAAAACGAAAATTGTAGAGCCAATGTTGGACTACAACTTTGGTGTTTGGAGCTTCGTCAACGGAGGTCTGCAGAGGACGAGGCAAGGCGAAGAACAGAGGGGATAACACGAGCCAGAATTGATGGAGAAACTGCCGAGAACGACAGTGAAATCATCCCGACTTTCGTGGATGATTCCCAGAGGTACATGCAATGGATTGGCGCGTGGCTTGTCTTGTTAGAGAGATGGTATCACCCTCTTTGTAGGGATGTGACGGGCGGCGCCGGAGACTGATGGCGGAGGGAGAAAACTTGCCAGGAGCAGAGGGCGTGCGCGAGGCATTCTAGAACTGATGCTGCTGCCTGTCTACGCGCGGTGCGGGGAGAAGATGCTGAGCTCTAGCGGCGTGGTGAGGCCAGAGAGGGATGGGACAAGGCGGAGGCTCACCGGGGAGGTGTCGGAGACGGTGGTTGCCGGCGACGAAGGAAGGAGCCGGCGATGGCGAGCGTCGGGTGCGTGCCTGTGTGCGCGGCAACGGCAGCGAGCATCGGCATGCGCTGGGACGGCGTGGCGTTCCCGGCTGCGGCTGCTTGCTGGCTTGCTCCAGGAAGAAGAGGTGGACGACGAGGAGGCGACGGTAGCGAGTGGCTTGGAGGAGAAGAAGATGGGAGGCTCGAGATTCAGAGTGGATGGGGCAGATAGGGTCGAGCTATGCGTGCTCTGCTTTATGCAGTAGATAGGGGAGGGCACGGGCTCGCGTGAGCAGCTGTACTAGCGTGTGGGCGATGCACGTGCTCGCTACGAGGGAGAAGATCAACAGAAACGATTTCGGTCTCCACTTGGTTTGGTTGCACCGGAAAGCCAGGAGATGGTCGGCTCGGTCGATTGCAGGTCCGGAGTAGCTAGCTGAGTGCATACCAGCGGTAGCTAGGTTGGTTTGATCCATATATGCTCCAAGTTGAGCTAGCTAGAGGTGTGGAATGTGTGTGTGCACACATATATAGAGGGAGTAAAAGAACTAGGGGGTGTATATGTGTGTTTGCACACAGACGGATAGGATTAGCTAAGGATTAAATAGCTAGCTAGCTATGATTATTTTAGCTAGCTTAGCTTGATGGTGCGATGAGGAACGAGTAATTAGAATAGGTTAGGGTAGTTGTTTTGAATAAGTTTGATTTGTTTCAAAATCGAAAACCAAGCTCAAAAGATTTGGATAAAACAACACCACTAGAATTAGAAGAGGGATTTGGCTTATATCACATGAAGCATGCATGTATACCCATACATGCATGTGTGGTACCTTGTGACAACACAAAATAATTTCCATGCATGAGAGATATAGATGGCAACAAAAAGAATCTCAAAAGACAAGGGTTGGAAGGAGAAGCTCAGGAGATGTTCTAGATTGGTTTGGATCAAACCCTAGGTAGCCATGTAAAATGAATTTTGGTTCCATACTAAATTATATGTGAGCTAGAATTTAAGTGCCAATAGAAAATAAAAATGCCCACATATAATGTATGGTAGATTAGGATGGGTCCCCAGAGGAAGGTGGCTCATGTTAGTAGGTGGAAAGAACAACAAAAGATATGCCCTCAACTCTATTTGGGCATGAAGCAATGGATTAAGAAGCAAATACAATATATCAAGAGGCAAATAGAAGTGCTATAAATGCATATGAGAGAAGAACCAAATGAAAGGGGTTTTATATGATGCTCAAATGCAATGTGGCATGATGACATGAGCATGATATAATTATGATGGAACAATTATATGTAGGAAGTAGCATTTTATTATTAGACCATGTAGCATTACAGATGTTAGACGGATGGGATGCTACAACTCTCCCCCACTAAACAGGAATCTCGCCCCGAGATTCTAGGAAGAAGAAGACACGAAGAGGGTAGGATACTTGGCACGGAGCTCATCCTCGCGTTCCCAAGTGGCTTCATCAACGGAATGTTGCGACCACTAAACCTTGCAGAACTTGATAGACTTGTTGCGAGTCTTTCTTTCTGCGACTTCTAGGATTTTTGTGGGGTGTTCTTGATAAGACAGGTCTTCTTGGAGATTGATAAGCTCCTGGTCCACGGTCCTGCCGGGATCTTTGAAGCACTTCTTGAGTTGAGAGATATGGAAAACATCATGGACCTTGAGTTTTTTAGGGAGCTCAAGAGCATAAGCAACTTCTCCTCTTCTTCCACGAATTTTGAAAGGACCGATGTATCTAGGAGCTAGCTTCCCTTTGTTACCAAACCGGTGCATGCCTCTCACGGGAGTGACACGAAGATAAACGAGATCACTAGGGACATACTCCATGTCCGTGTGCTTTCTGTGATAGTTGCTCTTCTGGCGACTTTGAGCAGCCTTTAGGTTTTCGAGAATGATGTGAACCTTCTCCTCCGCTTGAGTAACAATGTCGGGGCCAAACAATGTTCTTTCACCTGCGCCCGACCAACCAATCAGAGTTCTGCATTTGCGTCCATAGAGAACCTCAAATGGTGCCATCTTTAGACTCTTCTGAAAGCTATTGTTGTAAGAGAACTCAGCATAAGGAAGGCATGCTTCCCACTTCATGCCGAAAGAGATGACGCAAGCACGGAGCATATCTTCTAGAATTTGATTGATCCTTTCAACTTGCCCTTGTGACTGAGGGTGATAGGCAGTGCTGAAGTTCAACTTTGTTCCCAAAGCGTTTTGGAAACTTCCCCAGAACTTGGAAGTGAAGATGCTCCCACGGTCTGAGCTGATCTCAAGAGGAACCCCATACAGAGAGACAACTCTATTGATATAGAGCTCAGCCAACTGAATTGCAGAAATTGTTTCCTTGACGGGAAAGAAGTGAGCCACTTTAGAAAGCCTGTCGATGACAATAAATATTGCATTGTTGCCTTTCTGCGACCTTGGAAACCCAGGTATGAAGTCCATCTCTACTTTCTCCCATTTCCATTCCGGAGGCTTCAATGGCTATAGAAGTCCGGAAGGTTTCTGATGGACAGCTTTTACTCTGCGGCAGACATCACACTCGGAGACATACTTGGCACAATATCGTTTCAATCCAGGCCACCTATATTGTGTTTTCAGGTCCATGTACGTCTTAGTGCTGCCAGGGTGGATAGAAAGAACAAAATCATGAGATTCTTTAAGAACTTGCTCTCTCAAACCCGGATACTTCGGAACGAACATCCGGTGCTTAAAGAATAGAGTGCCTTGGTCGTCAAGGTGGAAAGGTTCATATTTCGGAAGCTGAATCTTGGAGATGATGTTTTTAGTGTAAGGATCACCAAGTTGAAGGGAGTGAACTTTTTCTTCCAAGAGAGGGGTTGCCAGAAGATTCAGAAGATACCCTTCATGCACAATCTCAAGGTTGAGTTGGCGGAATTCCTCGCACAAGAGAGGTTGTTGTTCTTCCACCATGAGGTTGTTCACATATGCCTTATGACTGAGGGCATCGGCAATCACATTTGCTTTTGCCCGGAGTGTAGTTGATCGAAAGATCAAAGTCGTTGATGGTCTCAATCCATCTCCTTTGGCGAAGGTTGAGGTTTGGCTGAGTGAAGATATACTTCAGGCTTTTGTGGTCAGAAAAGATCTCACAACGGTTTCCAAGCAAGTAGTGCCTCCATACTTTTAGAGTGAAGACAACCGCTGCAAGTTCAAGATCATGTGTTGGATAGTTGAGCTCATGAGTTTTCAACGGACGGGAAGCATAAGCAACGACTTGCTTTTATTGCATGAGGACCGCACCCAATCCTTGCAATGAGGCGTCACAGAATATCTAGAAAGGCTTTGATGTATCTGGAGGAATCAAGACTGGTGTGGAAGTGAGCTTCTCTTTGAGTGTTTCAAAGCTAGCTTGACATGCAGGAGACCAAAGGTATTTCTTCCCTTTCTTGAGGAGATTGGTAAGAGGCTTCGCAATCTTCGAGAAGTTCTTAACAAAGCGATGGCAATAACTAGCCAAACTAAGAAAACTCCGGACTTCTTTGACATTTTTGGGTGGAAGCCACTCAACAATTGTCCAAACAGTTTCTGGGTTGACGGCAACGCCCTTAGCAAAGATGACGTGACCAAGATAGGTGACTTCGGGAAGCCAAAATTCACACTTGGAGAACTTTGCATACAGGCGGTTCTCACGAAGCTTGTTTAGGACACACCGAAGGTGTTCTTCATGTTCTTCCTTTGACTTAGAATAGACTAGAATGTCATCCAGATAGACCACGACGAACTTATCAAGATACTCCATGAAAACCGAGTCCATAAGCCTCGAGAAGGTGGCAGGTGCGTTGTTGATACCGAAAGACATGACTGTGTACTCGTACAGGCCATAGCGGGTGGTGAAAGCTGTTTTGGGAACATCTTCCTTGCGAATCTTGATTTGATGATGTCCACTTCTCAAGTCAAGCTTAGAGAATACCACAGCTCCAGCTAGCTGATCGAAGAGATCATTAATCCGTGGAAGGGGATATTTATTCTTGATGGTTTTTGCATTGAGAGCTCGGTAATCCACACAAAGTCGATCAGTGCGGTCTCGCTTCTTCACAAAGATGGTTGGGCTACCCCAAGAAGAAGTGTTGTGCTGAAAGAAACCCAACTTCTCTTGTTCATCAAGCTGACGTTTGAGTTCAGCCAACTCAGCAGGACCCATTTTATAAGGCCGCTTGGAGATAGGAGAGGTACCAGGTTCAAGCTCAATCACAAACTTGACCTCTCGGTCAGGAGGCATACCTGGTAACTCTTTACGAAAAACATCTGGGAACTCACGGACTATCGGAACATTTTGTAAAGCTTCCATAACATCAATGTCTTGGACAACCAAAGGGTAGAGTTGAATAGAAGGAGTTTGCTTTGGAGAATAGACTATGTGGCCTTCCGGAATTTTCAAAGAAACCGAGTGTTCGGCACAATCAATCACAGCTTCATTGGCTTTCAACCAATCCATGCCCAATATGACATCAATATCCGAATTACCCAATTCAATGAGGGATGCAGGAAAAAATTGGTTGCCAATTTCAATTTGGTTCCCATGGCTTATTTGAGAAGCCTTCATAGTTGTCCCCGGTGATTGCACCCTAAGAACTTTGGACAAGGATTGAATCGGAAGACCTTGTTGCTGAGAGAACCTCTGAGACACAAAAGAATGCGATGCACCAGTATCGAATAACACTCGTGCAGAAACTGAGTTAATAGAAAGCGTACCCAGCACAACTCCAGGTGCATGCTCGGCTTGCACGACGTTGACACAGTTGGCACGATCAACAGTGTAGCCGGGCTTGGTGTTGATGTTGAGAGCCCGAGGTGGAGGTGCACGAACCATAGAAGGACTTGCTGTAGGTCTTGGAGGTGGTGGAGGAAGAGCTTTGTTGTTCATGGGACAACTCCAGTGTTGATGCCCAGTGTTCCCACAAGTGTAACAAGCACCAGGTGGACGTGGAGCAGCGTAGCCAGGGACTCCGCCAGGCGCTCCAGGGTAGTTGTGGTTGTAGCCCCTAGGAGCCGCGGTGAAAGAGTTTGGTGGCCTTGCTCTGTAGCTTGGAAGTCTTGGTGGAGCCAGGAGCGGCGGTGCGTTATTAGGAACCCACACGCGGTGCTTAGAAGGAGCTGTCATAGCTGAAGAGCTTGCTGCGTCATGACTGTGTTTCTTGCACTCCTCGAACACTTGCCTACTGGCTTCTTCCTATAGAGCTGTATGCTGGAGTTCTAGAAAGGACCCCGACCTTGCATGAGTGATTGCATATTTGATAGAGGCATTGAGCCCTTGCCTGAACCCCTTTTGTTTCTTCTTGTCATCAGAGATCTCATCGCCACCATACCGAGAAAGATTCATGAAGTTTCTGATATAGGTGCTGACATTGTCATTTCCCTGCTTGAGGTTGAGAAATACCTCCTTCATTCTCTCCATGACAATTTCTGACAGGTATTTCTCTTTGAAAGCCCCAACGAACTGCTCCCAAGTAGGCTGAAAACAAGGGTGGTTTGCCTTCAAGTAATTCTCCCACCATAGAGCTACGTCTCCTTTCAGAAGGTGAGTGGCGCATTTTACCCATTCTTGTTCAGGAACATCAGCATTCATCAGCAACCTTGACATCTCACGAAGCCAATCATCAGCATCCAGTGGCTGATCAGACACCTCAAAGTGGCGTGGGTTAAACTTCAGAAAATCCTTGATGTCTCCTCACTTGGGAGGTGGAGGTAGCGGGACAAACTCATTCCTCCTGACACTTTATTCAAAGCGTTGCTGGTTCTGTTGCATTGTTCCCAAGGCATTACCAATACTTGCCAACGCAGCTCCCAGTTCAGGTGGTATGTCATCCTCAGTGCGGCATGGTGGTGCCATCCCGTGATTGATATAAAACTCAAGTCAGTACCATAATGGAGAATAATAATAATCCAAAATAGTACCAAAATGGAATTAACCAAGATTAAGGATACAAATTACTAAGACGATATTAAAATATCAACAAAGTTCAAAGCACCTAGAAGATAGTAAGCATATCACACACGAATGAACAAGGAGTGTGGTACACAAAGCTATCAAAGAAAAAAATTCCGCAAATTTCGGCATTAAAATACCACTATATGCGCAAAACCACTTAACGAATCAAGATTAGTAACTCTACCAATTCAATATACAAGAGCGAATGATAAAAGTAGTGGTATGGTAGCGACTCCATCCCGCACTCAAAGCATTACTCCGCACATGAATAAGTAAAACACATAGCCCGACTCTCTTCCTTCTTAAGATGAACCTAAAGATTAGCAACTATGGAAAACAAACACCCCTAACAAGATAGGGTCGGATAACAAAGAGTAAGACAGATCGCGTCGGTTTACAACGAATCAGATAGATCGCGTCGGCTTAGAAAAGCCTGTCGGTATGGAATGTACCAACAGTTGATAACCAAAAGGCAGATACGACAACAAGTTGGATGCAACAGATAGACAAGGAATTACACACACACACACACTTTCTATGGTACTACGGAAACCCAGAGCACGTGAATCCTAGTTTGAATTTTTAGAAGAGGATTGAAAACGTTGCACTTCCTTACCACAAAAGGGTGGGTGGGTTGGTAAGAAGAAAAATGGAAGTAGTCCTACTCTCGCGTTTTGTTTTTCCCTAGTATACATAACTACCAAAATATTTGCTAGACTGACAACGACCATTTTGGCTGAGACCCTGAAGGGCGGGATGGCTCTGATACCAATTGTAACAACCTCTTTTCACCTAAAATCACTTCTAAATAGTTAATTACACAAGGGCATATTCCTGGGATCTTATTTTGCATCTAATGATAATTTAATGTTGTGTTTCTATTTTTTAATTTCTGGATATTAAAACATTTAAACAATTTTCGGAAATATTTTTATTAAACAGAAAAAGAACATAGGACTTTTGGTACACAGAGGAAACTAGCCACAACGGCTGATGTGTGGGTCCAGCGCTCGCTGAGGCGGCGGGAACTGGCACGGGCTTTTCTTATCGCAGGGAGTTCCAGCCACAGAGGATGACTGGTGGGCCTCTGGGCGGCGGGGCCACAGCGCGCGCGGGCTATCGGGCGCTGACACATGTGCCATCCGGGGAGAGCGGGTTGAGGACCAAGGAACTATGGGTGCCTTTTTGTGAAAAAACCACAACGGCTGGTCGGTGGGCCTGAAGGGCTGCGGTTGCAAGGGAAAGAAGCCCGGGGGGGGGTTGTGCAAAAAGACGAGATCGGATCTGACAAAACTGAATGTTTCAGAGGCAAAACAGCCAGCTCGTCTGATTTTCTAGCGACGATGGCGAGCAAACCGTCGAGAATTTTGCGTCGCTGTAAACACGAAAATTGTAGAGCCAACGTTGGACTACAACTTTGGTGTTTGGAGCTTCGTCAACGGAGGTCTCCAGCGGACGGGGCAAGGCGAAGAACAGAGGGGATAACACGAGCCAGAATCGACGGAGAAACTGCCGAGAACGATAGTGAAATCATCCTGACTTTCGTGGATGATTCCTAGAGGTACAGGCAACGGATTGGCACGTGGCTTGTCTTGTTAGAGAGATGGTATCACCCTCTTTGTAGGGATGTGACGGGCGGCGCCGGAGACTGATGGCGGAGGGCGAAAACTTGCCAGGAGCAGAGGGCGTGCGCGAGGCCTTCTAGAACTGATGCTGCTACATGTCTGCGCGCTGTGCAGGGAGAAGATGTTGAGCGCTAGCGGCGCGGCAAGCACAGTGAGGCAAGAGAGGGATGGGACAAGGCATGAGGCTCACCGGGGAGGTGTCGGAGACGGTGGTTGCTGGCGACAAAGGAAGGAGCCGGCGATGGCGAGCGTCGGGTGTGTGCCTGTGTGCGCGGCAACGACAGCGAGCGTCGGCGTGTGCTGGGACAGCGTGGCATTCCTGGCTGTGGCTGCTTGCTGGCTTGCTCCAGGAAGAAGAGGTCGACGACGAGGCGGCGACGGTGGCGAGTGGCTTGGAGGAGAAGAAGATGGGAGGCTCGAGATTCAGAGTGGATGGGGCGGATAGGGTTGAGCTATGCGTGCTCTGCTTTATGCAGTAGATAGGGGAGGGCACGGGCTCGCGTGAGTAGCTGTACTGGCGTGTGGGTGATGCACGTGCTCGCTACCAGGGAGAAGGTCAACAGAAATGATTTCGGTCTCCACTTGGTTTGGTTGCACCGGAAAGCCAGGAGATGGTCGGCTCGGTCGATTGCAGGTCCGGAGTAGCCAGCTAAGTGCACACCATCGGTAGCTAGGTTGGTTTGATCCATATATGCTCCAAGTTGAGCTAGCTAGAGGTGTGGAATGTGTGTGTGTGCACAGATATATAGAGGGAGTAAAAGAACTAGCGGGTGTATATGTGTGTTTGCACACACACAGATAGGATTAGCTAAGGATTAAATAGCTAGCAAGCTATGATTATTTAGCTAGGTTAGCTTGATGGTGCGATGAGGTACGAGTAGTTAGACTAGGTTAGGCTAGTTGTTTTGAATAAGTTTGATTTGTTTCAAAATCGAAAACCAAGCTCAAAAGATTTGGATAAAACAACACCACTAGAATTAGAAGAGGGATGTGGCTTATATCGCATGAAGCATGCATGCATAGCCATACGTGCATGTGTGGTACCTTGTGACAACACAAAATACTTTCCATGCATGAGAGATATAGATGGCAACAAAAAGAATCTCAAAAGACAAGGGTTGGAAGGAGAAGCTCAGGACATGTTTTATATTGGTTTGGATCAAAACCTAGGTAGCCATGTAAAATGAATTTTGGTTCCATACTAACTTATATGTGAGCTAGAATTTAAGTGCCATTAGAAAATACAAATGCCCACATATAATGTATGGTAGAATTAGGATGGGTCCCCAAAGGAAGGTGGCTCATGTTAGTAGGTGGAAAGAACAACAAAAGATAGGCCCTCAACTCTATTTGGGCATGAAGCAATTGATTAAGAAGCAAATACAATATATCAAGAGGTAAATAGAAGTGCTATAAATGCTTATGAGAGAAGAACCAAATGAAAGGGGTTTTATATGATGCTCAAATGCAATGTGGCATGATGACATGAGCATGATATAATTATGATGCAAAAATTATATGTAGGAAGTAGCATTTTATTATTAGACCATGTAGCATTACAGATGTTAGACGGATGGGATGCTACAACTCTCCCCCACTAAACAGGAATCTCGCCCCGAGATTCTAGGAAGAAGAAGACACGAAGAGGGTAGGATACTTGGCACAGAGCTCATCCTCGCGTTCCCAAGTGGCTTCATCAATGGAATGTTGCGACCACTGCACCTTGCAGAACTTGATAGACTTGTTGCGAGTCTTTCTTTCTGCGACTTCTAGGATTTTTGTGGGGTGTTCTTGATAAGACAGGTCTTCTTGGAGATTGATAAGCTCCTGGTCCACGGTCCTGCCGGGATCTTTGAAGCACTTCTTGAGTTGAGAGATATGGAAAACATCATGGACCTTGAGTTTTTTAGGGAGCTCAAGAGCATAAGCAACTTCTCCTCTTCTTCCACGAATTTTGAAAGGACCGATGTATCTAGGAGCTAGCTTCCCTTTGTTACCAAACCGGTGCATGCCTCTCACGGGAGTGACACGAAGATAAACGAGATCACTAGGGACATACTCCATGTCCGTGTGCTTTCTGTGATAGTTGCTCTTATGGCGACTTTGAGCAGCCTTTAGGTTTTCGAGAATGATGTGAACCTTCTCCTCCGCTTGAGTAACAATGTCGGGGCCAAACAATGTTCTTTCACCTGCGCCCGACCAACCAATCAGAGTTCTGCATTTGCGTCCATAGAGAACCTCAAATGGTGCCATCTTTAGACTCTTCTGAAAGCTATTGTTGTAAGAGAACTCAGCATAAGGAAGGCATGCTTCCCACTTCATGCGGAAAGAGATGACACAAGCACGGAGCATATCTTCTAGAATCTGATTGATCCTTTTAACTTGCCCTTGTGACTGAGGGTGATAGGCAGTGCTGAAGTTCAACTTTGTTCCCAAAGCGTTTTGGAAACTTCCCCAGAACTTGGAAGTGAAGATGCTCCCACGGTCTGAGCTGATCTCAAGAGGAACCCCATACAGAGAGACAATTCTGTTGATATAGAGCTCAACCAACTGAATTGCAGAAATTGTTTCCTTGACGAGAAAGAAGTGAGCCACTTTAGAAAGCCTATCGATGACAACAAAGATTGCATTGTTCCCTTTCTGCGACCTTGGAAACCCAGTTATGAAGTCCATCTCTACTTTCTCCCTTTTCCATTCTAGAGGCTTCAATGGCTGTAGAAGACCGGATGGTTTCTGATGGACAGCTTTTACTCTGCGGCAGACATCACACTCGGAGACATACTTGGCACAATATCGTCTCAATCCAGGCCACCAATATTGTGTTTTCAGGTCCATCTACATCTTAGTGCTGCCAGGGTGGATAGAAAGAACAGAATCATGAGCTTCTTTAAGAACTTGCTCTCTCAAACCCGAATACTTCGGAACGAACATTCGATGCTTAAAGAATAGAGTGCCTTGGTCGTCAAGGTGGAAAGGTTCATACTTCGGAAGCTGAATCTTGGAGATGATGTTTTTAGTGTATGGATCACCAAGTTGAATGGAGCGAACTTTTTCTTCCAAGAGAGGGGTTGCCAGAACATTTAGAAGATACCCTTCATGCACAATCTCAAGGTTGAGTTGGCGGAATTCCTCGCACAAGACAGGTTGTTGTTCTTCCACCATGAGGTTGTTCACATATGCCTTACGACTGAGGGAATCGTCCATCACATTTGCTTTTCCTGGAGTGTAGTTGATCGAAAGATCAAAGTCGTTGCTGGTTTCAATCCATCTCCTTTGGCGAAGGTTGAGGTCCTGCTGAGTGAAGATATACTTCAGGCTTTTGTGGTCAGAAAAGATCTCACAACGGTTTCCAAGCAAGTAGTGCCTCCATACTTTTAGAGCGAAGACAACCGCTGCAAGTTCAAGATCATGTGTTGGATAGTTGAGCTCATGAGTTTTCAACGGACGGGAAGCATAAGCAACGACTTGCTTTTCTTGCATGAGGACCACACCCAATCCTTGCAAAGAGGCGTCACAGAATATCTAGAAAGGCTTTGATGTATCTGGAGGAATCAAGACTGGTGTGGAAGTGAGCTTCTCTTTGAGTGTTTCAAAGCTAGCTTGACATGCAGGAGACCAAAGGTATTTCTTGCCTTTCTTGAGGAGATCGGTGAGAGGCTTCGCAATCTTTGAGAAGTTCTGAACAAAGCGACGGCAATAACTAGCCAAACCAAGGAAACTCCGGACTTCTTTGACATTTTTGGGTGGAAGCTACTCAACAATTGTCCAAACAGTTTCTGGGTTGACGGCAATGCCCTTAGCAGAGATGACGTGACCAAGATAGGTGACTTCGGGAAGCCAAAATTCACACTAGGAGAACTTTGCATACAGACAGTTCTCACGAAGTTGTTTAGGACATACCGAAGGTGTTCTTCATGTTCTTCCTTTGACTTAGAATAGACTAGAATGTCATTCAGATAGACCACAACGAACTTATCAAGATACTCCATGAAAACCGAGTTCATAAGCCTCGAGAAGGTGGCAGGTGCGTTGGTGAGACCGAAAGACATGACCGTGTACTCGTACAGGCCATAGCGGGTGGTGAAAGCTGTTTTGGGAACATCTTCCTTGCGAATCTTGATTTGATGATATCCACTTCACAAGTGAAGCTTAGAGAATACCATAGCTCCAGCTAGCTGATCGAAGATATCATTAATCCGCGGAAGGGGATATTTATTCTTGATGGTTTTTGCATTGAGAGCTCGGTAATCAAAACAAAGTCGATCAGTGCGGTCTCGCTTCTTCACAAAGATGGTTGGGCTACCCCTAGAAGAAGTGTTGTGCTGAATGAAACCCAACTCATTTGTTCATCAAGCTGACATTTGAGTTCAGCAAACTCAGCAGGACCCATTTTATAAGGCCGCTTGGAGATAGGAGCGGTACCAGGTTCAAGCTCAATCACAAACTCGACCTCTCGGTCAGGAGGCATACCTGGTAACTCTTCAGGAAAAACATCTGAGAACTCATGGACTACCAGAACATTTTGCAAAGCTTCCATAACATCAATGTCTTGGACACCCAAAGAGTAGAGTTGAATAGAAGGAGTTTGCTTTGGATAATAGACTATGTGGCCTTCAGGAATTTTCAAAGAAACCGAGTGTTCAGCACAATCAATCACAGCTTCATTGGCTTTCAACCAATCCATGCCCAATATGACATCAATATCCGAATTGCCCAATTCAATGAGGGATGCAGGATAAATTTGGTTGCCAATTTCAATTTGGTTCCCATGGCTTATTTGAGAAGCCTTCATAGTTGTCCTCGGTGATTGCACCCTAAGAATCTTGGACAAGGATGGAATCGGAAGACCTTGTTGCTGAGAGAACTTCTGAGACACAAAAGAATGCGATGCACCAGTATCGAATAACACTCATGCAGAAACTGAGTTAAACGAAAGCGTACCTAGCACAACTCCAGGTGCATGCTCGGCTTGCGCGATGTTGACACAGTTGGCACGTGCAACAGTGGACCCGGGCTTGGTGTTGATGTTGACAGCCCGAGGTGGAGGTGCACGAACCATAAAAGGACTTGCTGCAGGTCTTGGAGGTGGTGGAGGAAGAGCTTTGTTGTTCATGGGACAACTCCAGTGTTGATGCCCAGTGTTCCCACAAGTGTAACAAGCACCAGGTGGACGTGGAGCAGCGTAGCCAGGGACTCCGCCAGGCGCTCCAGGGTAGTTGTGGTTGTAGCCCCTAGGAGCCGCGGTGAAAGAGTTTGGTGGCCTTGCTCTGTAGCTTGGAAGTCTTGGTGGAGCCAGGAGCGGCGGTGCGTTATTAGGAACCCACACGCGGTGCTTAGAAGGAGCTGTCATAGCTGAAGAGCTTGCTGCGTCATGACTGTGTTTCTTGGACTCCTCAAACACTTGCCTACTGGCTTCTTCCTGTAGAGCTGTATGCTGGAGTTCTAGAAAGGACCCCGCCCTTGCATGAGTGATTGCATATTTGATAGAGGCATTGAGCCCTTGCCTGAACCTCTTTTGTTTCTTCTTGTCATCAGAGATCTCATCGCCACCATACCGAGAAAGATTCATGAAGTTTCTGATATAGGTGCTGACATTGTCATTTCCCTGCTTGAGGTTGAGAAATACCTCCTTCATTCTCTCCATGACAATTTCTGACAGGTATTTCTCTTTGAAAGCCCCAACGAACTGCTCCCAAGTAGGCTGAAAACAAGGGTGGCTTGCCTTCAAGTAATTCTCCCACCATAGAGCTACGTCTCCTTTCAGAAGGTGAGTGGCGCATTTTACCCATTCTTGTTCAGGAACATCAGCATTCATCAGCAACCTTGACATCTCACGAAGCCAATCATCAGCATCCAGTGGCTGATCAGACACCTCAAAGTGGCGTGGGTTAAACTTCAGAAAATCCTTGATGTCTCCTCACTTGGGAGGTGGAGGTAGCGGGACAAACTCATTCCTCCTGACACTTTATTCAAAGCGTTGCTGGTTCTGTTGCATTGTTCCCAAGGCATTACCAATACTTGCCAACGCAGCTCCCAGTTCAGGTGGTATGTCATCCTCAGTGCGGCATGGTGGTGCCATCCCGTGATTGATATAAAACTCAAGTCAGTACCATAATGGAGAATAATAATAATCCAAAATAGTACCAAAATGGAATTAACCAAGATTAAGGATACAAATTACTAAGACGATATTAAAATATCAACAAAGTTAAAAGCACCTAGAAGATAGTAAGCATATCACACACGAATGAACAAGGAGTGTGGTACACAAAGCTATCAAAGAAAAAAATTCCGCAAATTTCGGCATTAAAATACCACTATATGCGCAAAACCACTTAACGAATCAAGATTAGTAACTCTACCAATTCAATATACAAGAGCGAATGATAAAAGTAGTGGTATGGTAGCGACTCCATCCCGCACTCAAAGCATTACTCCGCACATGAATAAGTAAAACACATAGCCCGACTCTCTTCCTTCTTAAGATGAACCTAAAGATTAGCAACTATGGAAAACAAACACCCCTAACAAGATAGGGTCGGATAACAAAGAGTAAGACAGATCGCGTCGGTTTACAACGAATCAGATAGATCGCGTCGGCTTAGAAAAGCCTGTCGGTATGGAATGTACCAACAGTTGATAACCAAAAGGCAGATACGACAACAAGTTGGATGCAACAGATAGACAAGGAATTACACACACACACACACTTTCTATGGTACTACAGAAACCCAGAACACATGAATCCTAGTTTGAATTTTTAACAGAGGATTGAAAACGTTGCACTTCCCTACCAGAAAAGGGTGGGTGGGTTGGTAAGAAGAAAAATGGAAGCAGTCCTACTCTCTCGTTTTGTTTTTCCCTAGTATACATAACTACCAAAATATTTGCTAGACTGACAACGACCATTTTGGCTGAGACCCTGAAGGTCGGGATGGCTCTGATACCAATTGTAACAACCTCTTTTCACCTAAAACCACTTCTAAATAGTTAATTACACAAGGGCATATTCCTGGGATCTTATTTTGCATCTAATGATAATTGAATGTTGTGTTTCTATGTTTTTAATTTCTGGATATTAAAACATTTAGACAATTTATGGAAATATTTTTATTAAACAGAAAAAGAACACATGACTATTGGTACACAGAGGAAACTAGCCACGCTTCAAAAACACGCGATTTTCTACTAGTGGTTTTAAATTACTACTTATGTAATTATCATACTTGCGCAGCGGAAGCGTGGTGGGCCCATAACCCACAGGTCCCAGGATCGAAATCTGGCTCTGATACCAATTGTAACAACCTCTAACCCTACGCTCTAAGTTCAAGCCTGGATGAACCAAAAGTGGTTAAGGGTTTTACAGCGGGGGCCCAGGGCCACCCACGTGTAGGCCCGTCGACCGCCCTAACCACCTCCAAGAACATCGAGACAAGAGCGAGCGGCGTAGGCAATAGGCGAAGAGATCAAATACATACACAAGTGAGTATGTATGCAAACTACCTTACAACATTTGTCAGAGCCATACCATCTAAAAGAAATAGAAATATTGCAACGCCATACGGCAAGATCCAAACATCCTAGTTAGAGATAATAGTGTAGGATAGCTCCTCATACATCAATCAACAGAGTATCAAGCGGAAGCGGGAAACAAGATCCGAGTATGGATAAGAAGAAAATCGGCATAAGATTCCACATAAATAAGCACATCCCGCCCACAGATCTCACGGATCCCCATCCCCGGAATCTCTACACCGAGTGATCGTTGCAAACATCATCTGTTTCCTCCACCCAGTATCCTTCTTGCGAGTATACCTGTTCATTTGAATCAAATAATTTATCGTGTGAGACCCTAGGGGTACTCAGCAAGTCTTTATGCCTCTAAAGGGGACATAAACCTAGGGTGACGCAATTGCAGCAAAAGGTAATAACTAACAAGACTATAGATACTCGCTAGCCATCCGCCTAACCAAAGATAGGCGGATGTCCATTAATTAGAAACAACGGTTATAACAGTATAAAGTAACAGATCCATCCTCCTTCTCGCTTACCAATGAGAAAGCGGACGAACAACCCATCCGTTGGCAGTTTTGTTAATCATTCCTAGAGTATTGCACTAATTACTAGTCAGATATTTAGTCAAATTAAAGACGGTACTTGAGTTTTACTTGTCTATGATCGAGAAACTATGCTCCAAGTCGTCCATAACCGCGAACACGGCTTTCAGAAAGATTTAGCCAGAAGGGTTGCACAAATAGCAACACACACACGATCGACCTTGGAAAAACCAAATCAAAACCCAACGAGGCTTTCACGGCAAAGCAATCACAGGATTCATAAATCATTTCAGGGGGCCACCCCAATAAGCTACCCGCAACGAAGTTGGCCGGCTCCGATACGGACCCAGGGTTTGCGAGAACGGCTGTAAACGACCGGAAACTCGAAAGTGTGACTGGGCTTGTCGATACCACGAAATCATGCCGCGATCCTAAACAGGACAGGTGCTCCACGCACAATCGTAAATAAAGCAATAAAGCATGGCATAAGTACAGGATAGTAATAAAGCCCCAAACTACTTTGTGGCCCCAAGAAATAAAGTGCAAATCAAGCTCATGCAAAGGGGGATTCATAGAGTCTCCCATATGTGGATAGTGCGAATAGTCAAGGAACAGGTATCAAGTACTCAGGGTCCTACGGGACACAAGTGAGCATGAAAAAACAAATAACAGATATTGCCCACTTGTGCCGCTTTTATTAGTTATCCCATTACTCTTCAGGTTAAGTTGTTTAGGTACCTCGTTATCCATCAGACACTCACAAACCCTACACATGCAATTCTACGACTCGCAAGGCTCAAGCAACTCCTGTAGTAATGGTTCATAGGATGGAGGAACAAGCTTCGATGGGGTTTAAAAGTAAAGGCCATGCAATACTTGGGATTCAGTTTAATGCAATCACGACTCCATGATGCAAGAATAAGATAGAAGCAATAGGTACTATATGTATGTAAGCATGTGGTAGTGCTTGCCTGGCAGCTCAATTGAAGCGAGAGATAGATCTGGGTAGTACTCCTAGGATTCCTGATAATTCCCCTGCTCAGCGTCTATTCGAAAGAAGAACCAAACAAATAAGGGTCAACATAAATAAGGTGCACAAGCATATAAATAAAATGCGACAAGCAACCAAGCATGCTATGATGAATGATGCACAATTTACATGGCAATAATGTAGCATGGCAAGGATGAGGTGTGAGGACAAGAATAAATCATTTTATTAATTATTTGGTCAAGTTTTATTACCATAAATAGTTCTGATTATTTAATATTTATATGATGCATGCTTCAATTCAGAACATGCGTAGTCAGAACGGGCTCGTCGCGCTGATCGATTTACACATATTATTTGCCAAATTTGGAGTTATAGAATTAAAGTTATTAATTAAAGGAGAAAAAGGCATTTTTATTGTAATTAAACAATTTCGAAAATTTAAGTTAGTTCAACATTATTTTGGATGGCATATTCGAATTCCTCACATTTTCCTGATTCAAAAACATATATTATTTGAATTATTTGGATTTATCAATAAAAAGTTTTTAATTTCTGGATATTAAAACATTTAAACAATTTCTAGAAATATTTTTATTAAACATAAAAAGAACACAGGACTTTTGGTACACAGAGGAAACTAGCCATAGCGGCTGACGTGTGGGTCCAGCGCTGACTCAGCGCTCGCTGACGTGGCGGGAACTGGCACGGGCTTTTCTTACCACGGGGAGTTCCAGCCACAGAGGATGACTGGTGGGCCTCCGGGCGGCGGGGCCACAGTGCGCGCGGCGGCTATCGGGCGCTGACACGTGTGCCATCTAGGGAGAGCGGGTTGAGGACCAAGGACCTACGGGTTCCTTTTTGTGAAAAAACCACAGCGGCTGGTCGGTGGGCCGGAAGGGCTGCGGTTGCAAGGGAAAGAAGCCCGGGAGGGGGGGTTGTGCAAAAAGCCGAGATCGGATCTGACAAAACTGAATGTTTCAGAGGCAAAACAACCAGCTCGTCTGATATTCCGGCGACGATGGCGAGCAAACCTTCGGGAATTTTGCGTCGCTACAAAAACGAAAATTGTAGAGCCAACATTGGACTACAACTTTGGTGTTTGGAGCTTCGTCAACGGAGGTCTGCAGCGGACGAGGCAAGGCGAAGAACAGAGGGGATAACACGAGCCAGAATTGATGGAGAAACTGCCGAGAACGACAGTGAAATAATCCCGACTTTCGTGGATGATTCCCAGAGGTACATGCAATGGATTGGCGCGTGGCTTGTCTTGTTAGAGAGATGGTATCACCCTCTTTGTAGGGATGTGACGGGCGGCGCCAGAGACTGATGGCGGAGGGCGAAAACTTGCCAGGATTAGAGGGCGTGCGCGGGGCGTTCTAGAACTGATGCTGCTGCCTGTCTGCGCGCGGTGCGGGGAGAAGATGTTGAGCGCTAGCGGCGCGGCAAGCGTGGTGAGGCCAGAGAGGGATGGGACAAGGCAGAGGCTCACCGGGGAGGTGTCGGGTGCATGCCTGTGTGCGTGGCAATGGCAGCAAGCATCGGCGTGCGCTGGGACGACGTGGCATTCCCGGCTGCGGCTGCTTGCTGGCTTGCTCTAGGAAGAAGAGGTGGACGACGAGGAGGCGATGGTGGCGAGTGGCTTAGAGGAGAAGAAGATGGGAGGCTCGAGATTCAGAGTGGATGGGGCGGATAGGGTCGAGCTATGCGTGCTCTGCTTTAAGCAGTAGATAGGGGAGGGCACGGGCTCGCGTGAGTAGCTGTACTGGCGTGTGGGCGATGCACGTGCTCGCTACCAGGGAGAAGGTCAACAGAAACGATTTCGGTCTCCACTTGGTTTGGTTGCACTAGAAAGCCAGGACATGGTCGGCTCGGTCGATTGCAGGTCTGGAGTAACCAGCTGAGTGCATACCATCGGTAGCTACATTGGTTTGATCCATGTATGCTCCAAGTTGAGCTAGCTAGAGGTGTGGAATGTGTGTGTGCACATATATATAGAGGGATTAAAAGAACTAGGGGGTGTATATGTGTGTTTGCACACACACGGATAGGATTAGCTAAGGATTAAATAGCTATCTAGCTATGATTATTTAGCTAGGTTAGCTTGATGGTGCAATGAGGTACGAGTAGTTAGACTAGGTTAGGCTAGTTGTTTTAAATAAGTTTGATTTGTTTTAAAATCGAAAACCAAGCTCAAAAGATTTGGATAAAACAACACCACTAGAATTAGAAGAGGGATGTGGCTTATATGGCATGAAGCATGCATGTATACCCATACATGCATGTGTGGTACCTTGTGACAACACAAAATACTTTCCATGCATGAGATATATTGATGGCAACAAAAAGAATCTCAAAAGACAAGGGTTGGAAGGAGAAGCTCAGGACATGTTTTAGATTGGTTTGGATCAAACCCTAGGTAGCCATGTAAAATGAATTTTGGTCCCATACTAAATTATATGTGAGCTAGAATTTAAGTGCCAATAGAAAATACAAATGCCCACATATAATGTATGGTAGAATTAGGATGGGTCCCCAAAGGAAGGGGGCTCATGTTAGTAGGTGGAAAGAACAACAAAAGATATGCCCTCAACTCTATTTGGGCATGAAGCAATTGATTAAGAAGCAAATACAATATATCAAGAGGCAAATATAAGTGCTATAAATGCATATGAGAGAAGAACCAAATGAAAGGGGTTTTATATGATGCTCAAATGCAATGTGGCATGATGACATGAGCATGATATAATTTTGATGCAACAATTATAAGTAGGAAGTAGCATTTTATTATTAGACCATGTAGCATTACAGATGTTAGACAGCTGGGATGCTACAACTACCGGTGCTAGTAGCAATGTGGAGACCTGTACAACACAACCACAGAACTTTGTCCGCAACTTGCGATGAGGTACTTAATCTCACCATGTTTTTGGGTAAACAAAGGATTAAACGTATCGAATGGAAAGAAGTAATAGTTTGCAGAAAGTAAACACAAAGCAGTAAACAGTTTATAGATTGAATGTAAAAGACATGGACCGGGATCCATAGTTCACTAGAGGTGGCTCTCCTTAAGATAGATAACATGCTGGGTGAACAAATTACAGCGGGGCAATTGACAAACATCGAGAAAGCAATACATGCATATACTAATCATCTTGACTCCTTTGAGATTCGATTGGGCATTACAACATTATACATAGACCGCCATCCAACTGCATCTATGACTAATAATCCACCTTCAGGTTATCATCCGAACCCCCTCCAGTATTAAGTTGCAAGCAACAGATTATTGCTTTACGAACTGCGTGTAAAGTAAACAATACGATTGTTCTATGAACAAAGGATTGTTGATTTCTCCCTAGTAGCAACAACACATCTAGTACCTTAGAGATTTCTGTCACTTCCCCAGATTACCAGAGGCATGAACCAACTATCGAGCATAAATACTAACTCTTGGAGTTGCTAGCATCTACTTGGACAAGATAGCTACTAACAACGGAAAGCATGCAAGATCACAAATAACAAAGACATGATAGAATCAATGATCAATCAGAAATAGCATCTCAATATCCATCGGATCCCCGCAAATACAACATGCAGAATTACAAATAGATGATCTTGATCATGAACGGAGCTCACAAGATCTAAACATCAAAGCACAAAGGAGGAGAACCAGCCATCTAGCTACTACATGGATCCGTAGTCCAAGGATGAACTACTCACGCATCACACCGGAGGCTTGCATGGTGATAAAGAAGGCCTCCAGGGTGAATTCCCCTCTCTAGCAGGGTGCCGGGAAGAGCTTCAGATCCCTCCCGATCTAGGGATGGAGATGACAGCGGCTACAGACTCTTTCGTGGATTTTTGATCGGGCACTTAGGGTTTTCGTTCCGAGGGCATCTTATAGTCGGAAGAGGAGGCCGAGGGGGTGCCGGGAGCGGCCACGCTAGCCCCTGGCGTGGGTCAGGCCTGACCGCACGACCATGTGGTGTGGTGGCCCCCTGGCCCATCTCCGTCTCGTATTCTGACACTTGATGACATCCGGAAAAATAGGCACTTTGGCTTTTGTCCCGTCTAATTCCGAGAATATTCATTTTCTAACTTTCCTGGAACCAAACACAGCAGAAAACAGGCAGCTGGCACTTTGGCTCTTGTTAATAGGTTAGTCCAAAAATCATATGAAAAGTACTCCAAATTTGGAACAAAACACAAGAAAGTGGATAAAACCAAGCATGGAACATCAAAAATTATAGATACATTTGCAATGTATCAGGGGTCGACGGTGGACCCACGGTGGGACACACCCTTTAACAGGGCAACAAACATGTTCAAGGGGAGGGCCAAGTCCACGTGTCGACTTCATTAGGCCGCGTGTCTGGCTATGGTACATATAAAAAGGTTGGCAACTTCAGGAAAGAGGACCCAAAGGCAAAGAAAGAGAGGAAGGTCGTGGCGGTGGCAGCAAGTGAAAAACGCGAGGTTGAAGTCGTCCAGGAGCAGATGCAACATATGCCGAGGCTAATCGACGAGAAAGTGCAAGAGAAGATCCGCGAGATGTTTCCCAACGAGATGTGGGAGGGGATCACTGCTTGGAATGCGGCAGGTCGGCGAGGGCTGCTCGTGGTGCCCAGCCTCTCCAGCAGCAACTCGATCTAGCACGTGTCGCCGAACGTGGTGACGCCCGAGTCCACCAACATCGAGACGCACCCGGTCGCTCTAGTGCCCCCTCCCGCCGGCGCCAACACCAATGTGGAGCCGGAGGTCGCTCTGGTGACACCTCCCACCGGTGCCAACATAGAGCCGCAGGCGATGCCCCCTCCCACCAACTCTAAGGCACAACCGATGTTGCTTCGTAAGGCATCTCATCGGGACGATGATACCAGTCTCTCAACATTAGCCGAGCTCAACGTCATCTCCAAGGTAATGACGCCGGCCAACACATGCATGTTAATCACATTTCATCTCCTTTGCCTTTGATGACTACCTAGCGCCATCTCACGATGCTTGTTTTTCCGCAGGACACTCCTTGCATGCTCTTGCATTACGTAGACGGTGATCTGAAGGATGCTAGCAAGGGCAGAATTATTCAACCAAATAGACACAGATGCACCACAAGTCGATGGAGGATGATGTGTTCAAGGTCCGGTTGGCTCGGGTGTTGCCGGGGTGCAAAGACATGGACCCCCAGCCAACCTCGAGGCACCGATGATCATAAGAAACTTCAAGATTGCTGTGATTGGGTCTTGACATGGCCAAAGACCCAGATTCGGCTTGTGAAGGAACAACAAGTAACTCAGCAGCCACATGTGCCCTTGTTGCGGTGGCCACAACAACCAGTCGCCGCGACCACCTCTTGTCACCAGCAATTGTTGGCCGTCGCTGCACCACCACCTCAACATGGCAAGGCCGCCGCTACTCCACCACCTCCACATGGCAAGGCCGCCGCTACGCCGCCATCGCCCTAGGATGCACCTGGGGACAACATTAACGATGATGATGATGATGCCAACCCAGATAAGTGGATCAACACTTGCGTCACCGACTCTTTGTTCATTCCAAACATGGACAAGCCCTACCACGTTGGCGACGACCCAAATGCTCATACCAGAACATGCACGTGTCTGGACTTCCAAGGTACCCTAGAGGAGACGCCTCCAGATGATGGTGCCGCCGATCCTTATAAAGGCACCTAGGGAATCATTTTCAGCCCCACCACACTCCATAAGGCGGCGGATGAGCAGTTGGCTGCTAATGTCGAGACGAAGAAGCCCTGCAAGAGAACCAAGAAGAATAAGCAGTCTTTGAGCCAGCCGGGTCCGAAGAGGCCTCTGGCTCAGGACGACCTATTAAGACAGCCTCTTGGGGGTACCTTGACCAGGGTTCACATAGATGGTCAACCGATTCTGAGTGAAGAACTGATCAAACACGCAAGTGGAGCGATGACTAACCTACAGCATGGTATTCTATATCTAGAGGAGTGCCTTCTTAAAGAAGCAAATCCATCGTACCCTATTTTCACGATCAATGTTCCAACGGGCATGGGCTTCGTCAATAATGCCCCCACGGATATCTTCTTCATATCGTATAAGGACATCTTCAAGCTTTTCCACGGCAAGCGGATGAACTATAACTTGGTTCGCCTATACGCGCTCCATCGGGCAATGAAGGTCAATAGAGAGAAGACCCATGGCGTCGTGATAGTGGACCCCTACTTCATGTGTGATAGCTAGTTGGTGGATCTAGTGACCCGAGCCAGCGCAAGGAACTACCTCCAAAATTTCATGGTGGACAGCAAGAGTGGAAACGAGCTTATTTTGCCTTTCTTTATCGAGTAAGTGCACACACTCGCTCGTCGCCGTAACTTGTCCTTTCTTAGTTTTCGGTTGCTCTTTTTCCAACATTGTTTCATTTCAATTGGTTTGCGCAGAGACAAATACTGCACACTGGTCCTCATTCACCCGAGTTATTCGCTAGCCACGTACTTGGACTAAGGGAGCGAGAAAAAGAAGAAAGACTACACCAACATAAGGAGTCTTCTAGATGATGCTCTCGAGGTATACGCCGAAAATGGAGGCGAATTCAAGAAGGGGCAGAAAATTTTAGGGATGGCAGACACGTGTTCAAACACATAATAAAGTTCGCCTACGTCAAGAAGCCGGATAACAGTGTCAAGGAGGCCTACTACGCCCTCCATCACCTGCGGGCGATCGTCCGGGATGCACGCATCATTACGTTGACATCTAGTCTCCGAGCATGGGCCGAAGCTGAGGCAAGAATGGACGACGATGAACTTAAGGACGACTTCTTACGCATCCAGACTCAGATTGCGACCATCGTGCAAGAAGATGTCATCACAAGGGGGGCCTTATCCTACAGAATAGCATTCAGTAAGTGCGAGATCGAGGCATGGCTCGTCGTGCAGGGTGATCGTAGGACATGGACAACGAAAGACGGCTACAAACCGTTCCCGGCGCCATGTAAAATAAAGTCTTCATGATGTAGTGTTCCTAGCTAGCTAGCGCTCAGTCGGTTTGTGTATCTCGTGTGTGTGTGTCATAAACTTTAACTTGCCTTAGCTCGAAACCGTCGTTGTTGGACTTTGTTTACTTATTACCATATGTATGAAACTTAATAGCTTTCCTTAGATTGAATCCTTCTTTTTTGTGGAGATGCATGTGATGAACCTTTTAATTTTTGTTGTTGCATGATATAGTACTTATATGCCTTGTGTATAGAGATGTCGTGCTACGTGGTGTTCAGAGGGAGGGTCCCAGGAGTCTACGATGAGTGGGAGGATTGTCACAAGCAAGTGAAAAAGTTCAGTGGCAATAGATACAAAGGGTACCCGACGAGAGAGCAGGCAGAAGCTAGGTGGAGGAACCACCTCCTTGGAGAGCAGGGAGACAGGAACCAGATGAAGACATTGATGATCGTGGTCCCCGTCTTGCTCATCACCGCCATTGTGGTTGTACTCTACTCGGTCCTTTAGTATTTTAGGACTTGGCTAATGATGATGATCAGCGTGTTGTAATGTGTAATGTATGAGAAGATGAGATCAACTTGTTCTAGACTTCTATAATATTTGGGCACTTGTCACTATGTTGGGTTCTAATTGATGTGATGATGTATAATTCTATTTGTACTATTATCTCTATTTCTATACTGTTGTGTACCTGTATAAATTCCTATATAAATACTTATATATGTACCTGTATAAATACATGTATATGTACTTCTATAAATATCTGAGAGCCCTATATTTTGTATACCTATACGAATCATCAGTGGCGCATCATATATACATCTAGTGGCGCATATAACATAAGTGGCGCATTTCTAAATATGCTCCATTGGTAAAACATCAATGGCACATATTGTATATGCGCCACTGGTTGTCGCACTATCAATGGCGCATATTAGATATGCGCCATTGATATCCAATTATCAGTGGCACAACACTAGTGGCGGATTCCATATGCGCCATTGATAACAAAAAAAATATGCTCCACTGATAAGCAATTCTCCACTAGTGTGAAGCTGACGCAGGTGCGTTCCTCGAGACGCTCTCTACATGGAACGTGTTCGTATGGTTGAGAATCGATAGGCTCCCATGATTTGGTGGGTCCATGGAGCCAGGATGAGCTAGGGGCTGTAGGGTTAGAGAGAGGATAGGAGGACGACTTTAAGGACAGGCTGACGCGGGGGTGGGGGTGGATCACGTGGTCGGTCGTGCCTAGGAGACGCCGGGTTGAACAAACGAGCGCACCCCGCACAGGAACCGATGTACGTGGGAGGTCAACACGGACAAGAGAACTTTTCTAAAGAGGAAAGGCGATGTACTTGATGATCTGGCGCCCGGGCGGCCGCTAGACACGTCCTTCTTGATTTGGTAGTATGGCACGCACGAGAGGATCGATCCAATCTCGCATATGTCTTCACTCTGCCTATCATAGCGCCACCTCCTCTCCCTGATGGACTGTTCCTCTTTATCGCCGCAGTCGCCTTCCTTCCAGCTCCATCCTCCATCTTGACCCCTAGAGGGGATGTCCACCATTAAGCGACCTGTTTCCTAGCATTGTGCACATCTACAAGCGTCATGTTGCCATCCAAGACAGTATGTGCTTCCGCACAGTTCCTTCTCAGGCAAGGTAGCTCCAGGGGGATGTGGAGCCACATCACACTCTTCTGTTGTAATACCATGTGTAATTTTGATCCATGAAATAAGTCGTTTCTGATTACTAATAATATTTTATGATGCATAATGAATCTAGAAAGAACAGTTTTCTATTTAACAATAAATAAAACCTAAAACCATGGCGACTCCTCATGGCCTCATGCCCATCGCATCTTGATTCGATGTCAATAGCCTGTGGCATCGTGAGGGCATGGCAGAAATTCGTGGCGACATTCCAAACCCATGTTTAACCATAAAGGTTTTAGTGTTACGCACATGTAAACAACCTGCATCTGTAACTTCTTAATTGTCATTTTTATCTAGTTGTACCTTTATTGTGGATTTTTTATGGATTGCAGTTCTCTATTAAGGTCCTCGAGGTTGCCATGTGATAGACATGAACACGGAGTGAATTGTTTATGTGAAAATTGGTTGGATCGAGTTAGGCAGAACATGTATTTCCTTCTGTGTCGGAGAACACAATACTAATATGCAAATACATTCAAGTTTAGTTATTTCTGGTTGGGTTGGTCTACCTACAATTTATTTCCATGTTGTCATAAATTATCGTCTCGGGAAAAAAGGTTATTGAGGTAAATAATAGTGGCTTTCGAATTGTGGTGCCTACTTTTTTAGATCAGTCCTTATTATGTAATTTATTTTTATTTTCAGGATATTACATTGAATGGTTGGGTTCGTGGGACGTCTTGAAGTCTACACTCCTCTGTATTTATTGATATTTATGCACATCTCTCTGGCACATCAAAAAATGGTTCCAAGCTATTATTGTTTAAGTGCTTCATATAGAAGCTCATATCCTCTTCCAATTGGAAGTAGTGGTAAATTACATGGCTACATAATCTGTTGGAATTTAGGTGTGGCCTTTAGCCCATGGCCCAATTCAAATTCTAAAATTCTCAAGGCCCATTCATGCCTAGCAAGGGGTGGCACCAAAGTTTAGTCCCACCTTGTTAGTTTGAAGGGAGTTACACCAATATATATAGTCGAGTGTTCCACTACTTCCTACACTGAGAGAAGAGAAGTGACATGCATGCACGCTCCTCCTTCTCTGTCGCCCGCCTCGCTGTGCCTCGTCAGGACGCGCGCGTCACGATTTGCGGAATTGTGCCTCGGTGCCGATCTTATCTTTTTGTTGCTCGGGAAAATTACTGTGCGAGTTATTTATCTATCAGTCGTTTCCATTCTTACCGGGTCATGGGCTGTTAGTAACTCGAACATGGGCTATGCCCCACGTCCTACCCGACCGACGCTATGTAAGCGGCTCATGCATAAACCCTAATCACGCTACGCACATCCCTCTGTCTGCCTCTAGAGCCTTGCACCGCCGCTACACCTTCCCATCCCCTCTACCGGCGTGCACCAGACCATGAGACAGTAGGCCTCTGGAACCCTGCCTCTCGTGAACCTATACGGGTGAGGGGCGATCAGGTTTTTGGGGAGCACTTCTGCGCGACTACGGATGGTATCACATTGACCGACCACTCCTTCCCCGACTACAACGACTTCTTCCCAAACATCAGCAGTCTCTACATCGATGACATGGCTGACGACGCTGGTGTCAACGCGAACATCAACGCCAACCTAAACCCCAACGTGAATCCTCCTACAGCAATGTATGCAATCTGCTCCTGCCTATTTCAATCTTTGCTACCGTTTAGTGTACTATATTTTGGGATAGATGTGATCGATTTATCTATGTGAGATGTGATCTGTTCATCTATACTACTAGTGTGCATGATTAGGTTAATTCCTGCGATTATAGTCATGCTCTACTATTGCTTATTTCAGATTAAATATTATAGTAATTTTCTTACAAATTCAACAATCCAAAAACCTGATTATAGGAAAATGAATTCAAGTAGCGTTACCGCTGCTACTAGGCCGCCTCTCTTTGATGGTTTGAATTATAAGAGATGACGCACGAGAGCAGTTCTTTGGTTTCGAAACCTGAACTTCTATAGCGCCACTCTTGGGAAACCTAAGGGTGATCTTTCTCCTGCTCAGGAGGAAGCCTATGAGAAATTTGATGCCATGTTTAAGGTGGCTCTCTAAACTATTCTTGGGGACAACATTGTTGACCCGTACATGACGTTTGATCATGGTAAGGATGTGTGGGATGCACTCGAGGCCAAATTTGGGGTCTCGAATGCTAGAAGTGAATTGTATGTCATGGAGCAATACTATGGCTACAACATGACTGGTGGGCGCTCCATTGTTGAGCAAGCTCATGAGATATAGCCACTTTCCAAAGAAGTTGAGCAGTTTAAGTGTACCTTACTGGACAAGTTTGTGGCTGGTGGCATTATTGCCAAGATCTCCCTCGTGGAGTAATTTTGCTACTTCTCTGAAACATAAGAGATAAGAGTTTTCCGTATCGGGTCTCATTGGGTCTCTTCATGTGGAAGAAAAGGCGAGAGCAAAGGACACAAGCGTTCGAAGTTTTGAGGGATGTGGTACAGAAGAAAAACTTCCAACCCCACAAGTTCAAAAACAATAATAAATTTGAAGGCAAAGGCAAGTTTGATAAGAACAGGGCCTCACACACTACCAACTTCAAGAAGAAGATTGATAAGAAGAAAGGGGCTTTCTACGTTTGTGGTGATCCTGATCATTGGGCTCCTAATTGCCTGAATCGCTTTGACAAGTGTGGGAATGGCGGTAAAACCGCAAATGTTGTTATGGCTGATATTGAGATGAAGGATGTTGGCTACGGTATTTTTCCTACTATTCTTTCAGTATGTAACTCTCTTGATTGGTGGATAGATACGAGTGCCAATACACATGTATGTTCTGATATTTCCATGTTTTCTTCTTATCAGGTCGCAAGGCCTTGCTCCATGCTGATGGGAAACGGCTCACGTGCTTCTGTTCATGGTGTTGGTGCGATAAATCTAAAGTTTACTTTGGGGAAGACCGTCTAGCTAAAGAATGTGCAGCACGTGCCCTCCATCAATAAGAATCTCGGCAGCGGGTCGTTTTTATGTCGAGATGGTTTTAAGTTGGTTTTCGAGTCCAATAAAGTTGTAATTTCTAAGTGTGGACAATTTTTTGGAAAAGTTTATGAGTACGGAGGCTTGTTCCACTTATCTTTGTCAGACTTATGTACTCAACTTATTAATCATGTTTGCAATGAAAGTGACTAGAATCTTTGACATTCACGACTTTGTCATATTAAGTTTGGGTGCATAACACAGCTAGATAATATGAATTTAATTCCGAAATGTACTACTATCAAGAGTTCCAAGTGCCAAGTGTGTGTGCAAGCTACGTAACGTTGCAAGTCTCACAAGACTGTTGAGGTACGAGATTTGGCACCACTAGAACTCATACATTCAGATCTTTGTGAAATTAATGGCGAGTTGACAAAAGGTGAAAATCGATATTTCATGACTTTAATTTATGATTCCACTCGATATTGTTATGTGTACCTTCTGAAATCTAAATATGAAGCTTTTAATCACTTCCAAATCTATAAAGCTGAATCATAAAACCAACTTGATCGAAAGATTAAGTGGCTTCGGTCTGAGCATGGTGGAGAGTATTTTTCCAATGAATTTCATTCTTTTTGTGAGAAGCATGGTATTATCCATGAGAGGACGCCTCCCTACTCACCTTAGTCAAATGGAGTGGCCAAAAGAAAGAATCGTACTCTAACTGATTTGATTAACGCCATGTTAGATACATCGGGTCTATCCAAGGAATGGTTGGGGAGGCGATAAAAACCGCGTGTCATGTCCTAAACTGTGTTCCCAAAAAGAACAAAATCATTACTCCATTTGAGGAATGGCAAAGCAAAAGTCTGAAACTCTCCTACTTACGGACTTGGGGTTGTTTGGCGAAAGTGAATGTGCCAATACCCAAGAAGCGCAAGCTTGGACCAAAAACCATGGATTGTGTTTTTCTGGGATATGCATTTCATAGCATTGGTTATAGGTTTTTATAGTGAAATCTGAGGTATCTGACATGCATGTTGGCACAATTATGGAGTCAAATGATACGACCTTCTTTGAAGACATCTTTCCTATGAAAGATTCGTCTAGATCATCAAATTAGGAGATGCCTTGTTCAACTAGTCAAGAATTAATTACAAATCTTGAACCCACTATTTTGATTGAACACTTTGATAATCCTGTGGAGGATAACAATGAAGCTCCTACTAGGAGTAAGAGACATAGGACTGCAAAGTCTTTTGGTGATCATTTCATTGTATACCTCGTGGATGACACTCCTACTTCTATTTTAGAAACCTATGCATCTCAAGATTCTGACTACTGTATAGAAGCCATTTGAAGTGAGATGGATTCCATCATAGCAAACGCAATTTGGGAAATTATTGATCGTCCTTATGGGTGCAAACCTATAGGATGTAAGTGGGTGTTCAAGAAGAAGCTTTGACCTGATGGTACTATTGAGAAGTACAAGGCATGCCTTGTTGCCAAGGGTTATACCCAGAAAGAAGGCGGAGATTTCTTTGATACTTATTCACCTGTGGATAGACTGACTACCATTCGGGTACTACTATCCTTGGCTTCCTCACATGGTCTTCTTGTTCATAAAATGGATGTTAAGATGACTTTCCTAAATGGATAATTAGATGAGGAAATTTATATGGATCCGCTAGATGGATTCGTGGTAGATGGTCAAGAAGGAAAGGTGTGAAAGTTGTTGAAGTCTTTGTATGGTCTTAAGCAAGCACCCAAGCAGTGGCATGAGAAGTTTGAAATAACTTTAACTACTGAAGGCTTTGTTGTTAACAAAGTTGACAAGTGTGTGTACTATCGCTATGGTGGGGTGAGGGAGTCATCATATGACTGTATGTTGATGATATACTGATATTTGGGACCAATCCTGATGTTATCAAGGTGGTCAAAGACTTTCTATCTCGTTGCTTTGAGATGAAAGATTTAAGAGTGGCTGATGTGATTTTGAACATCAAGTTGTTGAAAGATGATGATGGTGGGCTAACACTGTTTCAGTCTCACTATGTGGAAAAGATCTTGAGTTGTTTTGGGTATAGTGACTGCAAATCTTCTCCCACACAATATGATCCTAGCATGTTGTTTCGAAACAATCAGGGAGATCCTAAGGATGCTAAAGATCAGCTGAGATATTCTCTGATTATTAGCTCGCTTATGTATTTAGCCAGCGCTACGAGGCTTGACATCTCCTTTGCCATAAGCAAGATGAGTCGATTTGTGTCAAATCCTAGAGATGTTCATTGGCAGACCATTGAAAGGGTTTTGTGTTATTTGAAAGGTACTGCGAGCTATGGGATTCACTACTCTGGGTATCCAAGGGTACTTGAAGGGTATAGTGACTCAAACTAGATTTCTGATGCTGATGAGACTAAGTCCACGAGTGGTTATTTGTTTACACTTGGTGGTGGCGCTGTTTCTTGGAAGTCTTGCAAGCAAACCATCTTAACAAGGTCAACTATGGAAGCAGAACTCACAACATTAGACACAGCCACTATTGAAGCAGAGTGGCTTTGTGAAATCTTGATGAACTTACTTGTGGTTGAAAAAAAATACCCGTAATCCTTATGAACTGCGATAATCAAATTGTGATCATCAAAGTAAATAGTTCAAAGGATAATATGAAATCATCAAGGCATGTGAAGAGGAGATTAAAATATGTCGGGAAAATGAGAAACTCCGAAGTTATTGCGTTGGATTATATCCAAACATCTAGAAACTTGGCAGATCCCTTCACAAAGGGTTTATCGTGCAATGTGATAGATAATGCAACGAGGGAGATGGGTGTGAGACCCACATTTTGACTTGCCCACAGTGGTAGCCCACTCTATGTAATCGGAGATCCCGTGAAGTAGAGTTGGGAGACAAGATGTTGGTAGCTGGGAGGAGAGTACTCTTACATTAAACTACTACTCCGTATAGATGCAATACTCTCCTATTCTGCATGAAAGGTTGATGTTTATCTTAATATATTCTAAGTGGCTTACCTAAAGCAAAGGTGTTGTCCTACTGAAGAACACACTTATATGAGTCTGACTGTCAAACGTCGCAGTCTGTGGGAGTTAGTTGCTCTCTAATAAACTCATGAAAGGACATGTAGTATGACGCATAATCTCCAACCCGCGGGGAAGCCTCACGACAACCCTGTATCGGTCTAGACTTTGTGTGAAGCTAGTGCGCACAAAACTTGTAGTTTAAGGCATATTTCACTATTTAAGTTGCAATCTAGTGTACTATGAAGTTCTAAGTGGAAGTTCAACTTAATAGTCTCCACCTCGCACCGGTATATAAACAATGTTCTGGAACTGTTTGATGTGATGTGATGAGATGTGCCTATGAGACTTCGTGGGAGATTGTTGAAATTTGGGTGTGGGCTTTAGCCCATGGCCCAATTCAAATTCTGAAATTCTCAAGGCCCATTCATGCCTAGCAAGGGGTGGCACCAAAGTTTTGTCCCACATTGCTAGTTTGAAGGGAGTTACACCCATTTATATAGTGGATTGTTCCACTACTTCCTAAAGTGAGAGAAGAGGAGTTACATACATGCGCGCTCCTCCTCCGCCGCCCGCCTTGCCACGACGCGCGTGCGCCGCGGTTTGCGGAATTGTGCCTCGGTGCCGACCTTATCTTTTTTTTGCTCAGAAAAATTACTGTGTGAGTTATTTCTCTATGAGATTTCCGGTGTTACCAGGTCATGGGATGTTACTAACTTGAACGTGGGCTATGCCCCTTGGTCTACCCGACCGACGATATATAAGTGGCTCAGGCGTAAACCCTAATCACACTACGCACATCCCTATATCTGCCTCCGGAGGCTTGCGCCGCCGCTACACTTTCCCCATCCCCTCTGTCGGTGTGCACCGGACGATGGGACAGTAGGCCTCTGGAACCCCGCCTCTCGTGAACCTGTACGGGTGAGGAATGATCAGGTTTTTGGGGAGAGCTTCTGCGCGAGTACTGATGGCATCATGTCGACCGACCGCTCATTTCCCAACGACGACTTCTTCCCGGACATCAGTAGTCTCTGCATCGACGACATGGCTGACGACGCTAGTGTCAACGCGAACCTCAACGCCAACCTGAACCCCAACGTGTTACCTCCTACAGCAACGTATGCAATCTGCTCCTACCTATTTCAATCTTTGCTAATGTTTCTTGTACTAGCTTTTGGGATAGATGTGATCTGTTTATCTGTGTTAGATGTGATATGTTCATCTATACTGCTAGTGTGCATGATTAGATTAATTCCTGTGATTCTGGTCATGCTTTACTATTGCTTATTTTGGCTTAAATATTACAGTAATTTTCTCACAAATTCAACATAATCAAACATAGTTTTGTTTCTTGTGTATTCAATCATGTTTTTTCTCAATTGTAGAGCCCCTACTAATATCATTGTAGTTATTATAAAACAAATCATTAGAACTGCTTCCTACTAATGAAATTACAAGTTGTGTTCTTGCGTCTTGGTTGGAGGTAAATATGCTGTCCACATAAAATCAGCATAATGTTTTTTGGGTAGGAGAGAGACGGCATATTCTGCATGGAAAAGATATTTCTTTTGGTTTTGTTTCAACTGTCTTTCATTGCAAAACTAGAGAAATTAACTATCTTCTTTGCAGGTCCAGCTTAGTATACTGCAACGAAAACTGTTTGAGCTAGATGAAGCTTTGAGGTCAACCCATAACTTCATCCGCTGATGATATAATGCCCGAAGGGAATATCAAGTTTGTTATTTCCATTTCAAATTGTATTATCATGCTTATTTGTGTGAAAAGACAATTGCAGACGACTACCATAACATGTGGAATCTTTTCCACATTCTTTATTTCTTGATCGAAACTATAGACTTAATGTAATCAAATGTAGACTTCTCAGGTGTGCCCTGCCTTCAGGGTCGCTCGCGCGAGAGACTCCGGAGGCGACCCCAAACCCTAGAAAAAGCAACCGCTCCTTGCCTTCCTGGCTGCTGCCGCCGGCGGTGGTGGCGGCGCCAGATTGCCGAAGGCGGTTGGGGGCTGTGTACGTACTCTGGCGAAGCCCCTTTGTGCGGAGAGACGACGCCGCGCGGGTCGTGCTGGTGCGAGGCGGCGTGGCGGCGCAGCGCTGCGAGGCTGGAGGCTGCGAGATGCAGTGGCGGCACATCTGCTGGCGGCGGCGCTCGGGCCCGATCTGGGCCTAACCTGGGCCGGGAGGGCCGCTGCCATGGCGCATCTGGAAACATCACGACGTCCCTCGAGCTGGCTGGTACCCCTGCTGCAATCCCCCTCCTCCCACCCTCTCCCGTCCACCACTGGTGTAGGACGCCGGGAGGGCGAGCAAGTGACCAGCAGCCCCATGGGAGAGGGCTGCTCTGCTAAGGCCCTGATGGATCCCAGCGGTGGAAGCTGCCGGCCAGGTGCAGTGCTGGCCATAGCTTGCGGCAGCGCGGTGTAGGTGGCTCCCGCCTACCCGACACGCTCCAGGCGGTGACCGATGACGCTACGCTGGTCAGTGCCCCCTCCTACGACGACAAGTTCCTAGGCTTCCTCCCTGTGTGAAGATCTTCGCCAGCGGCCAGCAACGCCACCTCCGGTCTGCCCCTGCATCGACGATCTTCCGAGGTCCTTGTTCTTGGGTCAGGGAGAAATTCCCGCGTGGCGATGGCTTGCGCTGTCAATGGCAACACTCGAGGGTGCCGTTGCCTCCTTGGAGGAGCTGGCATGACCCTGATCATACTTCATCCTCAAGCAATGGGGGAAATCCCAAGTGACCGGGCTGTGGCGACGTGTGGCGATGTCTCAGTGTCGTTACCCTCATGAGGGTGTTGCTTTGGCAAGTGGAGTATCTGATGCGACAGCTAGAGGTTGACGACACACCGCTTTGGCGTAGTGTGCCACACAGGGCCCGGACAAATGGTGCGCATTGCGCAACATCTGCTAGAGCCAACACTTCCCTGACGATTGCCCGCCAGTTCCAGCCGAGCCTTGCCTTGCACCTGCCAATCCTCTAGGCAATATGGGTGCGTGGTACGTTGGTCTGGGTAGTGCTAGATCTGAACCGTCAATGGAGGCATCTGGCAATGGAGGTGATGCTGCCATGTTGCTCTGAGCTCGGTGCCTCGCCACTCTTGGCTGGAGGCAAGGCTAGACGAGGCCTGATTTCGTTGCGGTCTGTAGTTGAGGACACCTCTTTGCCAAGTTGTAGTCACTTGGTGAGGACGGTCGTGCGTGTGTGTGCGCGTGCGTGTGTGTGCGAGCGTGTGGGTGCGTGCGTGTGTCTCTCCTCCTGGATGTTGTACCCTCGATGTCTTCTACCTATACAACGAAATGAAATGCAAATTATTTTGTGTTTTCTCGAAAAATCTTTAGCGGCTTGCTGATTTGATATTATTTTTGCAGATTATTTTGTTGGCTGAGAGGAAAGAGGACATTGGAGGTGTTAGAATGGGAGGAAAATGTGCAAGTATTTTTTTTGGAACGTCAAGTAAATATAGCCTTTGTGTCCCAATCTTCTTGCCTGCTGAAGATATTTAGGAGTTCAAATTGATGTAAGCTCGTGTTTTTCTGGTTATGTTTGATGTGAAATCTTCAACACAATATCTTGTACTGCTTGCTTGATAATACATGAATGGACTGTCTTCCTTTCAATATAACAGTCTAGACATTTTGATAAAAGACTGGTGTTTATAGTAGCTGATATTGACACAGTGATCATCAGCTCGCGCCTCATGGACCACGAGATGTCCACTCTGCATAGTCGCGGCGTGCTGGTCAAGGCGGTAGAGCAGTTCCACTGTAGCAACCCAATGCTCGTCGGCAAGGAGCTCGAGGCTAGGCTACGGCTGCCTCCGCACGTGCTGCGCGTCACCCGCCACAACCCGGAGGCCTGCTTCGTCAAGTTTGACTTCCCAAGCATCGCGACGACACGCTCCGCCTCGACACCATCACTGTCGACGGCATTGCCTTCCTCCTGCATTCCTGGCTGGAGTCTGACCATACAGTGCCCCAGACTTGGACGTACCACATCCAAGTGTGTGTTGAGCGCATGCCGCTGCACATGTGGAACATCGAGGGCCCGCAAGACGTTCTCGGCCCACGGGTGCTGGTGGACTGGCTCGACAGTAGAACATACGGCCAGGAGAACACCGCCATCTTCAACTGCTGGGTTTGGTGCTAGGAGCTTGCTCACATCCCCAGCAGTGACGCCTTTGTTGTCTTCCCGGAGGGGGCCGGCCGCGTCGTCAAGATGCTCGGGTACTCTCTGCCCTCCCGTCATGTGGCTCCGTCGGCCTGGGCAGGAGCCCACCTCCCTGCGTGACCGGAGCGGGCGTGGCGCCGCCCCCTCCTAGGGCCTGCATGGAGACCGCCACCGCACCCGCTCCCCTCCTGGTTCGCGTTGCCATCGGGCGACATCGTCTCCTCCCCCCTCTAGCAACGAGGAGCTCCCGTCGCCTCCGCCGCTGCCCACGGACGGGTCGGTGCCCTAGCTGGCCTTCCCGGCCAGCGGCTCGGCGTCAGGCGCCAGGCCACGTTCCCCTGCTCCTTCGCCGCCCTCGCCAACGCACGCGTCCAACCTGGTTTCGGTTTGCTCCTCTGATCCCTCTCTGACATCATGATGGTTGACTTCCTTGAGCTTGAGAAGTGGGCCCCATAGAGGTTTGACCCTATGGAGCTGGAGTTTGATGTCGTCCGCACCACGGCCACGTACCAGCCCCTCTCCTTCTCGCTGGAGGCCTTGCTTCTTGAGGCTCCGGGGGCGTTGCCATCCCCGCATCACCCTCCTTCCCCCCTGGGACAGGCGCCGCCTCCATCATCTGCGGGTGAAAGCCTCCTGGCTTTCACTGATCAGGTGGATGTCCTGCACCTAGCAGATAGCAGGGCCGCTGCTGAGGACCTACTGGAGGACCTCTTCTCCGCGCCACCGGCGTCAATTCTGGGGGCCTCGCCTCCATCCCTGTGCACTATGCCTCGCCCGACAGAGCCACCAGCAAGCACCTGCCGCACCACGTGCCAATCTGCCAAGTTGTCGGCCATCCCCGTCTCGCAGCGGGCATCGGTGCGCCTGGCCAAGGAGCTCGAGGCTATCGACCCAGCGGAGTAGAGCGCCGCCAAGGCTATGACAGGCCTAGTTGCGCATTTCAAGACACCGCTGGATGACATGGACATCGACAGCCTTGCCCTCCTCACCCACATCGATCGGGAGGCCATTCTTCGGGCTGCTTCCAAGGCGGAAGTTGCGAGCACTGCCGCCGATGCGACTCTAGTTTTCTATGTTACCTATCTCTATTAGACTTCGGCTGGTTCAAGTTAAGGACGTTAGTGGCATGTGGCTTAGTTAATTTAGTCGCATGATGATCAATTTGGGGCTATTATGGTGTGGATCATCCCTCCCCCTTGTACGATGGTTTGGTGGTGTTTTTTAGTGTTTGTCAGTCGCTAAATTTGTGCTGTGTTCTCTGTCTCCTCAATGCGTGAACCCATCTGCCCTATCCTTGGCTGGAACCCGTGATGCCTCAATTGCAATGCGCGTCGTGAGGTGGTGGTGGAAATGGCCACCCTAGCCAAAGCGGCAATCCTCTGTGTGTAGGAGACCAAGCTTGCGGCCATCTTGGATCGAGATGTAATCAATATTACTCGACCAACTAGGCGTGACTTCGTCTTCCTGCCCGCTATTGGCACGCGAGGTGGCATAGCTATACTTTGGGATGCCTCTATCGTCTCCCTCACCAACTGCGTCCTCCGCGCCTTCTCTGTCTCCGCCACCATCACAATCCTGTGAACCGGAATATCCTTCCTCATCTTGACAGTGTACGGCCCCGCGGAGGACGAAGCCAAGCCGGCCTTCCTGAATGAGATGCGGGCTTTGCAACCCAACCCTGACCAGTCGTGGCTGATCCTCGGGGATTTCAACCTCATCTACAAGGCTAGAGACAAGAACAACCTCAACAGAAGACTTATGGTACAATTTTGTGTTGCCCTCAACCGAGCTGAGCTTAAGGAGCTCTGATGCCAAAACCGGGCCTTCTCCGGTAGCAACGAGCGGCTACAGCCCACCCTTGTCAGGCTAGATAGGTTCTTCTGCAATGTTTCTTAGGAATCATTGTTTCAGTCATGCACGGTCCAGGCCATGTTGACATCGCAGTCTGACCATTGTCCCTTGCTTCTCATGGACATCCAATGCCCGCCACATCGCGCCTCTTTTCTTCTGGCCAAGTTCCCCTGGCTTCTTTGAGGTGGTTGCCTCTGCATGGAACCAGGAGATAACTTCCCAAAACCTGCTCACCCGCCTCCATGCCGAGATGCGATGCACTGCCCATGGGTTGCTCCTATGGAGCTGATGTAAGTTCAGTGACGCCCCTTCCCAGTTCCACCTTGCAACTGACATTGTGCTTCGGTTCGACGTGGCCCAGGACACGCGCCCCCTCACCCCCCTGGAATCGGCTTTCCGCAAGCTGCTAAAAGCTCCCATTCCTAGTCTGCCGCTATAGAGCGCGCGTGGCGGCGTCAAGCATCTCGCCTTACTTGGCTCAAGGAAGGCGATACCAACACCCTTTTTTTTCATTTGAAGGTCAATGCCCGATTCCGCAAAAATCACATACATATTCTGCAGTCCGACTGTGCTATCCACACTTGCCACAACGACAAGGCGTCACTCCTTCATCGCCACTTCTCCACAGCTCTCGGGACAATGGTGCAGCGCATGGCTACGATCAACAGGGACAACTTACCTCTCCCTGACGTCAACCTAGCCGGCCTCGACATCCCCTTCTACGCATTAGAAATCTAGGAGGTAATCAAACCCTCGCCATCAAACAAGGCGCCAGGCCCTGACGGCTTCACATGCATCTTCTACCGTTGTTGTTGGGCCATTATCAGAAGTGACATCATTGCGGCCTTTGACCACCTCTACCGGTTAGCAGGTGGGGACTTTGCAAGCCTCAATGGAGCTCTCGTTTGCCTGCTCCCCAAAAAAGCGCAAGCATCCTGCATCAAAGACTACCGGCCCATAAGCCTAATCCACTCCTTCACGAAGCTCTTCTCCAAGGTTCTTGCGTGTCGGCTAGCACCCCTCATGCGCGAGCTAGTTTCGGACGCCCAAAGCACGTTCCTGAAGTCCAGATGTATACATGAGAATTTCCTCTATGTGCGAAACCTAGCCCGCTCAATGCATCGTCGCAAGAAGCCTTGCCTCCTGCTTAAGCTGGACTTCACTCAAGCCTTCGATTTGATCTCCTGGGGATATCTCCTAGAGCTACTGAAGTGTTTAGGTTTCCCTCCCCGTTGGCGTGACTCGCTATCGCTCCTCTTTACCTCGGCATCTACATGGGTGCTTCTCAATGGCATTGTTGATCTTCCCCTCCATCATCACCGTGGCCTGCAGCAAGGAGACCCGCTCCCCCCCTTGCTTTTCGACATTGCCATCCACCCCCTGCATGGCCTCCTGCAGCAGGCGTCTGCAACCGGTCTCCTACCGCTGCTCCAGGTTCGAGAGGCGTCATCTCACATCAGCTTATACACTGACAACGCTATCATCTTCGCCAGTCCGGACCGTGAAGAACTTTCTACCCTTCTCAACATCGTGACTAGGTTTGGCGATGCGTGAGGGCTTCGGATCAATGCCTCCAAATGCTCGGTTGCTCCCATTCGGTGTGATGGGATCGATCTAGATAATACCCTGCAAGGCTTCCAGGGGCAGCGTATTGGGTTCCCAATAACCTACCTTGGGATGCCCTTGGTTTTAGGGAGATTACGTCTCGCTCATCTACATCCCATTTTTTATCGGGCTCGGGCATAGCTGGTGACATGGAAAGGGAAGCTCATGAATGCTGGCGGGTGCCATCCCCTCACTAGATCAGTCCTAGACTCACTGACAGTCTACGCCCTCACCGCGATGTGTCTACCACAAAAGCTCACCGCATCCTTCGATAAAGTGCGTCGGCGCTTCACCTGGGACGTCGTGAAAATGAAGTAGCCGGCAGCAAATGCAAAGTATCATGGTAGATTGGCTGCTCCCCATGAAGTTTGATGGCCTTGGCATTCTGCATTTGGGGGTCTTTGCGCGGGCCTTACGGCTGCGTTGGCTCTGGCTCAAATGGCACCATCCTGAGCGACCTTGGACTAGGTTAGGCACCCCGTCCGACAACCTAGACCATTAGCTTTTTGTAGCGGCCACCAGAGTCACGATTGGGGATAGTCAGATGGCCTCATTTTGGTGGTCCACCTGGATAGGCTCCTCCCCTCTTTGGTCTCGCTTCCCCTGTTGTACAAGCACTTAGCCCGCAAGCACTGTTCCATCGCAGACCCGCTCTAGAATCATTGATGGGTCCTTGACCTGCGGCGCGCCCCTGCCAGGACGATTCTGCCTAATTTCTTGTTGTTTGGTGAGAACTTATCAGCCGTGGGACAACTCTCATTGCAGGCCAAGACGATTCCATCCTCTGGCTGCTCTCCGCCGATGGAGTCTACTCCGCAAAATCGGCATACAACCTTCAGATGGAAGGGTGGCAACTCAGCGTCATGCCCAATCTTGTTTGGGAGGCCTTGGCTCCGGCTAAGCACAAGATGTTTGCATGGCTGCTCCTGCAGAATAAACTTTGGTGCGCCGACCATCTTATGATGAGGGAATGGCTCAATTGCTATTTTTGCCCTTTGTACATTTGTCCCCTCAAGACCGCTCAACACCTGTTCCTCGACTGTCCTTTCGCTCACCTCTTGTGGGTAGCCATTGCAGCGTGGCCACACTGCGAAGGGCTAGAGCCGCGGGCATGGAGTATGCATGCATCTCTTCTGGACGCATGGGAAGCAATGATCAGCACATCTGACAACGACTACAAGGAGGGTGTGCACTCTATTAGTAGCTTGGGAGCTCTATAAAGAGCGCAACAATCATGTCTTCAAGGACAAGCCATCGTCTCTTCACCGCCTTGTCCAACTCGTTTGAGATGAAGCTCAAAGTTGGGCTTTCGTGGGAGCAAAGAAGCTCAAAAGGATGATTTGGGAGCCGCCTTGATCCTTTGGGCTACCTTTTGCTTTTGTTTCTCCAATTCTTTTTTCTTTCCTTTTTTATTATCCCTTTGGCGTAATGCCTCCATGTAAATATTCTACCTTCTATTAAAATGGAAAGCCAGTAATTGCTAGATCTTAAAAAAAATACATTCGCACCAACGGTCTGACGAGGGGGTATTAAGCTAGGAACTGAGGCAAGATTGACATACTCAAACTTTTATACTCTCTCCATCTAGACTGACTTGGATTTATCTAGATTCAAATGTATCTAGACGTATTTTAGTGTATAGATATATTCAAATTTGGATAAACCTAAGTAAGTTATTTGTAGACGGAGGGAGTACCCGCTTGTGTGGAAAAATTGACTGTGTATGTTGTCAGAATACGAAATCCATTTTGGCTCACCGGTGCATTTGCACCCATTATAAGAAAACAAATTTTAAAATGTCAAAAAATTTGAAAAAATATATCTATATATACCTTCGAATATTTTATGTTCGTTTACAAGTTTTAGGGGTGAAAATAATATTTTATGCGTGATGTATAAAAAAGAGAAAAAATGTCATGTGAATACGACTATTCATAGGACATTTTTTGTCTTTTCTGCATAGGACATGTACAATTGTTTTCCATCCTGAAAACTTATGAACAAACATAAAATGTTTGAATGTATATATAAACATTTTTTATGAATTTTTTGACATTTCAAAATATTTTTTCTTAGAATAGGTGCTAATGCATCCATGAGCCGAATAGCCACCTCCATCAGAATAGCCTTGACCATTTCACGAAGCTGTTTTTTTTTATAATATGATATACATAGGAACTAATATTTGCCCCACCTCGGCCTGCGTATCTATTCTCCTTTTTATGGTCAATGATGCATTTGACCTTGTTGTTCTAATTTTCTCAACTATTGAACTATAGGATTTGTCCAGGACATTATTGATATTTGTTGTCTGAATATTTGTATTTCATAACTTGTTAACAAACTTTGGCAATTGCACTTTGTATGTTTAACGGCCAAACTTATATTATTATAGTGTCAGATGGATGGACGCGGCAAAATGCGCCATAATGTTCTACTGTATGTGCACATGTCTCAGAATATGTATCAATTGTTTTACAAGGGATAGATCTATGTGGACGCTTCTCAGAATGGTCAAACATTGTTATAACAAAAATCATGCACGCGACGATAAATAATCATAGGTATGTTATCTTTTTTGCTTACATGTGTGGCTTTACACTTCACAAATTTTAATGCATAGAACAGTGTGTGCGTTATCTTTTTACCTTTCATGCCTAACCTCAAACTTCCTTCACAAGTGTTAGAGAACACCGTGTGTGTTCTCTTTTTAGCTTAGATATCTGACTTCTCTGTCGCTTTTCTTGATGAGCTGGTCCAAGACTGAATGCCTTATCTCGAGCTCACTCACCGTCGTATCCCCCGTATGCTGACGGTGGGCCCGTTCCCTGTGCGAGACGCTTCCGAAACCGCTGGGTGGCGGGGCCCGCTGAAAGCTGACGTGGCATTGTGAGCCCATGCCGGATGCGGACTCTCGTGAACATGGGCTCGCTAAAACGCCAACATGGCACTATGAACCCCTTAAGGCCGCGGTTTCTAGCGGACGTACGTCCCACCTAGCACTGTCTCTAGCGATGTCTCTATCGATTTTCTTGATGAGCCATCCCAAAACTGACTAGCTTCTCTCTAGCTATAAACGGACATTATCTCTATCGATGTTTAGTACCACCTTGGAAATTTACCGAGGTTTAAACCGGTTTATCTACACGGAAATGAAAGAGCACGCAATATAGACATGAAACACCAGCTATCAACCATTGATAGCTGGTGTTTGACATCTAGGATTTTTGTATTGATGGTTTATTTGCCATTTGATAGCACGCTTTCAATTTAAACTCAGCATCTCTTAATGCGGTTTTATCATCAAATGACATGACTATCATTGCATCCCTATCAATTATATTTTCTCTCACGTTCTAAAACATTTTGTCTACTGGCCGCGCCCCTAGGGAGACAGAGAGAAGTCTAGTACATATTAATTTAGATGATGCTTAATAGGTCACCCCTAGTAAATGAAAGCAATGAAAGCATTGATATGGTTTTGGATATAAACAAAGAGATATTGTTCTCTCCATTTCGAAATAGATCTAGATATATTTTAGTGTCTGGATATATCCAAATTTAAAAAAGTTACGGCACCTATTTTGCGACGAGGGAGTACTAAATATGACCTGACACGTTCTTGTTAGAGTATACGTGTATGGTTAGGTAATCTAGGATAGAGATAGATCTCCTGTCTTGTCTTGCACTCCAAGGTGATCTTGTACGCCTATATATACTCGCCCATGAGGCTCAATAATACATCCATCATATTCCGCCAATCTCTCTCCCTCTATCGTTCTACATGGTATCAGCCCTAAATTTGATCCTGACCTATAGCCGCCGTCGCCGCCTCTCCCCAACCTTGCGGTGCCCCCTCCTATGGCGCCGCGCTAGCCGAGCAACACGCTTCCGTCGCGCCGCCCCCGGGGAGGTCGATCTCCATAATCTCCGCCCGGGGGCCGCGCGACCCGTACGCAGGGTTTGTCCGCCGATCCGTGATCGGCTGCTCTGTAAGTCTTTTTCCGATGCCTTGATCGGTTTTCTTTTTTGGTTTACCGATCTTAGATCAGATTGAGTCGCCCACCACCGCGCCTATACTCCGACCATCGGCATCGAAGATCTACACCGCGCCCATGCGCCTGCCTCCTCCGCTGTTGCGCCTACCTCGGCAGGCTGTCGCAGCCTCAGTGCAGGCTGCCCCGCACCGCGGATGGCTGCTACACCTTTCTTGGGAGGCTGCCGCGGCCGTCCCCCTCGGATCGTCTTCGTCGTCATCGTCCGGTATTTCACCGACAACGCCGCCATCGAATCCGATGTACGTATTGTCCACGCCATGGCGCATACGGTTCACCGTCGGTTTGATCAGCCGATCCCGCGCCTGTCTACGCCAAGCATGTCCCCGAGCACGCGTCTACCACCGATCGAACTACGGGTTGCTACTGTGTCGCCCCGTCGGGCCGCAGCGCCGCTGCCTTTGATCCACGCTACCGTCTTCCAACATGCCTTCCTTGGCGTGTACATTGCTGGTGGTCTCCCAGCCGCTGCACCATCTTGCGCCCTGCAGCTATGCTGCCCCCTCGGGTCGTAGCATGGCTGCACGCAGTCTACTTCATCGTCCTCGTGCATCGATGGCCTCGGCTTTCACCGTGCCATCTCCTACGGCGTGGATCGCCGCCGTCTACACATGGTCTTCGTCACGTCGATGGGTCTTCTTCGCCTACTTCGAGTACCGCCGTCGAGCTTCACAAGGTAACCTGCAGGGCGCCCTCTCGCTGTCGCAGGTCCCGTCGACTACCCCATCGCCACTCTAGGCATCCAGAATGACTAACCCAGGTCGCCGCTGGTTTTGCCGCCTTCTACGTCTTCGTCCACTACAACTTCGCCGCCAGAGTCATCGCCTCATCCCCGACTACACCACCTGCTACTCTACTCCGACAACCGCGGACAGCGCCGACATCTCCCCCTTCGCTGCTTTGCGCGTCGTAGCCGCTCTGGAGGCTTTCTCTGCTAGTCTTTCTGATATGGTGGCAAGTTCATGAAGGTCCCTGCCCCCGCATGCTTGGTACTGGCAACACCGGGAGTGCCTTCATCCCCGACGCGTTTCGGAGTCTGGCAAGCTCGGATCGGCGCCTCACCTTCATCCGTTTCGACAACGTCTTCTTTGGCATCGACCCCTCTACGACTGCCTCGACCGCGTCACCGACGAGTTCTTCTTTGCATACTCGGTTCTGGCAAAACCGGAGTGTGCGTTCGTCCCCGACGTGCGCCTAGTTCTGGCAAAACTATGGCCACACCTCGTCCTCCATGGCTCGGATTGCATCGGCTTCGGCATCGACACCCTCGACGACTACCTCGACGCGTCTCCATCATCCTCCTCGCACACTATGCGCATGCGGCTTCACGTGCGGTGACCTTGACACCGGCATCCCCGACCACGACATCGAGCACAGCGACCCATCGCATGGCTACCTTGACCATGGCATCGCCTCACGCTCTCGGCTCACTTAACATCAGCACAAGGGCTACCACCTCGCTTGAGCATCACCAGCTTCCTCTACAGTCCAAGCAACCGTGTCGTGACACCATCCACGATGTTCCTGCTACGACTATGGGGGGATGTCAGCCTACTGGATGCTACTTCGGTTTATCTCCAGTCTAACCGTCCGTGACGTTTCCAGTTGTTCACGATGCTACCGCTACGACTGCGGGGGATGTTAGAGTATACGTGTATGGTTAGGTAATCTAGGATAGAGATAGATCTCGTGTCTTGTCTTGCACTCCAAGATGATCCATATACGCCTATATATACTCGCCCATGAGGCTCAATAATACATCCATCATATTCCGCCAATCTCTCTCCCTCTATCATTCTACAGTTCTTACAAAGTTTTTCTAAAAAATTAGAACCATAGAAATAAACTAAATTAACTAAGAACCTGATGGAATACCAAAGCCTAGAACCTGTGGTTCGATGCTTAGGAGGGTAGTGGTACCCCGAGCCCACCAAGGATAAAACCGCATGCTTGACGCTTTGGTGTCTCATTGAGAGCCACGTTCATGTCGATAGCAAGTTGTATGTGTTAACTTCGTCAATGTTAAGACATGTTGGATCAACGTTGTACCGACAAAAACCTATTCCGAGCTCTCGAGAGATAAAGTGCCAAATTCTACTCCTCTTTGCTGAGAAAATTTTCCTTCCTTTTTTTTAAAATAAGGCAGTGGCCCTGTGTTAAATTAATAATGCAGAAAGCGGTACATATAGAGTGTGATTACAAATAGATCATAGGCTAAAGGGAAACAAGCAACCAACATATGATCAAAAAAAAGCACAGCTTGAAACACCTAAGCCACTACTTGACGCTGAGAGCATTAGGGAGGCCGAGGTCAAGAAAGAAACCGCCACGAACCATCAACTACGGCGACCGGACACAACTAGACCAATCCTCCATCGTCTTAGCCTCTAGAAAAGGGACCCCATGTCCCTCACCCTGGATCAGGGGGCACCATACCGTCGAGAGGCGAAGAAGTTCCACCTAGAACATGACAACATAATGATAACTAGGTAGCTAGGGAGAGCACGAGGCCACCGGAAAGTTGCAACGAGACCACCACCACCAGAGGCATCACCGCACCACAACGAAGTTGCTGGGCGAAGGAGCACCAAAGAAGAAACAACCGTAGATAAGCAACCATCCTCTGATATTGAACAGGACTACTAAAGCGAGGTCGCACGCTAGCCAAGCACCGCTGCTGCCGTAGAGGGGAACCCTTTCTCCTCTCTCCTAGGCTCCAGGCCGTCGACCCACCGGCAAGGAGGGGCCTTGGAGCGGCATAGCATCAAGCCAGGCACCTGCTAGACACACCGGACAATCGTCACTGAACAAGACATATCGCCACAGCCACCACCAAACACATAGCTCGAGCATTTCACTACAGTCCCCAAGACGGCGCCTCCAAGAAGAGGAATGATGAGCACCGTTGTGACCATCCGAGCAGGGAGCCAGGACTTTCGCCCACATAGCGGAGAGGTATAGTGGGGCGGTACCTCGAAGAAGCCTATGAGAAGGAGCATGGCGCAAGAGGCGTCTTCATCGTCTTGGCCCAAAGCAGCCAAGGGTTTCCCCTAATACTAGCCCATGCACTACCCCGCCTACCTAGCACCGGGAGTCGGCGCTACCGGGCTCCAGAATGGGTAGGGGACCGAGCCGCTCGCTAGGAGGGCTTCCCCTAAAGATCTGGAGCCAGGGCCGGAAGTGGCCCCGCGCCACAACCTCCGACCACAGTCTCCTCGCCACCCACATGGCCGAGAAAGACGTACATCACACACCTGGCCATCACCTATCGCTGGTGGATGCCGTCCTCACCGCCCGAGGTCGCCGCCCCGACGTACATACTCCCTCAAGCATGGGAGGTTCCATCCCTTCCTCTGCGCGAGAGCTGAGGGGATGAATCCCTACCGCCCCTTCACCGAAGCCGCACACCTTCGGCCAGAAACCCTCTAGGGCGACAAGGAGGGGGAGGAGTAGGAGGGAAGGTAGCACCGGTGCTAGGGTTAGGGCCCCTCGGTCGCAAGAAAGAGGCGATGCGAGGGGCAGGGTACATGAGTCACTGGGGAATTTTGACGAAATTAACCCAAAATAAAAAGAAATTCAGAAAATGAACTCTGGTCGAAAGAATTTCACTAGGCTAACCCTTTTCTGTAGCGCCCTACAACAAAGCGCTATGCTATGAAGTGTAGCGCCTTGTGCCTAGGCGCTACACTTCTGCCAGTGTGGTGGCTGTAGGGCCAGCCCGGGACCTACCCAAGCTGTGTAGTGCCTCGCTATTAGGCGCTACACTTTGGGACATTGCAGCCGCCGCGCGGCCTCCCTCCCAGCCTGACCCACTCTTCCTTCCAGGAGCCCAAGAACAGAAGAACACATCCTCTCACCCCTCTGTCCTCCCTCGCCCAAATCCATCAGATTTGAAGCTCCTTTTGGTGGATTTCGACCCCTCCCAAGATGTTAGAGGTTCCCTCCCTCATTTCCCTTTGTTTTGACCGATTGGAATCTTTCATTTTGGTGGGATGTGGGTTGAAACTATAGAAATTCGATTTGATTCAAAATGTTTGGATTTTTTTGGGTGTATTGGGCAATGTTGGGTAGAATGATGTCTATGGAGCATTTAGTTAGGTTTAGGTTTGTTAGAATGTTAGGGTTAGGGTTATTGGAATGTTAGGTTTAGGGTTGGGGTTTTTGTTATGTAAGGGAGTGTTCTTGTTAGGTATGGGTTTGGTAATGTGACTGGCATATTTGTGTTCTTAGCATGAGTATTTAATGAATATATTCTCCTATGTGTTAGGGATGGCGAGAATTGTTCATGTTCATCATGTGGAAAAGGATGCTTGTTTGGAAGGCAATATATAACTGGACATGGATGAGCTAGACATGGTGTTTGAGCGTAGGTCTTGGAGGAAGTGAGGATTGAATTGAAATGGATGGACCCAAATGATGTTGTTGATTTGGAGGGTAGACATAATGTGGGTTTGGGAATGCATATCTGTTGGAATACCATGCGTATGTCATCCAAGACCTACTGGGTTCCATACAAGGAGGTGGTGGCCGAATCACTAGACAAGGCTCTTGAGCTATTTCCCACCAAGAAGGTTTGTAGTTCTTTGCACTTGGACTTGAACTGTCTTGCCTTGCCGTTGGATTCTAGGAGTCCTCCAGCCTTAAACCAAGAGCTATTGAGTGAACCTCCCTGGACCCAAACATTGAGCCCAATTTCAAAGGACCAAGACAAAGTGTTGGAAGAGGACAATGATGATTGTGGGCATGATGAGAATGAGGTTGAGCTCCACGACAACAATGTTGGAGATTTGGACAAATATATTATACAAGAGAACATGGACCATGACATCCCGTATACTCGAGGCTATGCATCAGACTCGGGTGATGATGGTCCCGAAGAATAAGTTGATGAGGAGGGGTTCACGACTATAGAGGCTGAAAACCAAGATACAGTCTTGGGACGGTATCATCCGGTATCTTTATTTTGTGATGTTAGTGAAGGAGATATGCCCTAAAAGAAAATATTAAAGTGTTTTATTTGATATATCTCTTATATGTTCATAATACGTTTCATGTCATGCTATAACTGTGTTAATACGAAATGTTAATACACGTGTGGTATGTAAACAAACCATGTCTCTAGTTACCTCTAGGGAACTAGCTTATTGGTCATGAGGATGATCTAGGGTTTCAAGATCATGGGCATTTATGTCAACTAGCAATGAGGTCATGTCATTGGTTGAATGATGTGATAGACAAACATCCAATAGTTGTATCATAATGATACCTACTTAAAAAGTTCACCATTAATGATAAACAAAGGAAACCTCACAACCTAATCCCTAGACTGCGAGATAATGCAAATCATTGTTCTGGAGGTAAGCTTAGATGGTATCAAGTATCAGACCGTACATGGGTGATAAAAAAGGTGCCACTCAGGTTTCTCAAATGGACGCATAGAGGAGTACATATCAAGACTAGGATTTGCCAATCCATGTAACGGATAGATACATGTGGCCATCTCGGTGACGTTGCATTAACAAAGCTTGCAAGCGTGTGACTTGGTCACGGAATGCAACGACATTGGAACGAGTAAAAAAGTTCATCGAGAACAAGATCGAACGAAGGTATGGAGATACCTAATATCAAATCTTGGGTGAACTAGCTATCAAGTGGAAAATGGAATGGAAAAAACGTTAACATTCAATCAATAAGATTCGTGAAATGCACGGGGGTCATCATGGGCATACATGTCCCGCTAATGATCATTGATATGAGAGAGGTCTCAATCATGTCCGGAGTGTTTCTGAACTGAAGGATGTCACACTTAAGGATGGGGACACATAGGGATAGATGTGGTACCGTAGGAGAAATAGAGAGAGAGAAACCAGAATAGTTCCGGGTAATACCCAATGTTGATCGGGGGGTCCGGAAGGAGTTCCGGAGTGAAGGAATATAATAATATGTGTATTTTATATTAAATGGTTTAATTAATATTAAAACATTTATTTTATTTTATTTTTAAAGGCAGCCCATTGCTAATGGGCCTCACCTAAAGGGGAGGCCCAAAGGAGCAAGGCACCTAGGGAGGAGGGCCAGCTAGTCAGGGCTTGGTGGGCTTCCCAAGTGGGGCCCACCTAGGGTCGGTGGCTCCCCCTAGGCGGTCGACGGCTATGGGGTTTAGTCCCATACCTCCTGTCCCTTAGGTGGTGCCCCTCCCCTCCCATTATATATAAGGGGTTGCCCCCTCCCCTTGGAATCATCCCATTCTCTCTTCTCTCTATCTCTCATTTCCTTTGAGGAACCGCAAGGGTTTTGAGTTCTCCACTTTCACACTACCGCCGTGTGATCTTTGGTCCGCCATCTTCCTCTTCCGCTGCTCGGCTGGATCGGAGCCCAGGAGACGCCGCCTACACCGACGTGTGTAGTACTTCAGAGGCACCACACTTGGGATGCTTGGAGCTGCTCATATTTTATCAACATACGCCTTCCTGCGTAAGGCATTCCTCGGTCTTAAAGGGTATGAATGATATCTTCTTTTTCTGTTACTTATGTATAAATAGTATAGATCCTGGTATTAGTGTTCGCGTAGTTAGATTTTTTTGTTTTCTGCTCCAGAATCCTACAGTGTTATCAGAGAGGGTCTATGGGTAGGCATGTCGTACGGATAGAACACATAGCAATATGTGGGCATTTATTTTCTAGTTGCTACCCTTTTTTATGTTCTTGTTCATATCGTGGTACTGTTTGATGAAGCAGCCCCCAACCGACATTACGTGGTGATTCATGAGACTGGTCCACAAGTAACTGGCTTTGGGGGTGTATGTCTCCCTATAGTAGTTAATATGGCATCAACATTGGAGGGCCCTGAAAAGGGAAGAGAAAAGGAAATCATTGAATCCATGTTGTGGCTCTGCGTTCGTAAAGGGGAAGGGTTTCTAGCATGAATGCCCTAAAGCCGCATAAAACTTGCAATAGATGAAGTAAAGGCATCTAACTTTATTTTCCAGGGTCGTGTGTCATCACATGGCAATGGTAAGTTTATGAAACGTTTTCATTGGAGCTCTCGATGGAGATCAAGATGCTGCAACCATGTCATGACATCATATTTTTGAAGTTTTTAGGTTGCATCTTATTATGCTAGTATGTTAGAATATACGACGGTAGCATAATAGGATAATCTCTCACATAATTACAGTTATAGTATTCCCCTTGTGTGTGCACTACTAAGAAATTTCTCCGTTACGAGGCAGGTGATGGCTCGTGTATTAACAAGCTCGTTGGGGAACCCCAAGAGGAAGGTATGATGAGCACAAAAGCAAGTTTCCCTCAGTTGTGAAACAAATGTTTAATCAAACCAATAGGAGCACAGAAACACCCCAAAGGTGTTACTAGCTGAGCTTTGGTAGGGTGCACTACCGGTGCTAGTAGCAACGTGGAGACCTGCACAACACAACCAGAGAACTTTGTCCCCAACTTGCGATGAGGTTGTCAATCTCACCGTGTTTTGCGGAAAACAAAGGATTAAACGTATCGAATGGAAGGAAGTAATAGTTTGTAGAAAGTAAACACAAAGTAGTAAACAGTTTATAGATCGTATGTAAAAGACAAGGACCGGGATCCATAGTTCACTAGAGGTGGCTCTCCTTAAGATAGATAACATGCTGGGTGAACAAATTACAGCGGGGCAATTGACAAACATCGAAAAAGCAATACATGCATATACTAATCATGTTGACTCCTTTGATATTCGATTGGGCATTACAACATTATACATAGACCGCCATCCAACTGCATCTATGACTAATAATCCACCTTTAGGTTATCATCCGAACCCCCTCCAGTATTAAGTTGCAAGCAACAGATTATTGCTTTACGAACTGCGTGTAAAGTAAACAATACGATTGTTCTATGAACAAAGGATTGTTGTTTTCTCCCTAGTAGCAACAGCACATCTAGTACCTTAGAGATTTCTGTCACTTCCCCAGATTACCAGAGGCATGAACCCACTATCGAGCATAAATACTAACTCTTGGAGTTGCTAGCATCTACTTGGCCAAGATAGCTACTAACAACGGAAAGCATGCAAGATCACAAATAACAAAGACATGATAGGATCAATAATCAATCTAAAATAGCATCTCAATATCCATCGGATCCCCGCAAACACAACATGCAGAATTACAAATAGATGATCTTGATCATGAACGGAGCTCACAAGATCTAAACATGAAAGCACAAAGGAGGATAACCAGCCATCTAGGTACTACATGGATCCGTAGTCCAAGGATGAACTACTCACGCATCACACCGGAGGCTTGCATGGTGATGAAGAAGGCCTCCAGGGTGAATTCCCCTCTCCGGCAGGGTGCCGGGAAGAGCTTCAGATCCCTCCCGATCTAGGGATGGAGATGACAGCGGCTACAGACTCTTTCGTGGATTTTTGATCGGGTACTTAGGGTTTTCGTCCCGAGGGCATCTTATAGGCGGAAGGGGAGGCCGAGGGGGTGCCGGCAGCAGCCACACCACCCCCTGGCGCGGGCCAGGCTGGGCTGCGCGGCCAGGTGGTGTGGTGGCCCCCTGGCCCCTCTCTGTCTCGTACTCTAGCATCTGATGACTTCCAGAAAAATAGGCACTTTGGCTTTTGTCCCGTCCAATTCCGAGAATATTCATTTTCTGACTTTCCTAGATCCAAAAACAGCAGAAAACAGGCAGCTGGCACTGTGGCTCTTGTTAATAGGTTAGTCCAAGAAATCATATGAAAAGTACTCCAAAGTTGGAACAAAACACAATAAAGTGGATAGAACCAAGCATGGAACATCAAAAATTATAGATACATTTGCAATGTATCAGCAGGCCATGATGATCGCGTGTCATACATATCTGCGTTCACATACGGTGGGTGCAAGCCATGTTGCACTGTGAATACACACAAGTTAGAATTGGCGAGTCTAGCATGTGTAGACATGGCCTCGGAATACAAGAGACCGAAAGGTCGAGCATGAATCACATGATATGTGATTGACATTGAGAATGTCTACCTTTGAAACTACTCTGCCGACCATGACGATCGGGGGTGGAGTAGTGGATTGGGGTCATATGATCACTAAATGAATAGAGGGATGTTTGTTTGAGTGGGAGTTCCGTTTGTTTTAGTTTAGTAGCATAAATTAAAACTTGAACTCATTATTATGAACATGGTCTAAACACTTTGCAAATCCATTGTAGATGTCTTGCCCACCCACCTTCAACCTTAGCATGTTCCTAGAGAAGGACAAGCTAAAAACTGATGGAACAAACTTCACCGCATGGTTCCACAATCTGAGGATCCTCCTAGTCCCCTACAATTTGACTTATGTCATCGAGGCTGAGCTTCCAATTTAGCCTGCAGATTCCACCTCCCAGGAAGAAAAGAATGTCTGGCAGTCCAAGACATATGATTTCTCCCTCATCTAGAGTGGAATACTCTATACCATGGAGCCGGAGCTTCAAAAGCTTTTTGAGAAGATGAATGCTTTTGAGATCATTGAAGATCTCAAGGTTGTCTTTGCTCCACAAGCTCGAGCGGAAAGGTATGATGCTTCTGAGCTCTTCTTCTCCACCAAGATGGAAGAGCATAGTAGTATTAATGAGCATGTAGTCAAAATGTCTGGCTACGTTAAGCGATTGAATGCCCTGGATTGCAAAATCCTAGAGGAGATCGCAATTTATAGGTGATGACTACAAGTGCACACATCAATTGTAGCTAGTTTCAAAGTAAGTATATCGAACCCACAGAGAGCTATTGGTAAAGGTCTTTATGCCCCTCGTCACTATCTACCAAAGGATACTTATGATCTCAAGTAAATGGTGTTTGATAGGTTTTTGGTTGTCTGCAGAAAAGTAATTAAAACAAGTAAAAGGAACCAAGTAACAAGGTTGTATGAAAACATGGTTGAACTCAATAGGGCTAAACTGTTCTCGGAGATATAGGATACACCACTAGCATGGTATTGTTATTATTAATAATCAAGATAACATACTTCTTGTGTCATGAGATGTGTGGAGAGAGCTCCATAATAAGATGTTCACGACAAGGCTCGTAGGAAGCCACTTTGTTGAGCCAAGAGTGAGGTCACCTTTAAATAACCAATGTGATGTCTGAGAGCAGTCACCCATACAAACCACCACAATTAAGGGTTCCCCATTGATATTGTAATTAGCTTCCTCTTTATCCTCCTTTGACCGTGTAGGTTACGAGCTAGCACCGATCTGTCACGAGGCCATCCCGAGTACGGTCCCAAAACACGTCCAAAGGATTTCTCCCTCCCTTAATCCCAAGGGAAAATGACACATACCATCTAAAGAGAGAGATCAAACACAAATCTTAAATCTATCATAGACTGTCAAGTCATATGGACACAAGAATAGATCATATTTATTACAAATTCATAATGGTGCTAGGGTTTCTCCATCTCCCCAAGAACAAAGGAACTACTCACACATGGAAGCAATCAACAACATCATCAAAGTCAAATGAATGGATGAAAGTGTGGAGATAGATCTAATGCAAACCACAATTGAATCTAGAATTACCACAAGATCTAATAGATGAGAGATGGGGGTAATGGTGGTGATGGAGATGCAGTGGTTGATGATGAAGGGGATCATGTGTTGTCCTCCAATGATTCGTGAAGAAACTGGGATTTTACCCAGCCAAGTTCCTCCTTCAGATCCCTTTTAGATGCGGTTTTTCGTGGTTTCTGGTGGCTGTGAATGTCGGATCTCCTTCTAGTCTTCGCAAGGAGAAAGCATTTGACGAGGCGATCACGCTGACACCTAGTATGGGCGGACGGTACGGGCAGGCTCCACCCGTACCGCCGGTTGTTATTGGTACTGATTGCTTCTCCTTGTTTGGTATTCTCCTAGGTGCGAAGGTAAATCCATAAAATGACTTTTATCACGTAAAAATATCATATTGTAACACAATATGACAGTTCCAATTGATATGTTCATTTAAGACTTAGTGATTTGGGATCCTGTTAAAACAAGAACAACATGGTGCGTGCAAACAAAGTGAAATATAAATATCCCTACTCTATTCATGCAAAAACACAAGGTAAATATGCTTCAATTTTGGACTCGTCAACTCCCCCAAGCAAGGCTCTTGCTCGTCCCTGAGTAATATGGTGGCTTATGGAGAAGATCACCATGTTCACGAGACACGAGTCGTTACAATAAATGAGGTAGAAATTGAAACAGGAATACAACATCGGATGTAGAGATACTTCGGGGGTATTACCATACCCTTACACATTACATGACTTAGAGGCTTCCACACCTTTTCTAGTATTAATGAAATCATAAGAAGCTTCTAGTGATTCAACATATCATATAATCACAAAGTTTTGAGATATCTAGCTCTAAGTTTAGTAATGAAGATTTATGATCATTCTTTTTCTTCTACACTTGATTCTTTTGATAGTTGTTCTCTCTTATTTCTTCTTTTCTTATTTTTTTCTATATACATGTTTATATTTTTACTTTCTCTCCCTTCCTCTTTTTTTAAGTACATCTATTTGATCATGCTCACTACTTTAATGGCTTTCAAAAACTCTTAATTATAATATGCTACCAGAATTCTTCTTCTCATAACTTAATCAATACTTTTATTGGTGTGGAAGTCCCTAAAATCATGACAGTTGTACAAGTATCATAACACTCAACCTAGTTCAATCATCTAATATAATAATCATGAACCAAAACACAACTTCAATTATCATAAATTCTCGCAACTCAATGGATATAAATCTTCTCTTGAACAAAGAGAGCTCAAAGTTCATGCAACTAATGCAAAATCTGGAATTAAAGTCTAACTTGCGTGCAGGAAAGTAAACATGCTAAAACTATAAGATAGGTTACAAGGTCCTCACAGATCCCCCCCAAGCTTGGAATCAAACCGGGTGGGTCAAATAATTCCTTGGGATTACTGACTCCTTTTGGGGAGTAAAGAAGTCATCATCTTCCTCTTCTCCATCTGCCTTGAGGCTACAAGCATGATCAATACACGCGAATTGAGTGGACAACTCTATGATACCGGCATGAAATTCTTTAATTATCTTGCTTAATGTCTTCCTATCATCGGCCATCTCCATGATAATCTTGGTCAGGAGTTGTACTCTACCGTCAATGTCATCGACCTTCTTTTCGAGGTCTTTGCCCATCATCCAGTAAGAGTCAACTCCTTCTCCAATAGTTTCAACATAAGCTTTGGAAATATTTTCAAGGTTCTTGATCTTTTCTTGAATCTCATCTTGGTTTTCCTCTTTTATATAAGAGGTTCCTAGAGGGGATTTAAGAGAAGATCCTCGAAGGTTATACATGTAGGGGTTGAGTGGAGATTCTCCTTTGTTCTTTCCTTCTTCCATGTGCCTGAGCATCTCCACCTTATGCGGGAACATGTCTTCCTAGTTGGGGAGTGGAAGCACTTGTGAGGACTCGTGGGTCGAGGAAGATGAAGTATCCCTCTCGGATCCCTTTCCATTTGCTTGTGTTTCAAAAACACCTCCCTTCTTGGTCCAAATCTGCTTGATATGAAAAGATTGCATGGTCCTTGAGTGATCAAGTGAGATCTGAGGTTTCAATGTAAAGGGGAAAAGGAAAACTTAAGATCTGAAATATGACAGACAAGAACAAGAAAGAAGAAAACGTGCAAATTAAAGGAAGATATCCCTTGATAAAAGGGTTGAAGTCGGCCGCGAGGAATGGTACGGGCAGGACCCACCCATACCACGCCCCCGTACGAGCTTCTTACTGCCTTTTTTTAGCACATCATAATATGTCGAAGATATGAAGAAAAGGCAAAGCCAGTAACGACCATCGGTACGGGCGCTGATGCCCGTATGGTCCGACCGTACCATATCAGCGAAAACAGAGTTAGCACCCCAAACGTTTAACGACCACTGGTACGGGCGGGCCTCTCGTACGGTCCGCCCGCACTAGGTTGAAAAACAGCTCCGAATAACATGAAAAGAAAGTTAAGAGCAATGACCAGGACAAGATCAATGAAAAAGTTTCCAAAATAGCAAAACTAAGCAACTAAAACTTTGTTACCTCACTTTGCTTATTGTATTCTTCGGCTGAAATTAAAGAGATCAGCTCCACAGTGTTAACCTTGCTAACTCTATAATGCTTGAATCGCTGCCCATTAATGATCTAGGATGAAGAACAGGGTGTAGTATTTTTCAATATTACCGCTCCCAAAGGATATTCCTCTTCAACTTCATAAGGTCCTTCCCACCTGGATTTCAATTTTCTAGCAAAAATCTTAAGCCTAGGGTTGTAGAGCAAAACTTTATCTCAATTTTTAAATTCCTTGCCCTCTAATTTTTTATCGTGCCATTTCTTCACCTTTTCTTTAAATATTCTAGTATTTTAATAGGCCTCATTTCAGAGTTCATCCAAAGCATGAGTATCTAAGAGTCATTTTCCCTTGTAGTTTTAAAATCAAAGTTCATAGTTTTAATAGCCCACCGAGCCTTATGCTCAAGTTCTAATGGAAGGTGAAAAGTTTTACCATAAACCATTTTGTATGTTATCATTCCCATAGGGTTCTTGAAAGCTATATGATACACGCACAATGCATCATTAAGTTTCAAAGCCCAGTCCTTTCTTGACTGGTTCGCCGTCTTCTGAAGTATGACCTTGATTTCTCTGTTAGATAATTCCACATGTCCACTGCTTTGAGGGTGGTAAGGTGAGGCTACCCGATGGTCTAGTCCATACTTTTGAAGTATCTTGTTAACATCCCCCTTCATAAAATGAGTTCCACCATCAGTAATCATAAACCGAGGTACTCCAAACCTAGGAAAGATGATGTCCTTGATCATCTTGATGGAAGTGGTTGCATCTGCATGAGAAGTGGGTATAGATTCCACCCATTTAGTAACATAGTCAACCTCAACAAGGATATGAGTATAACCATTAGAGGGAACAAATGGTCCCATAAAGTCCATTCCCCATACATCAAATGGCTCTATTACTAAGTTATATTTCATATTCAGTTCCTGTATTTTACCAATATTACTCATATGTTGGGAAACATCACAATTTATAACATATTCATGAGAGTATTTAACTAGTGTAGGCCCATAGAAACCTGACTGCAAGACCTTAGCTATAGTACGATTACCGGTGTGATGTCCTCCATAAGGACTATCGTGGCAAGCCTTAAGAATAGCCTTCACCTCGTGCTCGGGTGCACATTTCCTGATTATCCCATCTATACCATGCATGTATAAGTAAGGGTCATCCTAGAAGTAATGTATTAAATCATTAACGAATTTCTTTGTTTGTTTGTAATCCATTCCTTTGGGTAAAAACTTACCTACAAGGAAATTAGCATAATTTGCAAACCAAGGATCGTGAGGTTCTATAACTACAAGGTATTCCCTCGCAAAGATTCATTAATAGGAATGGGATCCTCTATGATTCCTTCCATCCGTGATAGATGGTCGGCAACAGGGTTATCCTTTCCTCTCATATCTACTATCTGCAGGTCATATTCTTCTAGTAGCAAGACTCGTTTAATTAGACGGGGCTTAGCATATTTCTTAGCTAGGAGGTGTCCCAAAGCTTGATGATCAGTATGAACTGTTACTTTTGAGTTGATAATATAGTGTCTAAATTTATCACAAGCAAAAAAAACATCTAGAAATTATTTCTCGGTTGTTGCATAGTTCTTTGATCCTCATTAAAAACTCGACTAGCATATTGAATGATGTTGAGATTCAGGCCAGCTCTTTGTCTTCAAACAGCTCCAATAGCATAGTCACTAGCATCACACATAATTTCAAATGGTTCATCCTAATTTGGTGGTTGAATGACTTGTGCAAAAATTAGTGCCTTTTTTAACTGTTCGAAGGAATCATTGAATTTCTATCAAAGGAAAAAAGGGTATCTTTATCTAAGAGACGAGTTAAAGGAGCAGTTATTTTAGCGAAATCTTTAATATAGAGTCTATAAAACCAGCATACCCAAGGAAGTTCTTTACTCCCTTTATATCTTGCGGAATTGGCATTTTTCTAAAGTAACCAAGTTTGAATTATCAATCTCAATGCTCTTTTCAGAAACCTTATGCTCAAAAACTATACCTTCCCTTACCATCAAGCGGTAGCGCTCCCAATTTAGAACCATCTTGGTTTTTCTACATCTCTACAAAATCCTATTAAGATTATAGAGACATTGCTCAAAAGTAGTTCCATAAAGAACAAAATTGTCCATAAGAACTTCCATGGAACTTTTTGCAAAACTGTCAAATATTTTTAGAACAGACTCTTGAAAAGTATTAGCTGCATTACACAAACCAAAAGGCATTAATCGATAAGCATAGGTTCCATAGGGATAGGTAAAAGTGGGTTTTTCTTGATCTTCGGGCTAGATAGATATTTGAGAATATCCAGAGTATCCGTCAAGAAAACAGAAGTAAGAATTAGCAGACATCCTTTCCGTAATATCATTAATGAGATGTAGTTTCTTATGAATTTTTATGGTTTCTTTGTTCAACTTCCTAAAGTCAATACACATTCTATATCCCGCTATCGTTCTAGTAGGGATTAATTCATCCTTATCATTATTAATTACTGTTATACATCCTTCCCTAGGAATGCAATGAGTTGGGCTCACCCACCTACTATCTGAAATTGGATAGATAATACCATTATCCAATATATGTATAACTTCCTTTCTTACTGCCTCTTTCATTTTAGGATTCAACCTTTTTTGATTATCAACAAATGGTTTAGCATCTTCAATCATAGATATCTTTTGATTTACTATGGAGGGATCTATACTTTTTATGTCATTAAGAGTGTATCCAAAAGCTTCACGATGTTTGATAAGTACCTCTAACAATTTTGTGTTTTCCTCTAGAGAGAGCTTATCATCTAAAATCACTAGGCATTTACCTTCCTTATCTAAGAATTCATACCTGAGACGTGGAGGAAGAGGTTTTAAAATGAGGGGTGGTGGATCCTCATCCCCTTTTCTTTCAAGTTCTTCAAATTCATCCCTGAGGCCAGTCTCAACCTCTGGTGCGGTGTTGAGAATCTCATCCAAATCTTCTTTTGCAGAGTCGTTCGGAAGCGAATCATTGCTTGTCAAACTCCTCTCCAACTCAGATTGCGGAGTGTAAAAATAGATTGCTACCAATTCTTCAGTAGTCTTCTCCTCTTTGATCTCAACCTTCTTTTCATAAGGCAATCTTGTGAATTGGCTGTAATTTATTTCTATAACTTCTTCACGAAACTATAAGGACATAGCCTATTTTTTGTGATCAATGTCAATGTTCATAGATTTGTAAAAACGGTTACCAAAAATGAGCGGGCAGGAGGAGTTCAAAGGTATTTCAATAATATGAAAATCAATTGGGTACACAAAAGCACCCACAAAAACACAGACATTGTGAAGTATCCTATGAGTAGGATGCAAAGTTTGATTAGAAAACATAAAAGTAGCTTATGATGGCTCAAGGTAAAATTCATCAAGATGGCCACGCATCTCTTCATAAATTGTATAATGCATGATATTTATGGAAAAAATTAAGTCACAAAACCCTACATAAGGAGTTCCTCCTAAACACAAAGGGGATTTCTGTTGACTTCTATTTTTATCATCAAACTTGCCCCCTGTCATTTTAGAGGATTCTTTACTTACCATGATCACTTCATCCTTGAACATTTCAGGTTCCAAAAGTTCTTTTACTATCCCGATGTTATGTTTAATTGTTCCCAGGCCCTCAGTTGACCTTCCTACCATTTTATTCCTTTCACCCTTACTATTTATTACTTTGGTTAGAATGGTCTCTTCCTTAGCTAACATGTTCTTCTGCATTTGCAAATATTTATCACTATGGCAAGTTTTAGAGTGTTTCTCCTCTACAGGTGGTGTATAGCGTTCCCAATCTTTTGGAATCCGTAGAAAGTCAGCATAAGTTTTAGTAATTTGAACAATCATGTGATGGTCAAGATTAAAATTTCTGAGCAGTTTTTCTATCTTTCCTGAAGCTAAAAACCTTTTTAACCAATTATACTCTATGGGATTTTATTTATTAAACTCAGCCTCACAATAAGCTTGCTCTATCCTATTCACTGTTCCTAGCAAATTCTATGCTCTTTCAACACTAAATTTGGTGAATGACCCATTGGTAAGGGAGTCGAGTTCATTTCTGTTATCATCGTTCAAACATGCGTAGAAGGTGTGTATCACCAGCCAAAATGGGAAATTATGATGGGGTAGCGATCAAGCAATCCCCAAAACCTTGTATATCCTTCATGCAAGTTTTCTTCAGGTTTTCCTTTAAAATTTGTGATCATGCGTCTCGTGCCAAGAGTTTTTGTCCTGGGAAAGAAATCAACTAAAAATAAAGAGGCTAAGCTCTCCCAGGAATTAGTAATCTTTGCAGAACTTTGGATGTACCAAGAACGGGCTTCATCAATGAGGGTTTGAACAAACAGAGCAAATTTAACCTCATCCTCAGTTTGTAGATTAAGGTGGAAAGTCCCACAAATATCTTCAAAGAACCCTACATGCTCATATGGATCCTTTGTACCATCTTCTGCAAAAAAATTGCATGCAAAAGATTCAAGAGCATGGTGTTAATATCATACCCTCTCGGGTTATTGGATTTTAAATAGGCGTCCATGGGAGGACCGGAATTCCTCACAACCTCCAACTGGATTATATGTTGGTACTCGCCCATAATGTATCACCTGAACCTAATAAACAGCTTTCGTAAAACAATTAGTGCTTAGCTAAGAACAAAAGACCAAAAGCGCTTAGCTCCCTGGCAACAGCACCAAAAAATAGCTTGATGACTGCAAGTGCACAGATCAATTGTAGCTAGTTTCAAAGTAAAGATATTGAAACCGCGGAGAGCTATTGGTAAAGGTCTTTATGCCCCTCGTCAGTATCTACCAAAGGATACTTATAAGCTGCCTTTGATCTCAACTAAAGGGTGTTTGAAAGGTTTTTTGGTTGTTTGCAGAAAAGTAAAGAAAACAAGGTAAAGACAAGTAACAAGGTTGTATGAAAACGTGGTTGAACTCAATAGGGATAAATTGTTCTCGGGGATGTTGGATACACCACTAGCATGGTATTGTTATTATTAATAATAAAGATAACATACTTCTAGTGTCATGAGATGTGTGGAGAGAGCTCCATAATAAGATGTTCACTACAAGGCTCGTAGGAAGCCACTTTGTTGAGCCAAGAATGAGGTCACCTCTAAATAACCACCACAATGTCTGAGAGCAGTCACCCATACAAACTACCGCAATTAAGGGGTTCCCTATGGATATCGTAATTAGCTTAGGGAGTCCCTCTTTCTCCTCCTTTGGCCGTGTAGGTTACGAGCTGGCTCCTATCTGTCACGAGCCCATTCCCGGTATGATCCCAAAACATTTCCAAATGATTTCTCCCTCCCTTTAGTCGCAAGGGCAAATGATATGTGGCCAACTACACATACCATCTAAATAGAGAGATCAAACACAAATCATAAATCTATCATAGACCGGCAAGTCATATGGACACAAAAATAGATCATCTTTATTACAAATTCATAATGGTGCTAGGGTTTCTCCATCTCCCCAAGAACATAGGAGCTACTCACACATGGAAGCAATCAACAACATCATCATAGTCAAATGAATGGATAAAAGTACGGAGATAGATCTAATGGAAACCACAATTGAATTTGGAATTACAACAAGATCTAATAGATGAGAGATGGGGGTAATGGTGGTGATGGAGATGCAGCAGTTGATGATGAAGGGGGTGATGTGTTGTCCTCCAATGCTCCGTGAAGCGGGTGGGATTTTACCCCAGCCAAGTTCCTCCTATAGATCCCTTTCAGATGTGGTTTTTCGTGGTTTCTGGTGACTGTGAATGTCGGATCTCCCTCTAGTCTTTGTCGGGAGAAAGTATTTGATGAGGCGGTCACACTAACACCTAGTACGGGTAGGCTCCACCCATACCACAGGTCATTATTGGTACTGATTCCTTCTCCTCATTTTGTATTCTCCCAGGTGCGAAGGTAAATCCATAAAATGACTTTTATCACTTAGAAATATCATATTACTACACAATATGACAGTTCCAACTGATATGTTCATATAATACTTAGTGATTTGGGATCATGTTAAAACAAGAACAAAATGGTGCGTGCAAATGCAGTGAAATACAAAGATCCCTACTCTATTTATGCAAAAACAAAAGGTAAATATGCTTCAATTTTTGACTCGTCAATAGGGTGTTGCACTCGCTGCCCCTAGCTACAAGAGCTTTGTGATGAAATACAACATGCAAGGGTTTTCTAAGACCCTTGTTGAAGTGTTTGCCATGCTCAAAACTGCCGAGGTTAAGATCAAGAAGGATCACACAGTGTTGATGGTCAATAAGACCACCAACTTTAAGAAGCTAGGACAAAAGGGCAAGGGAAAGAAGCCTAAGAAGGACAGCAAGTTTTTTGCCAATACATCCAAGGTTGTCAAGCCCAATCCCAAGCCTAGCGTCACGTGCTACTACTGCAAAGGGGATGGGCACTAAAAGCGCAATTGCCCCAAGTACCTTGAGGACAAGAAAGCCAGCATGATATCCGCCAAAGAAAAAGATAAATTTGATATACATGTTATAGATGTGTTCCTTACTAGCGCCAGGAGTAACACCTGGGTATTTGATACCGGTTATGTTGCTCAATTTGTAACTCTCAGCAGGAGCTATGGAGTAAGAGGCGCCTAGGAAGGATGAGGTGACGATGCGCGTCGGGAATGGCACGAAGGTCGATGTCGTGGTTGTCGGCACTTTACCTCTATGTCTACCATCGGGATTGATTTTGGTTTTTAATAAATGCTACTATGTACCCGCATTAAGTATGAATATGTGAGTGGATCTTGCTTGTTGCAAGATCATTATTCGTTTAAATTAGGAACAAATGGTTGTTCTATTTATATGAATGATGTTTTCTATGTTCATGCGCCTATGTGTAATGGTTTATTCTTACTAGATCTTGATTGCAATACTCACATCTATAATGTTGATGCTAAACGTTGTAGGCATAATGATGATAATTCCATGTTTATGTGGCATTGCCATGTTGTTCACATTGGCATAAAGCGCATGAAGAAGATTCATTCTGATGGACTCCTTGAATCTTTGGATTTTGAATCCCTTGACACATGCGAGCCCTGCCTTATGGGCAGGATGACTAGGACAGCCTTCTCCGGTACAATGGAGAGGGTTGTGGACCTACTAGGAATCATACATACAGATGTGTGCGGGCCAGTGAGCGTCTCAACGCGCAATGGTTATTGTTATTTTGTTACCTTTACTGACGATTTGAGTAGATATGGATATATCTACTTAATGAAGCATAAATCTGAAACCTTTGAAAAGTTCAAGGAATTTTAGAAGGAAGTAGAGCATCAACTTAACAAGAAAATCAAGCATCTTCTATCCGATCAGGGAGGCGAGTATTTGAGTTATGAGTTTGGCATGCACTTTAAGGACTATGGGATCATACCACAACTTACGCCAGCCGGGACACCATAGTGTAACGGTGTGTCAGAGTGGCGTAACCGTACTCTATTGGATAGTGTTTGATCCATGATGTCTTTGACTTATTTTTCTACGTAGTTCTGGGATATGCATTAGAAACCATTGCTTTTATTTTAAACCGAGCACCGTCCAAATCCGTGGAGACAACCCCATATGAGATATGGAATGGCAAGAAGCCAAAGTTGTCGTTTCTGAAAGTTTGGGGATGTGAGGCTTACGTCAAGAAACTGCAGCCTGCAAACACGAACCCAGGGAAGAAAAATGTATCGTTGTAGGATACCCAAGGGAAACCATTGGGTATACCTTGTACAATTAGGCCGAAGGCAAAATGTTTGTCGCGAAGAATGGCACCTTTCTTGAGAAAGAGTTTCTCGCTAAAGGAGTTAGTGGAAGGAAGATTGAGCTAGACGAGGTTGTTGATCCTTCTCTCCAAATACAGAGTAGCGCAACGGAAGTTGTTCCAAATCGCCCTCCAACATGGAAGAAGAATTAAATGATAATGATCAAGACAACCACAACAAAACTCCTGTAGTTCGCAAGTCTACAAGAATAGTATCACTCCTGATTGGTATAGTAGTATTGTGGTGGCTATCATTTTGGATGAGCAAGAAGAACCTGCAAACTACAAAGAAGCTATGGAAATTACTGATTGTGAGAAATGGCTAGAAGCCATAAAATCCGAAATAGGATCCCTGTATGAAAACCAAGTTTGTACCTTGGTGGATGTTCCAGAAGGCCATAAGGTCGTGGAAAATAAATGGATCTTTACGAAAAAGACAGATGTGAATGGTAATGTGACCAACAAAGCTTGACTTGTCACAAAGGGTTTTCGACAAATTCAAGGAGTTGACTATGATGAGACCTTCTCTCCCGTAGTGATGCTTAAAACTGTCCAGATTCTACTAGCAATTGCTACTCATTTCTAAGGATGCTAGGAAGATATGTAAACTTTAGCTATCCATTTATGGACGGAGGCAAGCATCTCGGAGCTAGAACCAACATTTTGATCAAGCGATCAAGTGTTTTGGATTTTTCCAAAATCAACAAGAGTTCTATGTTTACAATAAAGCGAGTGGGAGCTTAGTGGTTTTCCTAGTAGTATATGTGGACGACTTAGTACTTATCACTACAAGAAAAGTTGGCTTTTACAACGGATGATTTTCGTGGCCAAAACGTCTTTCATGACAGATGGCGTTTGTGGTAAAAGCCCTGTCACAAATGAATCAACCATTGTTTTTTCCGACCGTGGCGGAGCATGCTTCAGCCACGAAAACTTGTCTCGTTGTAGATCTGTTCGCCAGCCGCATTGACTTCTGACGTCATGCAAATTGCCACGTGGAAGTCGCCGTTAGTGGCCGATTACCGTTGTTAACTGTCACAAAAACTATGGCACAAGCCAGACCCAGCCAAGGCCTATCTAGGTCGGCCCATGAGGAGAGCCCAATAAGAAGACGACCCGTTATTGTTTTGTCCTACACTGCTTGAAATGGGCCCAATAATGCAGCAGCAGCGGCCCGTGAACTTTCAGGCTCGATATTGTTTCGGCCTACAGAAGGCGCATGTTGGTCCAACACTATGCGGGCCATTAGCAACCTGCGCTAAGTCTCTCTTGTACATTTAAGGCCTATGGTCAGTCAATCATTGTTATCGCAGGCCATCGTGGGCTGCCTACTAATGGCCCTTCTTTGAGATGGTCCGTTACTATTCTGGCCTTTTACTGTTTTGTCTGTTAACTGTTCAGGCCCACAAGCGGCATGTTACTGTTCTAGCCTGGTAAATTTGTGGGCCTATTACTGCCCTCATCTGGAAATTTCTCGGTCTGTTATTGTTCAGGCTCGTTACTGTTCTGGCCTTTAATTGCTTTGTCCCTTTACAATTGTGGCCCTTTATTTTTTAGGCCCGCTATTGTTCTAGCCCATTAATTCTCTGGCATGTTACTGTTCTACTATTTTATAGTTTCTTGCCCGTTACTGTAGTGGCATGTTTCTGTTTTGGCCTACTACTGTTCTGGCCTGCTACTGTTATGGCATGTTACTGTTACGGCCTGTTACCACATGTGGGTCGGCCCATTACGTTTACGGCCTTTTACAGTTTTGGCCTTTCTGAAGCCCATGCCAATATCATAAATCGTGTATAATAAGCCAGCATCTTTTACTGTTCATCGCCGGCCGAATACAAGACGAGCCAATAACAAAGCACGATATTGTTCCCTAATCGACATGCATGGCGTAGTTACCGTAACGACTACTGCCATTTGTGGACGGTGTCAGCTGAATGCCTACATGACCTAGCGAGTTATCTAGATATTACATCAGCTGCAAACTTCTTAAAATTATTACATATTATCAACTCAAGGCAAAGAAAATTTGTCATTTCAGTTGACAATCAAGTTGATAGCAGAGTCCTCAATTTTGTTTCTCAACCAATCACCTACATCTTCCTTTGAGTGTGACAGCTACATTAGAGGATACATGATCTTGCAACCCCCTCTTTGGTGGCGATAGCAATAATTTTAGTCTAAAACTAAGTAATAACAAGTTAATACATCAAATAAGACAAATTACTCATTTGACTGATATGACTGGAGCTATGAACTAGAATTTACAACTAGTCAATGGTTCAATTATTGACCAACACGTCAAACAAACAGGACAAGCAAGCATGCATTAAACAAGTGTGTCTACCGTGAAACGAGAAATCAAAATGTGTGGCTTAGAATTTCAGCAAATATAAACTAGCCAGGTCATTTCAACAAATATATATGGAAGCAGTTGTATGCCCTAAAATGCAAGAGACATTGGGTGACTCAGAATTTGTGCTGAACCACAATATGGCATGCAGTTACTGTCGTAGCAAAGATGAACTAGATAGAAATTATAACCGCATCATACGAGAACTTCTAGAGCGGGAATGCAAACCATGAATGAACTTTATATTGTAGAGGATAGTTATGCCATGGCTTAGGACGAACTAGAACAAGATGCGAGATATAATGGCATCGCTCATGAACCTGTAGAACAGGACAAACAAGCATTAAAAAGTGTGCCTAGAATGAAATGAGCAATCAAACAAAGTGTTTCTTAGAATTTCAGCAAATATATATGGAAGTAGTGGCATCTCTGGGAATGCAAAGAGTCGTTGGGTGACTCAGAATTTGCGGTGAGCTACACAATGGCATGTAGTTACTGTCATAGCTAAGAATCAACCAGATAGAAATTATAATGGCATCATAAGAGAACTTCTAGAGCGGGAATGCAAACCACGAGTGAACTACATAGTAGAGTACAGTTATGTCGTTGCTCATGATGAACCAACACCAGATAAGGAAGTAATGGCGTCCCTTGTGAACCTGTAGAATAGGCTATGCAAACCAACATGTTCATTATTGCATTTTGAGCTCTATGCAAGAAAAGGGAAATAGTTAGTGATGCAGATTTTGAAGAACCGGATGGCAATAACAAAATTATAATCGAATTAGTACGAAGAGTTTAAACAGCTACTACAGGATAGTGCAACGATGCCGAGGAGGAAATAATAGAAGGAACTGATCTTAGGACAAACTAGATTGATTCAGCAACTGTATAGCAGGGAATCCACACTAATATTTTCCACTGAATTAAGATTTTGCAAGAATTACACGGTAGCAGGAAATTACTATTGTATGGAGTAGCTAAGAACATGTGCATGACAAAATAACAGACATGTGCATGACCTAAAATTTGTAGAGCAGCAAATGCAAACCAACATGTCTAATGACCTTGTATGTACTAGCACAAAGAACATGCGTGCCTAGTGACTTGTATGTACTAGCACTTTTACAAAAATGCAGTTCACTACGATAGGCGTGAACCTGCTATACTACTGACAAAACAAAAACGGGTAGGAGATTTGGTTAACCTTGGTCGGAGAGGCGTCTCATTATTGTCGGTACCGTGCGGATGACGTCCAGGTCACCGAGGGTGTTGCGGTTGTGGTGGCTGTTCGCATCGGGGAAGCAAATCTTGGGTGGTTGATGCCGACTTGAGTGTGGTGGACGAGAGCATCGCTAGGCAGATCTAGTGCAGTGAACGGTGATGACCGTGTAGCTGGTCTGGAGCAATGGACATGGAACTCTTTGAACTAGATCACGTCCGGTGGACACCGGTGAAGCGAATCCGGTACGGTTGGGTAGCTTTCGGCAGCGAGGAAGTAGAGCCTGGGAGGTCGATGACGCCATCGGCATGGTGAACGACACCGTGGCTCCTAGATTCGGTGGGTGAGCATTAGTGAAGCGGCTCCGCAGCAGTGCACGAGACCGCAGCTCAGGTCGGTTCGCGCAGTGGTCGTGGAGGGGACAGAGGAGCTTGAGATTTTTGGGAGGGCCAACGGGGAAAACTGGGCGAATCGGGACCATAGAGGTGAGCAGAAAAAAATTATGATCGTGCCCTCCAGATACTGACTTTAGCATGCCCATTTGTTGTCTAAACAATGGGTAGATTTGGAATTTTAAATTCTAAACTTTTTGAAACGAAAGGGTGTGACATGCTTAAAAGTCGATGTGTGGTTTTGCTACTCAATTGAGATTTTAAATTTGGCTAGCGCCCATCTAATAATAATAGGAAAATGGTACTCTCTTGGTCGGTGGGATATTTTAGCTCAAAGTTTTTGAAACGGTGGGGCGGGAAATGCTTCAAGGTAGGTGGGTGATTTTTCCGCTCGATTGAGATTTTGAATTTGGCTAGCGTCCATCTACTAATAGAAAAAAGGTAGTAGACTGTACGCTATCTGTTTAGGAATTCAGGGCTGAGAGTCACATCAACTAATCATCCATAACCATATTTTGCATAGAAACTTGGATACCTTCGATTCACACAGCGTAGGGGGTAAATTTGGCCGCTTGAATCATATTTTAAATTTGGCTAGCGTCCATGTAATAATATAAAAATGGTACTATCTCGGTGGAAGATTTTGCCTCAAAATGTTTGAAATAGAGGGGGTGCAAAATTCTTCGTGGTTGGTGGGTTATTTTGCCGCTCGATTATGATTTTGACTTTGGCTGCTGGCCAAGTTTTATTACTAGAAAAAAGGTTGTGTAAATCAAAGGCCATCCGGTCAGGAATTTAAGGCGAGAGTCACATCAATTGATGTCACCGATTCAAACGAGGTAGGCGGTAGGTTTTGGCGGTCGACTGCGATTTTGAATTTAGAGATTATCCAAAGAATAATTAAAAAAATAGGTCGTTCTCCCTCTATTTAAGGGATCCAAGTCGGCGAGAGTGATTATCTACCATGCATATGAAAATGCAGATCTCTGATACAAACGAGGTAGGCGGTAGGTTTTGGCGGTCGACTGTGATTTTGAATTTAGAGATTATCCAAAGAATAATTAAAAAAATAGGTCGTTCTCCCTCTATTTAAGGGATCCAAGTCGGCGAGAGTCGTTCTCCCTGGAGGTAATCCCCGATCCCCCTATTGGATTTCGGGGGATTACTTTGCTTTTGTCCTTCGGGGCCTTTCTCTTCCCCTCCACAAGTTTGTCCGAGGGTTACTCTGCTTCTATGGGCTCCAGCTACATTAGCTAATCCCAAAATCTATTTCACACATCGCATGCTATATCACCCTCTGCGAGTGTTGGGTCGGAATCGAGTCGCACTTTGTCCTTTTCAAAAACTCTTCAAGCTGAAGCGGCAATCGGGCTCTGGATCTGTGGTCTATGATATTGGAGGCTACGATTTCCATGTGGACCCGAACGTCCAATACTTCTCCCTCAAGAGATCCGAGTCCGTCAAGGGATGGAGGGAAAAGTGGTTTTACATCCGTGATCAAAAGGTGATGATGAACTCTTTGGACTCGCTCCTTTTGATTTGAAGGCGAAGTTGAAGAGGAGAAGGTCTTGGAAAAATGTAGTGATACCCAGCGAGGCCGAAGAAGTCGAGGTTTTGTATAAGCGTGGCTGTGATCTCCAACTCATTAGAGGGAAGGAGATTGATGGCGCGGACCTCATCCACACCTGGATGCATCGTCGGGTGCAGCCACTACAGGCTAGGGTGCACCCGATGTATCTCTAAACTGGTGCTGATGATATCACTCGTGTCTCCCAGGAGAACTTATCCTCAGGCGAAGTGGACAAAAGGTTTAGGGCACTGACCAAGTTCACCGTCAAGGAGAAACTCCCTGGGGATTCATTCGTGCTTCCCTTTCACAAGAGTCACCCTTCCTCCTGAGGTAACTTCATCATTTCTTCTTCTATTGTGCTTCGTTTTCCTACAGGGAATTTTGCGATTGTAACCTTGTGCTTTGGCAGGAATGGAAGGTGAACATTGTTTTGCCGCCACATCCTAAAGGGGTAATCCCCTCTGAGGCTGTGGAGGAAGATGAATCTGGTTCTACTGTGCCCGTTGTTGAGGAGTAGGAATCCCCTAGGTGCAGCGAGGGCGCCACTCGCAAGCGCGCCCGAAGAAAGTACTCGAATGCTTCCTCTCCAGTAATGCCGGAGGATCCATCAATTGGTGCAGATAACGCAGATCCGATTCCATCGGTTCATGTGCACGTTGTTTCTGATGCATCGTGGAAGAAAACGAGGAAGCAGAAGGAGGAGTTGGATGATTCCTTCGACCTCGACAACTTTGACGGGTGAGTCTTCTATATTCTGTTGTCTAGAAATTTGTATCTTGCGGCTTGCGTTCATGGTGACACGAGTTATGTTTTACTGAAGCATGACTGCCTCGTCGTCGTATAACGATTGCCGTCTCTTGGAGGAGCCGGGAGTCGTGGACTCCAAGAGCAAGGGTGTGGCAGAGCCTGCGCCTTCCCCAATGATAGCGGCTAACTCCGGTGCAAATTCCTTGATTTCTCCCAACATGGGGGAGCACCTGGTTCTTGGTCGGACGTCAACTCAGAAGGAAACTTTGGAGTGTTTGGATGAAAACGTAAGTATTTGCAAACCTTTTTTACTCAAAGAGTTATTGTTCGTGGTCTAGTTGAGTCATTATATCTGTCATCCTTCCGCAACCCATTCTTCAGGAGTCTATCCGCCTTGGCGGACAGATCGTCGACCTAGGCCAGCAGCACGCTCGGCTTGATATCAACAACTGCCAGATGCAAAGTAAGTTTGTCGATTTGTGTTGTGCTGTTGCACATTTTTTTTGATTGGTTTTGATATATTCTCCTTGTTCTGCAGAGGATAATAATGACTTGCTCCGTCAGGGAACTCCCTTGAAAAGGGACTCAACACGGCGGAGACCAAGCGAGATGAGGCACTCGCGTCCCACGACCGCCTCAAGCAGGAGTCGAAGCAGTGCGAAGAGGAGCTGATGGTTGTTGCCGCTAATAGAGAAAGATAGTTTACGGAACAACTTATTTTCATCGTGAAATCGCTTTTAGGTATGCTGATGTTGTAGTTTTTGTGCCATTGAAACTTTTCTTTCTTCACTTGTTTGTCTTCTGATGGTTTTGCGTGTGACTACTATAGACGCTTCTGGGGTGAGTTTCGACCCCCCGGGCTCTTGCTCGCGAGGATGCGTTGGCCAGCGCCATGGCTGCAGTCGAAGACCGCAACGTCTCCATGCAGGACTCGCTCAAAAAGACCAAGGGTGTTCTTGGGCATATTCAAGAGGAGATGGTCCCCAAGGCCAAACTTATTGAAGACCTAGATGTCCTAATCGAGTCCTTCACAAAAGTCGTCCCTGCAGATTTCAAGAATGCACAAAAAGGGCTTGCTGCTTCCTTGGGGTTGGCGATGGCACATGCACACGGTGTCGACCTGAATGCCAGCAAGGTATCCTCAAAGATGCCAGTGACTACAGATGGCCAACAGGTAGTTTTTGCTCCCTTTCCCACTCGCTGTCAAAAATATGGGCCTCAGCTCATAGAGACATTGGCAAGGTACTCGGAGGGGCAGGAAGCGTCTGAAGGCAGCGAAGGCCACGACATCAGGGGCCACTGCCATGAAGGCGTTAGCGTCAGATGGCACCACAGTGAAGGCCACCACATTGGAGGTTGCCACGGAGTCGAAGAAGCCCGCGGGTGTTGAAGTGTAGGCATAGCCGTCTTCGTCGCTTCTTTTGTAGCTGCGTGAAGCGTTTTAGCCTTGTCTTGTGACCGGTTTTGTGGGGGTTCCCCTCTAAGAACTTGAATGCAATTATTCATGTACAAATTATCTTTGTTCTTGTATCATTCAACTTTTTGTGCACAATGCCCCTTATGCTTCCGATCTTCTACTTGGTTAGGGTCCTTCGAGTGATTCGCACGATATGCCTTCTGCTGATGCGCCTGGTGAATCGTCCCCCGGCGAACCCGTGGCACATCCATGTTCAAAGGTGGAGGAGTTGTAACTATTGTCTCGACTGCGCGACCATGTGAAGCACTTAGAGCGAGAGGCACCAGTCATCCGTGGTAGTGCTGACTTCTGGAAGTCAAAGGCAGAGAAGGCTTTGGAGTGGGAAGCCTAACTTCTTCACGAGGTGGCCCAAATCAGTGAGCAATTGCAACGTTAGTGTTGCGTCGACTTTTTTGCTGCAGTGTGCCCGTTGATACGTTGCAAACATATCTATAATTTTTGATGCTCCATGCTTGTTTTATATCATTTGTCTTATGTTTTGTCTACACTCTGAGGTATTTTTATACACTTTCTGGACTAACCTATTGATAATATGCCATAGTGCCAGTTGCCTGTTTTCCGTTGTTTTTGGTTTCACAAAAGCCAGAAAATGGATATTCTAGGAATTGGACGGGACAAAAGCCAAAGTCAATATTTCACCGTGGGGAACACGGAGCCAGAAGACGAGATGGAGAAGGGCCTCGAGGGGGCCACACCCCCTAGCCACGTGGCCTGGCCTGGCCTGCGCCTGGGGGAGTGCGGCCGCCTTGGGCACCCCCTCGGCCTCCCCTTTCGCCTATAAGAAGCCTCTGATGCAGAAACCCTAAAGAATCCAGGAGAAAGCCACGAAGACCTCCACAGCACCGCCGCCACCGAAGGGGAGATTCAGGGGACAGAAAGTCTCTGTTCCGGCACCCTGTCGGGACGGGCAAGTGCCCCGGAGCCATCTCCATCGACCCCCCCCACCATATCCATCGTCGTTGCTGACTCCCATGATGAGGAGGGAGTAGATCTCTCTCGAGGCTAAGGGCTCTACCCATAGCTATGTGTTCATATCTCTCTCTATGCGTCATCTTATGAGATCATGAGCTTTGTAATCTATAGATCTATTCTGCTACTCAAGTGCTTTAATGAATCTTTGTTTATCCCCATGTGTGTGAAGTTGATAGTGTGCACACCGTGTGGCACTTTGGCTAAGGTTACATAAATACTTGTTATGTGTTATATTTGGAGTTGGATGTCTTTATGAAATTATGGTGTTTGTTGGAACCATCTAGCGCTCAAGGTGACAGTGAGGGGTTATCTAGATGTGGAAAGCGAACTTTGAGGTGTGCTGTTATAGCCCTACCATGGATTAGAGTTATCCAACTGGAGAGTAGTTTAGAGTAGTATCATAAAGAGAATATATTTATATGAGAGTGTTCACTAATGAAAGTATGATCCCTAGGCCTTGTTTCTAAGCATTGAAACACCGTTTGCAACTAGATCTGTTACATGTTTGCTTGCTTCCATCTTTATTTTAGAATGCCTTTAGTCTCTTCCTACTCGTCAAGCTCTTTTCTAGCACCGTTACCACTTATAATTATCCATACCACTTGTATTTCACTATCTCTTTGCCGAACTAGTGCACCTATACACCTGACAAGTGTATTGGGTCTGTTGGGGACATAAGGGACTTCTTGTATCTTGATTGCAGGGTTTTTTGAGAGGGATACCTTTGACCACTTCCTCCCTGAGTTCGATAAACCTTGGGTGATCCACTTAAGGGAAACTTGCTGCTGTTCTACAAATCTCTGCACTTGGAGGCCCAACAACTGTCTACAAGAATAGAAGTGCATAGAAATCAAGCTATTTGCGGGTGCCGTTGCCGGGGAGGTAAGGTAAAAGGTACTCATATCCTCTGGCTACTAAGCTATCTTCTAGTGCGGTTGCTGGTGTGTGAGTGCTCGAAGTTATTTCCTTTAGATTCTGCAATTATATCTTTTTGTTTCTTGTTTTTATTTTCACTAGTTAGGCTTAGTGGAAAACAACAACAAAATTAGAGAGCTTTATAGTATTTATCTTGAGTTAGAACATGAAGTGTTTGAAGAGAAAATTACAAAACCTATGGAACTTCATTTTCATGCTAATAGAAATGTTATTAGTATGAATTCTTTGAACACCATTATTGCTAATGCTATGGAAAAGTCTAAGCTTGGGGAAGCTGGTTTTGATGAACATGATATTTTTAGTCCCCCAGGCACGAAGGAGAAAATTTACTTTGATGATACTATACCTCCAATATATGATGATTACAATGATGAATATGATATTTTCAGTCCACCTACTATTGAGGAGAAAATTAATTATGATTACAATATGCCTCCTATATTTGATGATTATGGTGATGATAATAATAATGATAGCTATTTTGTTGATTTTGCTCCCACTACGATTAATAAGAATGAATATGTTTATGAGGAGAGTATTAATTATTTTATGCATGTGGCTCATGATAAGAATGTTTTATGTGATAGTTATATTGTTAACTGTATTCATGATGCTACTGAAAGTTATTATGAGAGATGGAAACATGGTTTTATGTATCTCAACAATATTAAGTTTCCCCTCTTTATGTTGAAAATTTTGAAGTTGCACTTGTTTTGCTTTCCAATGCTTATTGCTTTGTGCTTTCATGACTTGTTTCTTTACAAGATTATTTTTCATAGGAAGTGGGTTAGACTTAAATTTGTTTCATATTTGCTTCTTGATGCTCTTTTTTTACTTCAATTCATATTTATTATGTGAGCATCATAGAAATAATCATGCCTATCTTAATGGATATAAAGAAAGAGCTTTTGGGAGACAACCCATTATATTTTTACTTTCAGTTTATTTTTGTTTTCTTGACTCTTGGAAGTTATTACCTCTGTAATAATCTCTCCTTATCCTTTTTGTTTGGTTCTTGTGCCAAGAGTAACCCCTAATGAGAGAGAAATAATGCTTGGAAAAGTTGATGTCCCGAAACAGATTTTTGTGCTTCACCGTAAACTTTTGTGAAAAAACTCTATACGTAGGATTAAGCTGTAATTTTTTGTGCTTCTGACCCAGGTTATTATCCAACTGTCGTTAGTTTATCACTTTTTTATTTGACTAACAGAAGTTCTTCGAAAAAATCGGTTTTGACCTGCTGGTCTGTTTTGACAGATTTCTGCCATTATTTGCATTTGCCTCTTTATCGATTTCTTTTTGGGTTCTTTTTTGTGAATTGAGCTTTTTGAGGGAATTGCTACAGTATCTTGTGTTTTTAATGAAAGTTTTGCTGTTTTAAAACTAAACCCCAAAGGTTTATTATCTTTTGAAGGCACTAATGTTGCTAATGAAGATTGTGTGATGTTTTGTATGAAGGAAATTTTCAGGTGTAGGGAAAGAATGATGTAATGAGATGAAGAATGGACAAAAGCTCAAGCTTAGGGATGCCACCCCGTGTCACCCCAAGAAATATTCAAGAGGTACAAGCGTCAAAGCTTGGGGATGCCCAAGGCATTCCCTTCTTTATCAATAAAAATCTCAGGTTTCTTCCAAACACTTTATTTTTATTGTTTCATGCACAGTTGTGTTGTTCTTGGAGCGTCTTCGTTTTCGTTCTTAGTTTTCATTTGCTTAGTTTTCTTGGTTTGCTACAATAAGTTGGTTGGATCCCACACTTCTTTTGGAGAGACACACACTCTACTTTCATTGTTTAGAACACTATAGTTTTCATTCTTATTGTTTTGTGAGTGTTCTCTTTTGCTAGCACTGGGTTTAGGCTTAAATTTCTTGTTCTTTCAGCTTAGAACTTTTTAGTTCTGCCTTTTGGATTTGTGAGACAAGCTCACTGATATTTATTTATTATTATCTTTGTGAGTTCTTTCAAATAAGTTGGTTTGGATTGGAAAAGAGTAGGAACGTTCATGCTTATAAGTGGTATAAAAGGAGCTTGTTTTTGACTGTGACTTAGACTTTATCATGTCATGCTTGATATTGGTTTGGCTTTATGCTTAGTGATTATTGCTGTAGCATGACTTGTTACAAATAATTGAGATTGCTTAATGTGCCTTGAAAGAATCATGTGGTGTTTTAGCATATTAAAGCATAGTATTGTGGTATTCTCCTTTAATGCTTTATTTGGGTTGACTTGGCGCATGCTCACGCCATGTTAAGACTATACCAAGTCACCATAGCCTCTATGATCATTTAGTTTTCTACTTGTAATATCACTTTATGCTTTAATTAATGATGTTTTGTCGCTTTGCATGATTATGGCCATTATTGCTCTCTTAGTTGGTCGCTCCTAGTCTTTTGCTAGCCTCCATACCAAGTATGAGTTCCACTCATGCATCCAACTCCAAATAAAACCAAGTTATTCCAAAGATTCCACCATACCTACCTATTAGCATTTGCTATTCCAAGTATATTCATGTTTTATCTAGCTTCCGAATTAAACTTGTTATGTGAAAATTAGTGATTAAAGCTCTCACGAACTTGATGGCACACTTTAATTGGTTGCACTTAATAATCTTGAACCATTGTGTCCATCTTTGTTGCGTATATATTTGCGCTTTATAAGTTGAAGTTAGCAGAACCATGTATCATGGGGAACGCTTTCAACATTGCACTTATTATTCCGTTGATATTATGATTATTTTGCTTATGGATCTCGGCGGTGTGAAATAAAAGGGGAACTTGTAAGATCATGGAGTTTGTATGTGTGTTAGATCAATGCCTGGGTTGCTAGCCTAAGCCATGCCTAATCATGGTGGAAACTTGCAGTATAACCATAATGAGCATTCTATGAAGCATCCTCAATAAAAACCTATGCAAATAGCAAATAAAAATATCGCTGAGATGCTCATTGTCTGTTGCCTTGTCATTTTGATATGGGATAGCTCCTGTGTCATGGGGCAAGGGGTACCCCGTTGGCGGTTCTCTATGATACATATGTACTTACAATGACAAGAGCTTACTTGTGACTGAAGTTGAGTAGCATGAGGTTCGGTACTCGTAAGCAAGGGGCATGAGACTTCAACTTATAACTTGTCAAGCATATCCTCTTAGTTGTGTCACTTTAACCTTAATCACTTCAAGATGCTTATGATAGGGGCAATGAGAGCTGAAAGCTAATAAGTACCATAATTTTTGGAAGCTCTTTATGAGACTTGAATAAGAAGATTAGTGAGATGCTTATTGTCTGCTTGCCTTGTCATTTTGATATGGGGATTCTTCCGTATCATCGGGCAAGGGGTACCCCGTTGGCGGTTCTCTATGATACACATATACTTACTATGACAAGAACTTATCGGTAACTAAACTTGAGTAGCATGAGGAGCAACCCTCGTATTCCAGGGACATGAGATTTCCAACTTATACTTTGTGAAGCATATACTGCATAGTTTGTTCAATTTAACCTTACTCACTTCAAGATGCTTATGATAGGGGCAATGAGAGCTGAAAGCTAATAAGTACCATAATTTTCGGAAGCTCTTTATGAGACTTGAATCCCTGCTTCCTTCTATGAAGGCCTTTCTTTTACTTTTATGTTGAGTCTCCATCTTCTATCTTTATGCACCCATTGGGAGAGCATAGTGGTCATTCTTAGTTTAATGTGCATTGTCCCAAAACTTGTTGATTGATGCATAACTTTGATATTGCTTGTTCTTAAACTATTTGTATCTAGTCACCCTTATGAACTTTGAAGGTGTCCTATGCATTTATGTTTTGCTACACTATGAGGGACAAGTTGAATACCATTCTCATTATGTTTTCTTTATGTGAAACAAACAAACGTCTTTCAAAGTATTGTTATTCATGAATCTTTTGTGTGTACCTTTTCATGTTACAACGTAGTTGATATGTCTTATTGTTAGAACTATATCTTGCATGCTATGTTAAAGTACTATGATCCCAGCTATCAATGTTATAAATACCTTGATCAAGATTGGGATGGTGCATGTCACCTCAAAAATTATTCTTTTCTTTTTATCACTTACCTACTCGAGGACAAGCAGGAGTTAAGCTTGGGGATGTTGATACGTTGCAAACGTATCTATAATTTTTGATGCCCCATGCGCCTGGAGGGGTGCATCCGCCTTGGGCACCCCCTCGGGCACCCCCTCGGCCTCCCCTTTCGCCTATAAGAAGCCTCCGATGCAGAAACCCTAAAGAATGTAGGAGGAAGCCACGAAAACCTCCACAGCGCTGCTGCCACCGAAGGGGAGATTTGGGGGCAGAAAGTCTCTGTTCCGGCACCCTGCCGGGACGGGGAAGTGCCCCCAGAGCCATCTCCAACAACTGCACCACCATCTCCATCGTTGTTGCTGACTCCCATGATGAGGAGGGAGTATATCTCTCTCGAGGCTAAGGACTCTACCGGTAGCTATGTGTTCATCTCTCTCTCTCTATGTGTGATCTTATGAGATCATGAGCTTTGTAATCTATAGATCTATTCTGCTACTCAAGTTCTTTAATGAATCTCTATTTATCCCCACGTTTGTGAAGTTGACAGTGTGCACACTGTGTGGCAATTTGGCTAAGGTTACATAAATACTTGTCATGAGTATAATTTGAGTTGGATGTCTCTATGAGATTGTGGTGTTTGTTGGAACCATCTAGCGCTCAAGGTGACAGTGAGGGGTTATCTAGATGGGGAAAGCGAACTTTGAGGTGTGTTGTTATAGCCCTAACGTGGATTAGATAATCCAACCGGAGAGTAGTTTAGAGTAGTATGATAAAGAGAATATATTTATATGAGAGTGTTCACTAGTGAAAGTATGATCCCTAGGCCTTGTTTCTAAGCATTGAAACACCGTTTGCAACTAGATCTGTTACATGTTTGCTTGCTTCCATCTTTAGTTCAATTTCCTTTAGTATCTTCCAACATGTCAAGCTCTTTTCTGGCACCGTTACCACTTATAATTATCCATACCACTTGTATTTCACTATCTCTTCGCCGAACTAGTGCACCTATACACCTGAAAAGTGTATTGGGTGTGTTGGGGACACAAGAGACTTCTTGTATCTTGATTGCACGGTTGCTTGAGAGGGATACCTTTGACCACTTCATCCCTGAGTTCGATAAACCTTGGGTGATCCACTTAAGGGAAACTTGCTGCTGTTCTACAAACCTCTGCACTTGGAGGCCCAACAACTTTCTACAAGAATAGAAGTGCGTAGACATCACCCGTGTTGCTGTTTTTGGTGGCTGATGTCTTTATGTTGTTGTCTTTTGCAGTTATCAATCTCATTCTGTAGGAAGAGAGAGATCGCATCAGCACTCGACTAAGCTATTTGACCCAGGATCAGCTGGAAGCTAGCGAATTCTTTTGGACCGATCGGGATCATGTACTCGCGCTGGCGACGTTGCAAGATCGCGTGTCGCAAGTGCTTCATTTTTTTAAGAAAGCGCAGTCGTGCTTGAGGCATATTTTCTGGGCGATGTTTCCCTTGGATGCCGCACCCTCAAGCGTGTTGGCTCTGATGCGGAAGTTTTAGAGTGATGATGTAGTCCACGAGTGCGTGCATACACAGCTTGTTGCGGGTGCTAATGTTGCGTTGGCGCTTGTGCGCATGCAGTGACCTGATGTGGATCTGGATGTTGTTGTCGCAGGACCACCGCCTCCTCCGGCAAGGATGACATGGAATATGGTGCCTCATTATAGAGTTGTTGATCGTCCAGCAGAAGACATCTTGAACTTGTTCGACGAGCGCACTAATGTTCTCCTATCATGTCAGTAGGATAGTTGTCGACCTGCATAGGATGTATAGGTGCTATAAAACTTGTATAATCGTTTTTACTGGGTGTTGATACCCATGTTTGTATGTATAGTTGTTAGCTTAGTTGTTTCGCGAGTGCGATATTGTATGTAATGCCTTTTTGTTAGCCTAACACTTGCACATCTCATCGCCTTGCCAGCCTGCTAGTTGCGTTGCAACCAGGTTGGTTTTACCAAGGGTTCGATTAGCAGTGTGGTCAACTACTCAGGTCATTGTTTTGTTCATGTGACGAGGTTGACAAGGTGGTGTAGCCCCCGAGTGTAGAAATAGCAATGGAAGTAAATGAAAACAAAACACAAAGTTGGAGGCACTTAGCTTTATTTATTTGTAGAATATGAGCTACAATGTTTGGCTAAGTAGCCCGGATGAGTAGCCTTATTGTAAAAGTAAACACATCTAGGGGTAGAAATGGCGGAGCTGCATGATGTTCCAGGGGTTGGAGTATGCGACTCTTCTCTCTACGTCCTTCAAGCGATAGGTGCCACCTCGGATTACTTCGATAATCACATAGGGTCCCTCCTAGGGGGATTCGAGCTTGAGGTGTCCTTTCTGCTTCAGTCGCAGAACGAGGTCTCCTTCGACGAAGGACCTTGGACGTAGCTGTCGACTGTGGTAGTTGCGTAGGCTTTGCTGGTAGATCGTGGACCATTCCACCGCGATCTCACGTGTTTCATCGAGGAGGTTGATAGAGTCTTTGAGTGTGGCCGTTGACTCGGCCTCGTTGTATGCCACGACTCTTGGGGCCTTATACCATACTTTCGCGGGTAGTATTACCTTGACGCCATGTACCATGAAGAACGGGGTGTAGCTTGTCATGTTGTTTGGAGTTGTGCGCAGGCTCCATAGTACTGATGGTAGCTCCTCAGCCCAACACCCAGCTGCTCGCTCAAGTGGTCGGAGGAGTCTTTTCTTGATGTCGTTGCAGACAAGGCCATTGGCCTTCTCGACTTGACTATTGGTCTAGGGATGTGCTACCGAAGCGTAGCTGATGTTGATTCCTAGGTTTTCGTAGAAATCCTGGAACTCACTCGTGGTGAAGTCATCCCGTTGTCGGTGATAATGTTGAGTGGCATCCCAAACCTGAAGACGATGGACTCAAAGAATTTGACGGCGGTGGCGCCCTTCTGGTTCGTCACCAGCATGGCCTCCATCCACTTGGTGAACTTATCGACTGCGACGAGGAGGAAAGTGTAACCTCCAGGTGATGACTTTTGCAGCTTGCCGACCATGTCGAGTCCCCATTGCGTGAAGGGCCAGGCCATAAGTATTGGCCTGAGTTCCACGCCTGGTGTGTGTGGTCTATCCGTGAACCTTTGGTAGGTGTTGCACTTTTGGACGATGTCTTTGGCATCACGCATTACCGTTGGCCAGTATAATCCAGCTCGTAGAGCCTTGGCGACGAGGGCGGGACTCTTGGCGTGATGACCGTAGGTGCCTTCATGTATCTCGAGGAGGATGGCTATCCTATCACCATTGGAGACACAACGTTGAAGGACTCATGTAATGTTGTGCTTGTATAGCTCGCCGTTGATGATGGTGAAAGCTTTTGAGTGTCGCGCTATGTGTCCCGCGTCTGCCGGGTCATCTGGAAGCCTTTTGTTGAGCAGGTATGTGATGTGTGGCTAAGTCCAGGATGGCTCGATGAGCATGACCTCCATGGGGCCTTCGAGTTCGGGTCACTGCTCTGCATTACTAAGGCATTCGAGTTCTTCGGGTGACGCAGCCCCCGAGTTCTTTGACGTGTCGGACGGTCCTTCCGGAGCCTTTGGCTTGATGGAGGGTTCGCAGATCTGTTCTAGGAATACACCTGATGGCACTGGAGTACAGGTGGATCCTATGTTGGCGAGTGTATCAGCCTCCTCGTTGCTTTCGCGGCATACGTGTCGTAGTTCGCAGCCATCAAAGTCCCCTTCGAGTGTGTCATAGAGGTTGTGGTAAGCGGTCATGTTATTGCTCAGAGCATCGCACTGGTTCATGGTTTGGTCCACCACGAGCTTGGAGTCACCGTAGATGACGAGTTGCGTTGCGCCACAGGCTTTGGCCATCTGCATCCCATGGAGCATGGCCTCGTATTCTGCTTCGTTGTTGGAGGTGCGGAACTGCATTCGCAGAACACGTCTCATCTTTCCACCCTGCGGTGACATTAGGATGACATGGGCACCCGCTCCTTCTCGGTGTTTGGATCCTTCAAAGTGCATTGTCCACATGCAGGACATATCCGGCGTATCCGGAAGCTGGTTCTCCATCCAGTGAACAAGGAAATCCAGGAGAAGTTGCGACTTCATTGCCACTCTCATCTCGTATGTAATGTCTCGTGGAGACAGTTTGATTCCCCAAAGAGCGACTCTTCCCGTGGTGTCGGGGATATTGAGGATGTACCATAGTGGAGCGTTGTTCACCACGATGATGGAGTGCTCCTAGAAGTAGTGGCATAGTCGTCATGTTGTCATGAAGATGACGTAAGCCAGCTTTTGATAATGTGGGTATCGCTGTTTTGTTGGCGTGAGCACCTTGCTGAGGTAGTAGAATGGGCGTTGCACCCCATGGACCATGTTGTCTTCGGCTCGTTCTACCACTAGCACAGTACTGACCACCTGGTTGGTGGCAGAGATGTATAGCGACATGGGTTCTTTCTCCCTGGGCGTCACCAGCACGGGTGAGGTGGAGAGTACGCGCTTGAGATCTTCGAATGCATCATGTGCTTCGTCAGTCCATTCGAACTTCTCAGCTTTGCGGAGGAGCTGGTAGAACGGTAGCACCTTCTCACCCATATGACTAATGAATCGGCTGAGCATCGCGATTCGCCCACCCAACTGCTGACGCCTTTGATGTTGTTTGGCTTCTCCATGGCCAGTATGGCCTTTATCTTTTTCGGGTTAGCGTCGGTTCCCCTGGTGGATATGAGGTACCTGAGCAGTTGCCCCGATGGTACACCGAAGGCGCATTTCTCCAGATTCAGCTCGATCTGGTAGTGGTCGAGGTTGTCGAAGGTCTCGCGGAGATCATCGAGTAATGTGGCTTCCTCCTTGGTTTTGATGATGATCTCATCGATATAAACTTGGATGGTCTAGCCAATCTGGCTCTTGAGGCATGCTTGCATACACCGTTGGTAGGTGGCTCCTGCGTTCTTCAACCGAAGGGCATTGTTGTGTAGCAGAAGATGCCTAAGGGTGTGATGAAGGCTGTTTTCTCCTGGTCCTCTTCTTTCATTAGAATTTGACGGTAGCCTGAGTAGGTGTCGAGGAAGCAGGGGTGTTCGCATCCTACGGTGGAGTCGATTATCTGATCGATCTGTTGCAATGGGAAGTGATACTTCATGCGATGCTTGTTGAGGCAGGTGAAGTCCATGCACATCCGCAGGATATTCGTGTCCTCTTTAGGAACAAGAACGAGGTTTGCTACCCAAGTGCTCTCCTTGATCTCTCGTATGAATTGGCATCGAGGAGTCTGTTGAATTCCATACCTACCGCTTTTGCCCTTGGTTCTGACAATCGACGTATTGACTGCTTCATTGGTCTAGCATTAGGATTCAAGTTGAGTGAGTGCTCGACGAATTCCCTAGGAACTCCTGGCAGGTCCGTTGGACACCAGGCAAAGATCTCCCAGTGCTCACGGAGGAATTCGACGAGAGCGAGTTCCTATGCGAGACTCAAGTTGTTGCTGATGAGGGTCGTCTTGATCAGGTCCGTTGGGTGGACCTGGATCGCCTTGGTTTGCACCAATGAATCGAAGCACTTGTCAGGTGCGTTTGGCTTACTAGGAGGAGGGAGACTGTTGTTTGTCGACTTCTTCAGCCTCGCCAGCTCCTCCTACATTCCGAAGGATTGGGAGATTCTATTGAATTCCCTGTCGCAGCTGTCTGACTTGGCGAAGCTTCTGTTGATGGCGATAATGCCGTTTGGTCCCGGCATCTTCATCTATAGGTAGGCATAGTAAGGCACCGCCATGAACCTTGCGAACACGACACATCCGAGGATAGAATGGTACAGTGAGGGCCAGATGACCACTTCGAACTCGAGGCGCTCTCGCCTGAAGTTTGCTGGCATGCTGAAGATGACGTCTAGGTTGATCTTGCCCAAGGGGTATATGCCTTTCCCGGGGACGATGTCGTGGAATGTTGTGTCAGCGGCTTCTAGGAAGGAGAGGGGGATCTGCATGGTGTGCAAGGTGTTGGCAAACATGAGGTTGATGCTACTACCGTCGTCCAAGAAGACGCGTCTCATCTTGAAGCCACCAACTTGCGCCTCGAGCACCAGGGGAGAATGGCCCAGGCGAGGAACTTGACACGAGTGATCATGCTTGTCGAAGGTGATGCAGGGCTCACACCTGATTAGGTACTCAGTGGTTGAGGGGTGGAGAGTTAACCGCCAAATTGACTTGGCGAGTGATTGATTTTTACACCTGATTGGATGGGCGTCCTTTTTGGATCATGCCTATATTCCCTAGCGGTCATGTGTATTGCTTGCCTCCGTTGTTCGAGGATGGTGCAGCCGCAGGTGCTGGTGGTCCGGGCGGTGGTGGCTATGCTCCGTGAGCCACAACGCCCGGAGCAGCTCTGTAACCATGATTTATCACATCGCGATTCATCTGGGTGAGGCCTTCGTGGAGCTTGAGGAAATCGCGACAGTCCTATAGGAGGTGGCTGGACTTCTTCTCGCCATCATGTTTGTCGATGTAGAAGTGGACGTTGCAAGGTCCAGATAATTTATCCTAGATCGACGTTCCACGAGCCTCGTCACGGGTACGGCGTTTCCATACCTATGTGGTTTCCCCGCTGTCACGGTAGCCACCGCTACGGTACCCGATGTTGCAGTTGTCTTCATCACGTCTGTCAGTGTAGCAAGTCGTGACCATGTCAACTTCTTTAGTGTAACATCCCAAAACTTCAATCCAAGCTTATCAAGATCAAATCAACAAAAAATGGGGTTAACAAAAACATTTCCAAATTTAAAATGAAAGCATTCATATATGTGTGCATTTAAAAATAGGAGTTGTTTGAATTGCCATGATTGAATGATCCAATGCTTGAAAAATGTTTCTTAGGTGATTTAAACATCATCTACATCTTTCCCAAACTTTTCCTAAAGAAAACAAAATCAAAAAGAATTAAAAAGGAGGAATGGTCATTTTGGCCATTTTAATCCACTACACTACTTTGAGTGTTCCTAGCACTCATTTCTTAACAGAAAAAATTCTTGATCTTTGTACCCCTTGCTAGTACACATAATGAGGTACCAAGGCCCACCTTTTGATCTGCTAAAAACATTCTTTTACTTATTTTAAATGACATTTGAAAATTGAATCTAATGCAAATGCATAGATCACCCCTATTTCAAAACCCATCTTTTTGAGCTCGACTTTCAAAACCCTTGCAACCAGAGACTACCTAGCACTAATGGAGATCACTCAAAAAATTTGAAACCAAAATTCAAAACTTTTTGTCTTTTGGCCATTTTGTCAAACACCTTGCTGACAGGATCATATTGGCCCAACTAATACTGTTTTGGGCTGATTTTGTCTAGCAATTTGGAAGTGCTTTGATCATATTGTCCCCCTTCTAGCCCAACCAGACCCACACCAGCATCTCCCCTACCCCCTAGCTGCACTGCCATGCCATGTCGAGCACCCTCTCGAGGGCCGACCGTGCACTCGCCGCAGCAGCCCTCTCCCGCCTCTCTCTCCATGTCTAGGAGGTAGCCCACACCTCACCGCCCCTCTCTGTCCCCTACCGGAGCCAAGCCCTGCCGTGGACCACCGAGGAAAGCCCGCGCCCAGTGCCACCGCACCATGCCGGTGCTGCCCCCAGAGAGCGTTATGTCCCCGCTCGCACAGACCGCCCCTTGGCCGCAGCCCGCGCCCGCCGCTCCGCCATGACCTGGAGAACACCCCAGACACCCCCGCTGGCCGCCCAACGCCTCACAGCCACCGCTCGCCGTGGTCACTGCCGCCTCTGCCGCTCAGAGCGCCACCTCGCCTAGACCGATGCCACCGCCCCTACGGCCGCATTCAATGCCTAGAGCACCGCCACGTCGATCGCCACCCGCAGCCATGCCTCTACTCCGCCGTAGCCATGTCGCCACCGTCGCCTGCCCATCCCGCTCGGTCTCACCGTCGGGCCTATAAAAGGAGCCCTCCCCAGCATCTTCTCTCCACACCATTCCACTCCCCTCACCTCTCTGAGCCTCACCCACCTCTAGCTGGAGAAAGGCGAGCTCTGCCTCGCCAGAATTAGAGCCGGGGCCGCCGCCTCTGGAGGAGAAGGGCGCCGCTGATTGCGACCACCCCAAGCTCCGCCGCAACCGTGCCTCGCCTCGCCGTCGTCTTCCACTTCGTTTGCCCGCCTCGCCGACCCCGCTGAAGCCCTGGTACGTCCCCAGCAGACCCCCACCGAGCCGCTAGGGTTCGAGCTCGTCAGCGACCTGTTCGTCGTGGACGACAACCCTCAGCCGTAGATCTGCCTTCTAATCCTACGGCCCACAGCGCGCGTACCGTTTCGCGTGTTAAGTGCCGCTGACAAGCGGGGCCCCCTGTCAGCTGAGCCCTGTGCCGCTGAGCGCTACTGGCCCGGCCCAAGTCATTTCCCGCGCTAGCCCACCCGTTCAAATCTGGATTTTTCTTTTTAGTTAAATCTAGTTTCTGTCCACTATTTTAAAATTCAATTCTGGGCGTTTGACAACTCCAAATTACATGACACAAATTTTTCCTGAAAGGTATTAAGATGATCTATTCAAGCCCGTTGGATTTAATTCAATTAGAGTTATAGATCTCTCCTAATAAAAATAAGAAGACAGAAGCATTTGCAACTTGCAACATTTTTATAAAATCAACAAAGTTAGCTTTTGAGTTGATTCCAACTCTCAAAAATCACATTTCATCATATCTATCTAAATATGTAATAATATTAAAGTTTACATGCAGTGACTTTGGACTAGTACCCAAATAATGCTATATAGGCATTTCTAGTCACTTTAAATCATTAAATAATGAACTTAAACCAAAGTAATATTGATCCAACCTTTAAATTCTCATTCCCACATGTTAGGATGTGTGGTGATGACATGTGTCAACATGATCCCATATTTTATGTGGTGAATATTAAATCTTAGTAAATTTTTCAATGAGTAGAAATTACTTTTCTAAAATAAAAAGAATGAAACTATGGAATTAAACTTGTGATGCTTGTGATGATAATAGATCATCAAATGTGTGTCTTAGAATGCTACTTAGCCTAGTTAAGTATTGTTTGGTGATTGTGCATTCCCTATGTATTTATAGACGATAGTACCGACCAAGCTTTCGAGGAGGAGGAGTTCTACCAAGAAGAAGAAGAAGAAGAAAACTTCAACCACTGCACCAACCAAGGCAAGCCACCATTAACAGTGCAAGCTAACACTTGCAAGTTTAGTGCTTAGCAAGATAGGACCAAACTAGATGGTTTAGCAAAGATGCCTTAAGCATGCCTTGATCACACTCCCTTTTTGACTATTAGTACCCCAAGTCTTAGTTACAAGTTTTACTCCCTTAGCTTACACCAAGTTCTTTACTTAGTTTGAAGGTAGCATAAAAAGTATAAAACTTGACCTATTTATAACCCTTTAGATGTCATTCTATGGCATGAGATTGAACCCATCTTTTCCACCTTAGTGAACACTCTTAACTTAGTTGTTTAGAGTAGATCAAAAACTTGAGTCACTTTAGATGGGAACACTTGGTGAAAATGAATTATGAAAACCTTGTAATGATGAGTCATTATATTGAGATGTTTTGACATGTGTTGTGAAACACCAATGGTTGATGATGATGAAAATGTTGAGGCATGAGCCTTAACCCTTTTATAAAATTGATGGTTGGATTCGGATGCGATACCATTCCAAATTTACCGTACAACCACACTACCGGAATTGGATAAGGCTTAGCTGGAAATTTATATGCATTAGTATTAGTTCCCTCACGGGAGAGGTCTGAGCTGAGGCTACCTCTCATGATGTCCACCTATGCAGTGCCCAAGATGACTGATGGTCATGGTTGGGAGGCCATGCTCATAGGAGAGGTGCTTATACTAGGGTGTGTAAAGGGAAGGTTATGTTTGATTATCTGCATACTAAGTATGATGATTCAGGGTTACCCCTAACAGATGTATCGAATCTTGTGGTGAAAGTGTACCACCTCTGTAGAGTGTCAAACTATTCGAATAGCCGCGTCCGCGGTTATGGACAGTTGGAATGGCCATACTGTTTCATTGTTAGATGTTTTCCAAATACTTTGAAAAGAATGATGAATATTGACTTGACCACAACAGGGTTGTGTTATGACAATAGCTTCCCAACTTAATTAATTTTAGGACTTTACTTTATCTTTCTTGGTTTCTGAACACAGCTTAGGTTTCAAACTTAACTTTATAGTTAAACTTAGAGTTAGCTCTTTAACTTAGAACTTTATACTTGTTAGTGGTAGTTTGCAAGAACTTAAAGAGTACTCATGGCTTTTGTCCCTGGCTATTATCATGGCCAGACTATGAAGGAGACTATCAAGATGATGGCCAACAGGACGGCTATGATAACTAGGACCATCTGCCTTCGTCAGCATTGCCTGTGCCCCTGAAGATGGACCCCACCGCTACGCTTATCTTTTATTTCCGCTGTTTGTTGTAGTAAGACTGGATCATGAGATCCTTATTTGTGTAAGACCTTATGTATGGTTTGTAATGGATGATGTACTGTGATATCCAATCCGTTATGTCTCGCAAAAATGGTAATCCTGGGATTGCGAGGTATGGCATAACGGGCATCTAGGATTAAAAATCCGGGTGTTGACAAGTTGGTATCAGAGCCATCCTGACCATAGGAGACCCTAGTTAGAATGGACGTCAAACAAGAACTTAGTTTCAAAACCAAAGTAAGTATTTATGAAAAACTATCTCCTCTCTTACCCTTGTGGATTCTTTCTCAAAAATTCACGATACTCAAAATTCTTACACTACAACTAAAAAATTAACACACTTGATCACTTCACTAACTTCCTCATCCTTAATTCTTGTAGATGGAGACTCAGTTCAGCATGTTTTACCAGTTGGGAAACGGAGGTCAGTTGATCTTCGAGAGGGATTTGGATTCACTGTCAGAGTTACTGGGATACCTGCACCCGAAGTTTCTTGGAGCCCAACTTCCAGGACCCCCGGGAGGAGACCTGCAGTGGCTAGTCACCGCAGATCTTAGAGGAAGCATTGAAGCACCAACTTCTAGAAGCATTCAGTTCTCCGTGAGAGAGAACAACTGGCTAGATGGATTAGCCAGGGCAATGTATGAAGCTCTCGCACGTCTATGTGCCCTCAGCGTCAACAAGACCCAAGGAACCCGTTTTGCCCACTATGCAAGACGTGATTTCATGGGATTGCCAATGGAGATGCCGGGCCACCCCGACTTGAGGCGTCAAGTGGAGAACCATGACTTCTTGCTTCACGACAGACAACCGGAACTGGACAATGCTAGAGAGTTAGCCAACCACAACCGTGCCATTGCCGACCAGAAGGCCCAGACTTTCGCACTGCTTGTCCAGGACCGCCAGTCTCTTCGCTGTCAACGTGCCAAGAAGGATCGCACCATCGCCCGTCTTCGCAAGAAGGTGGCCGACCTCGAGAAGACTGTCAAGGAGTAGGAAGCTCAGCTCGCGGCAAAGGAAGAAGAAGATGAGGGGGAAGACATCCAAGGAGACATGGATTCTTACCTCAGCAATGATGATGATTTTCTGGCAGAGGATCCCGTGGACTTCTACACTGATGATGAGGACTCCGACTTCATCGACAATGAGTAGATGCACTAGAGCACTGTCGTAGCATGAGATGTATCGATCTCATTGTATCTTAGCTTGCAGAATGGTTCTTCAAACCATCTGTTTTCCCTTTGATTGTTGTGGTATGTGTTGTATCGTGTGCTTGCTTGCATGAATGAAAATTAAGTTAGTTGAAAAACCTGAGTCTAACTCAAAGTTTTAGATTTGAAAACCCCAAAACCATGAACCTTGGAAATTTCCCTCTCACCCCTATATCTCAATCTTCAGATGACTCGTGGGAACCAAGGAGGGAGCAGCTCGTCGCAAGACCCAATGCTGCAGATCTTGCAGAATCTCATAGCAGACCATGAAGCAAGCAGGGCAGAGCGTCAAGCCAACTTAGCAACACTTCAACAGATTGCCCAAATGGCTCTCGACAACCAAGGGCATGGAAATCAGGATCACTAGGGATCCAAACTCAAAAACTTTTAGAACACTAATCCCCCAATCTTCTATCAATCTGAAAACCCATTAGATGTTGATGACTGATTACAGACCATGGAAAACAACTTAGAAGTTGCCCGAGTTGATGAAAATGAGAAAGTTCTCTTCGCCACCCACTATCTGGCAGGAGATGCAAGAGCTTGGTGGAATAGCATCCGCAATATGAACCATGGTCAAGTGATGACATGGGAAGCATTCAAGGTCAAGTTCAGTCGCACCCACGTGCCGCAAGGTCTAGTCAACAGAATGAGAGATGAGTTCCATGAATTGAAGCAAGGAAGAATGATTGTGGTGGAGTATCATGACAGATTCCTGTCACTTGCCAGATATGCACCTGATGAGATCAACACGGAGGCCAAGAAGAAGGAGAGATTCTTGAACGGACTGCATGATGAGATGCAGACTGTCCTCGTCAACATCCATTTCCAGGATCTCGAAGAGCTAGTCGACTCTGTCATTCAGATGGAAGGGAAGATTAACCAGGCAAACGACAACCGCAAGCGTCGTATGATGCAGCAGTCTGGATCCAACAGTCACCAGAAGTACCGTCCCAACCCTTCACCAGGATATGCACCAAGGAACAACCGACCCCCAAATTCTCGCCCAAGCTACCCCAACCGTAGCGGAGGCAATGTGAAGTCCGGAAGAAACAATCACAACTCCGGCAATGCCAACAATTTCAACCGTGCACCTCCCAAGAACCACAACAACAACAACAACAACAACAACAACAACAACAACAACAACAACAACAGCAACACTGCACCCAGAACTGGCAGCAATGTTGTACCTGTCGCAGTCAAGGACAAGTCCCAGATCACTTGTTTCGAGTGTGGAGTAAAGGGTCACTACTCCAATGAGTGTCCCAAGAAGACTGCAGCCAATGCCAATGTGAATGCCCCAGCTCAGCAGCAGCGTTGTGTTCAACCAGGAAGGAGATTTGCCCCAGGGAACCCTCACAGCCGCAACGGCCGTCTCTTCCACATGAATGCAGAAGAAGCCCAGGAAGCGCCAGATGTAGTGCTGGGTATGTTTTCTGTCAACTCAGTTTTAGCAAGATTATTGTTTGATTCGGGAGCATCGCATTCATTTGTCACCGAAGAATTTGCATGCACTAGTAAGATTCGTCCAACCAACCTAAAGCATGTCATGATAGTTAAAATCCTGGGTTCAACAACCAAAGCTAGAAAAATTTGCAAAGTTGTACCTATCAGAATACATGGGATAGATTTTTATGCCAACTTAATTGTACTTGGAACCAAAGGTTTGGAAGTAGTACTAGGTATGGAGTGGATGTTAAGGCATAAAGGATTGATAGACTGTGCTAAGAAAGCCATCACCATGACCTGTAGTTCTTGAGTCACGGTAGAGCATATCTGTGAAACCTTACCCCAACAATTCAAGTGCAACCAGAGTGTAGCCTTGCCCACCATAGACCAAGTTAGAGTAGTCTGTGAATACCCCGACGTATTCCCAGATGAATTGCCAGGTATGCCCCCGGATAGGGATATTGAGTTCATTATCGAACTAATCCCCGGAACCGGACCTATAGCCCACAGACCCTATAGCATGAACCCCTCAGAACTAGTGGAACGGAAGAAACAGTTGGATGCTATGCTAGCCAAAGGTTTAATTCAACCAAGTGCATCGCCATGGAGATCACCAGTATTATTCGTCGACAAGAAAGATGGAGGCAACCATCTGTGCACAGATTACAGAAAGTTGAATGAGGTCACCATCAAGAACAAGTACCCCTTGACAAAGATAGAGGATCTATTTGATCAGTTGACTGGAGCTCAGGTATTCTCAAAGATTGATCTTAGGACTGGTTATCACCAACTTAAGATCCGTGCAACGGATATTCCGAAGATCGCCTTTACTACTCGCTATGGTTTATACGAGTATACGGTTATGTCTTTTGGATTAACCAATGCCCCTGCTTATTTCATGAATCTCATGAATAAGATCTTTATGAATTTCCTATATAAGTTTGTAGTTGTGTTTATCGACGACATCCTTATCTACTCCAAGTCCGAAGAAGAGCATGATCAACATCTAAGAGTTATCCTCGAAACCCTGAGAGAGCATCAGTTATATGCCAAGTTCAGCAAGTGTGAGTTTTGGTTGAAAGAAGTAGGATTCCTAGGACATATTGTGTCTGCTGGAGGAGTCTCTGTTGATCCCGCCCAGATCAAAGATGTCGAAGAATGGGAAGCCCCAACCACTCAAACCCAAGTCCGTGCATTTCTCGGATTAGCGCGATATTACCGCAAGTTTGTAGAAGGATTCTTGAGCATAGCCTGACCAATGACCCAAATGTTGAAGAAGGACAAGAAGTTTGAATGGACAGACAAATGTGAAGCCAGTTTCCAGGAGCTGAAGAGGAGATTGATATCAGCCCCAATTTTGGTCATGCCAGACATCAAGAAGCCGTTTGATGTGTATTGTGACACATCCAAGATTGGTCTAGGATGTGTATTGATGCAAGAAGGCAAAGTCATCGCGTATCTATCTCGACAACTGAAGCAGCATGAGCAGAACTATCTGACCCATGATCTTGAGCTAGCAGTTGTGGTTCTAGCACTAAAGACATTGTGTCACTATTTGATGGGTAATCGCTGTGAGATTTACTCAGATCATAAGGGCTTGAAGTATATCTTCACTCAGAAGGAGCTAAATATGAGGCAAAGAAGATGGATAGAGTTAACCAAGGATTATGACCTTGACATTCACTATCACCCCGGCAAAGCCAATGTGGTAGCGGATGCTCTTAGCAGATTGCCGTGTAGGCTTAACACCATGATCAAGGAGAAGCAACCCAGTTTGTATGAAGAATTAGAGCAGTTCAGAACTGAATTAGTTAGCAAAGGATTCTTAGCCAGCATTGAACTTCAACCCACTTTGATTAGCCAAATCAAGGAAGCCCAAAAGGGAAATGAAAGTATCGACGGAATCAAACGTCGTATTGGTACAGGAAAGGTACCTAGATTCACTAAAGACGAAGAAGGCGTATTGTGGTACAAAGGTCATATCTGTGTTCCAGCAGATTCGGAGCTGAAGGAGGTTATCATGAAGGAAGCTCACGATACTCTTTATTCTATCCACCCCGGAGGAACAAAGATGTATCAGGATTTGAAAGAGCAATTTTGGTGGCACAAGATGAAGAGAGAGATCGGAAGCTACATCGCCAAATGTGACATCTGTCAAAGAGTCAAGGCAGAGCACCAGAGACCTGCAGGAATGTTGCAACCATTGCAGATTCTGGATTGGAAATGGGATTCCGTCGGAATTGACTTTATCACCGGTTTGCCTGCGTCTAGTAGGGGAAATGACTCAATCTGGGTCATAGTTGATAGACTGTCCAAGGTGGCCCACTTTATACCTGTCAAGACCACTTAGCAGAGTGCAAAGTTAGCAGAGTTGTACATTGCTAGGATTATTAGTCTGCATGGAACCCCCAAGACCATAGTATCAAATCGAGGAACCCAGTTTACCTCGAGATTTTGGCAGAAAGTTCAGGAAGGATTAGGAACCAAGTTGAACTTCAGCACCGCATATCACCCGCAAACAGATGGACAGACTGAGAGAGTCAACCAGATCCTAGAGGATATGCTTAGAGCTTGTGTGTTGGAATATGGATCAAAATGGGAAGACTGCCTGCCTTTCGCAGAATTCTCATATAACAACAGTTATCAAGCTAGTTTGCAAATGGCACCATTTGAATTCCTATACGGAAGAAAGTGTCGTACCCCTTTGAATTGGTCGCAAGTAGGAGAGAGTCAGATCTTCGGACCCGACATTCTCCGAGAAGCAGAAGAGAAAGTTCACAAAGTCCGTGAGCACCTCAAGACCGCCCAATCCAGACAGAAGAGTTATGCTGACAAGAGAAGGAGAGACCTGACTTTCAATGTCAGAGACTTTGTATATCTCAAGGTTTCACCATTGAAGGGAACTCAACGCTTTAGTCTGAAGGGAAAGTTAGCCCCCAGATATATCGGACCTTTCAAGATTCTGAACCGTCGAGGAGAAGTATCGTATTAGCTGGACCTTCCTAAAGAGATGTCAGCCATCCACAATGTGTTCCATATCTCGTTACTTCGCAAATGTCTGGAAATGCCCGAGAAGACTGAAGTTTTCAAGAACATCGATCACTGAGTTGTAGAAATCAACAATGATCTGACTTATCGGGGAGTAACCATCCGTATCTTAGAAGAAGCCTACAGAACTACCAGGACCAGGAGTATCAAGTTTCTCAAGATTCTGTGGAGCAACCATACCGAGGAGGAAGCTACTTGGGAGCGAGAAGATTACATTAGGACAGAGTTCCCAGATCTCTTTAGTTCCTAGTTTTCTTTGTAAATCTCGGGACAAGATTTTGTTTAAGGGGGGAAGGTTTGTAACATCCCAAAACTTCAATCCAAGCTTATCAAGATCAAATCAACCAAAAATGGGGTTAACAAAAACTTTTCCAAACTTAAAATGAAAGCATTCATATATGTGTGCATTTAAAAATAGGAGTTGTTTGAATTGCCATGATTGAGTGATACAATGCTTGAAAAATGTTTCTTAGGTGATTTAAATATCATCTACATCTTTCCCAAACTTTTCCTAAAGAAAATCAACTCAAAAAGAATTAAAAAAGAGGAATGGTCATTTTGGCCATTTTAATCCACTACACTACTTTGAGTGTTCCTAGCACTCATTTCTTAACAGAAACAATTCTTGATCTTTGTACCCCTTGCTAGTACACATAATGAGGCACCAAGGCCCACCTTTTGATCTGCTAAAAACATTCTTTTACTTATTTTAAATGACATTTGAAAATTGAATCTAATGCATATGCATAGATCACCCCTATTTCAAAACCCATCCTTTTGAGCTCCACTTTCAAAACCCTTGCACCCAGAGACTACCTAGCACTAGTGGAGATCACTCAAAAAATTTGAAACCAAAATTTAAAACTTTTTCTCTTTCGGCCATTTTGTCAAACACCTTTTCTGGCAGGATCATATTGGCCTAACTAATAATGTTTTGGGCTGATTTTGTCTAGCAATTTGGAAGTGCTTTGATCATCTTGTCCCCCCTCTAGCCCAACCAGACCCACACCAGCATCTCCCCTACCCCCTAGCTACACTGCCATGCCATGCCGAGCACCCTCTCGCCGGTCGACCGTGCACTCGCCGCAGCAGCCCTCTCCCGCCTCTCTCTCCATGTCTAGGAGGTAGCCCACACCTCACCGCCCCTCTCTGTCCCCTGCCCGAGCCAAGCCCTGCCATGGACCACCGAGGAAAGCCCGTGCCCAGTGCCACCGCACCATGCCGGTGCCGCCCCCAGAGCGCGTTCTGTCCCCGCTCGCACAGACCGCCCCTTGGCCGCAGCCCGCGCCCGCCGCTCCGCCACGACCTGGAGAACACCCCAGACACCCCCGCTGGCCACCCAACGCCTCACAGCCACCCCTCACCGTGGACACCGCCGCCTCTGCCGCTCAGAGCGCCACCTCGCCCAGACCACATGCCATCGCCCCTACGGCCGCATTCAATGCCTAGAGCACCGCCAGGGAACCGCACGTCGATCGCCACCTGCAGCCATGCCTCTACCCCGCCGTAGCCATGTCGCCACCGTCGCCTGCCCATCCCGCTCGGTCTCACCGTCGGGCCTATAAAAGGAGCCCTCCCCAGCCTCTTCTCTCCACACCATTCCACTCCCCTCACCTCTTTGAGCCTCACCCACCTCAACCTGGAGCAAGGCGAGCTCTGCCTCGCCGGAATTGGAGCCGGAGCCGCCGCCTCTGGAGGAGAAGGGTGCCGCTGATTGCGACCACCCCAAGCTCCGCCGCAACCGTGCCTCGCCTCGCCGTCGTCTTCCACTTTGTTTGCCCGCCTCGCCGACCCCGCTGGAGCCCTGGTATGTCCCCAGCAGACCCCCACCGAGCCGCTATGGTTCGAGCTCACCGGCGACCTGTTCGTCGTCGACGGCGACCCTCTGCCGTAGATCTGCCTTCTAATCCTACGGCCCGCAGCACGCGTACCGTTTCGCGTGTTAAGTGCCGCTGACAAGCGGGGCCCCCTGTCAGCTGAGCCCTGTGCCGCTGAGCGCTACTGGCCCGGCCCAAGTCATTTCCCGCGCTAGCCCACCCGTTCAAATCTGGATTTTTCTTTTTAGTTAAATCTAGTTTTTGTCCACTATTTTAAAATTCAATTCTGGGCGTTTGACAACTCCAAATTACATGACACAAATTTTTCCTGAAAGGTATTAAGATGATCTATTCAAGCCCGTTGGATTTAATTCAATTAGAGTTATAGATCTCTCCTAATAAAAATAAGAAGACAGAAGCATTTGCAACTTGCAACATTTTTATAAAATCAACAAAGTTAGCTTTTGAGTTGATTCCAACTCTCAAAAATCACATTTCATCATATCTATCTAAATATGTAATAATATTAAGGTTTACATGCAGTGACTTTGGACTAGTACCCAAATAATGCTATATAGGCATTTCTAGTCACTTTAAATCATTAAATAATGAACTTAAACCAAAGTAATATTGATCCAACCTTTAAATTCTCATTCCCACATGTTAGGATATGTGGTGATGACATGTGTCAACATGATCCCATATTTTAAGTGGTGAATATTAAATCTTAGTAAATTTTTCAATGAGTAGAAATTACTTTTCTAAAATAAAAAGAATGAAACTATGGAATTAAACTTGTGATGCTTGTGATGATAATAGATCATCAAATGTGTGCCTTAGAATGCTACTTAGCCTAGTTAAGTATTGTTTGGTGATTGTGCACTCCCTATGTATTTATAGACGATAGTACCGACCAAGCTTTTGATGAGGAGGAGTTCTACCAAGAAGAAGAAGAAGAAGAAGAAGAAGAAGAAGAAGAAAACTTCAACCACTGCACCAACTAAGGCAAGCCACCATTAACAGTGCAAGCTAACACTTGCAAGTTTAGTGCTTAGCAAGATAGGACCAAACTAGATGGTTTTTGCAAAGAAGCCTTAAGCATGCCTTGATCACACTCCCTTTTTGACTATTAGTACCCCAAGTCTTAGTTACAAGTTTTACTCCCTTAGCTTACACCAAGTTCTTTACTTAGTTTGAAGGTAGCATAAAAAGTATAAAACTTGACCTATTTAGAACCCTTTAGATGTCATTCTATGGCATGAGATTGAACCCATCTTTTCCACCTTAGTGAACACTCTTAACTTAGTAGTTAGAGTAGATCAAAAACTTGAGTCACTTTAGATGGGAACACTTGGTGAAAATGAATTATGAAAACCTTGGAATGATGAGTCATTCTATTGAGATGTTTTGACATGTGTTGAGAAAACACAAATGGTTGATGATGATGAAAATGTTGAGGCATGAGCCTTAACCCTTTTATAAAACTGATGGTTGGATTCGGATGCGATACCATTCCAAATTTACCGTATAACCACACTACCTGAATTGGGTAAGGCTTGGCTGGAAATTTATATGCATTAGTATTAGTTCCCTCACGGGAGAGGTCTGAGCTGAGGCTACCTCTCATGATGTCCACCTATGCAGTGCCCAAGATGACTGATGGTCATGGTTGGGAGGCCATGCTCATAGGAGAGGTGCTTATACTAGGGTGTGTAAAGGGAAGGTTATGTTTGATTATCTGCATACTAAGTATGATGATTCAGGGTTACCCCTGAAAGATGTATTGAATCTTGTGGTGAAAGTGTACCACCTCTGTAGAGTGTCAAACTATTCGAATAGCCGCATCCGCGGTTATGGACAGTTGGAATGGCCATAATGTTTCGTTGTCAGATGTTTTCCAAATACTTTGGAAAGAATGATGAATCTTGACTTGACCACAACAGGGTTGTGTTATGACAATAGCTTCCCAACTTAAGTAATTTTAGGACTTTACTTTATCTTTCTTGGTTTCTGAACTCAGCTTAGGTTTCAAACTTAACTTTATAGTTAAACTTAGAGTTAGCTCTTTAACTTAGAACTTTATACTTGGTAGTGGTAGTTTGCAAGAACTTAAAGAGTACTCATGGCTTTTGTCCCTGGCTATTATCATGGCCAGACTATGAAGGAGACTATCAAGATGATGGCCAACAGGACGGCTATGATAACTAGGACCATCTGCCTTCATCAGCATTGCCTATGCCCCTGAAGATGGACCCCACCGCTACGCTTATCTTTTATTTCCGCTACTTGTTGTAGTAAGACTGGATCATGAGATCCTTATTTGTGTAAGACCTTATGTATGGTTTGTAATGGATGATGTACTGTGATATCCAATCCGTTATGTCTCGCAAAAATGGTAATCCTGGGATTGCGAGGTATGGCATAACGGGCATCTGGGATTGACATTCACGGTCTTCGTAGCCGCACATTCGATGCTTTCCTCGGCAATCGCGTTTGCGGCTGAGGTCGTCGTCATTGTCTGAGTGGACGTGGTTGTTTTTCACCGAGACCTCTCCATCAGGCCACATGTTCGTGATCTCCATCAGGTGGTCAATTGTTTTGGGCTTCGAGCGGCCCAGCTCCTCCCTGAGCTCTCTGTAGCATACGCCACCGTTGAACGCGTCGATTGCGCGGTCCTCAAACATGTCCTCTGCATAGTTTTTAATGATGGACCACCACTAGATATAGGAGCGCAGTGATTCGATGAGCTTTTCATAGCAGGCCTTTATCTCTTCGATTGGTGCAGGCCTCTTGTAAGTGCCCATGAAGTTTCGTACGAAGCTGTAGACCAGCTCCTCCTAGTTGCATATCGACCCGCTGGGGAGATTATTGGGCCACGCGCGAGTAGTGCCCTGCAGCTGCAGCTGGAGGCACTACATGGTCGTGCTTTTGTTTCCGCCATGTAGCCTGGCGAAGGAGATGTGGTCCTCCAGCCAGATCTCCGGGTCTTGGAGGCCGTCGAACTTTGGGTTCTCCGACGGGAGTTTGAACCCTTTAGGCATTCGTGTTTGCCATATGGCCCTACTAAAGCAGCTGACGCCTCAGAGCTCCATTCTTTCATCCCCTGAGTCTGTTGAGCGGGCGCGCCTTGCACGCATCTTGTCGACCTTGCGTTGTGTGATGTCATCATGTGCGTCGTTTTCATGATCATGTCGATGTGAGCAGAGTAGCCGCGATAGGTCATGCTCGTCATCGCTAGAGGAGAGAGAGTAGTACTTTGCTAGAGCCTTGCTTTTCTTCGGCTCTGGCATAAGATCTTTGGTGAGTGCAGCTTTGACGAGTCCCAGGCTAGCGATCGTAGATTGGTCCATGGTGGATCGTTGATCCCCAGCTGGCCGCTGATTGTTGAGCAGGTACATGGTGGTTGCTGACACCGCTGCTTGCGGTGTTTTAGGGAGCACATTACCCGTAAATCCACCGTCATGAACGAGAAGTCAAGGGCCTGAGTGGCCTCATCTCTCTCCTTGTCGTTGAGTTGGGCCAGTCGAGAGCGCCTTTTGGCGGCTGCATAGTCGTTTCCCTTGGAAGAGGACTGTGGGCTCTCCGGATTATCCATCCGAGAAATCCCTGTTACGTATATATCCACGTTCCCATGATCAGTGAGCCGTGGAACATAACCGACAAGTATCATTACATCATCCGAGACATAAAGAATTACAAGACTTACATAAATGCCATTATGGCTACACCATCCTTAGCAGCGGCACAACATCATACGCAGATCCCAATCGTGCCTCAACCTACAGGCAGCTGACTGGGTAGACAGCCTAGCTCACTGGACGTCACCTGAATTCTTCCGAAGTCGAACCTCTGAAAGTCTAGCCAAGTAAATAGCCAGGGACAAAGCCGTGAGTACTTCTGAATGTACTCGCAAACCACCAGGATAAATGACATAAGAAAATGCAAGTCTAGCTGTGGCGAGATAGCTCTCTCTGGGGTTGTTTTTGAAAAACCTAGACTACCTCTTGTTGTTATGGCATCTCCATATCTTTGTTGACAAAGAGTTTTGAAAACATGCCTTTGTTTATAAGTTAAGACATCTCCATATCTATGTTGAAAAAGAGTTTAAAAAACAGTTTTGGAGTAGAAAACCCTTTTTAAGCCTTTTTGACCATTTCGGGTCAAACAACATTTTTTTAAGCTCAGGTTCCCCCAGAACCTTCATCCTCTTCATCCTTGTTTCCCAAACAAGCATAGTTTGGGTACTCCTAGCCAACACCTTTACAACCGTCCTTGACCGTGGACACGGCTATTCGAATAGATTATACTCTGCAGAGTTTGCGCACTTTCCCCACAAGAATCAATACGTCCGCCGGGATACAACCACGGCCCACTACCACTGTAGATGGGGGTCCGGATAATCAAACCTAACCTTTCGCTTGTCGATCCTAGCAAAGGCATGCTTTTCCTTTTGGGTTTGTTCTCCCCGGCAACGAATATGTGGCTCCCAGCCATAGTCCTGCCTTCCGTACACACGCATACCCAAGCCGCAACTTGGCGTATACCTTAAATCTGGTGACTCCACTTCCTTCCGTACTCCAAGTCATACCGTCTGCGGGAGACCCAATTGTTGCACCGGCCTCCTGCCAGAACAGGCTCACTCTTGCCGAAGCAAGCAACAGGCTTCATATCCGAGATCTGGTAGCGCCTGCCCGGAATTCCAGGGATCTCTCCCTATAAGCATGGTACAAGCTGCCTCGGCTAATCCAGACAAACTAGGAGCTAAGCCCCAGCACCTAGGGTAATGTGGTTGCACTGATAGAAATTGTTCCGGTAAATGCGTAGTACATCCCTTCACTTTCTTATTTCTCATCATTACCAATCTTTTGTTAAAGACTCCACTGGGAACGATGCCTCTTCCCAGGGGTTTTACAAAGCCGTTTTGAAACATTTGTAGTAGGGTAAATCCCCGAAATAGTTTATTTTCTCAAAACCAGGGTTTCCAAAGAGGTAGGATGCTAACCATCATCCTCTCGATCTAAAGGGATAAATTGGTAGGTACAACAAGGGGGTGCCACGAGGAACACAAAGTCATAACTTAGAGGGGCCAAGTTATATCGCATTATTTATAAAACAAGACATGCAGGTAGATAATGCAGTTTATAAAAAGGATACAAAACAGGTAAAAGAGAGTAGGACAAGTATCAGAGTTCAGGAATGGTCGATTGCCTGTGGTCAGCAATAAGTCCCTGGACTTCTTTATATAACCAAGAATACCCAATAATGGTAAAAAAGTCCCTTCCTTCTTGTCGTCAAACACTCACACTATCGTCATCATCGAGTATAGATGCAAACAGACAATATCACAATCAATACAAGGCATTCATGCATCAAACCATACAGCAAACAAGCATACTGAATACTACTGAATTTGGTAGGTTTTGGAGGAGTGGAATACTGGGAGTGGAAATTACTAGATTGCCATTGTAGTGTTTTTTCTCTTGGAAGATAGATGTCTAGGATAAATACCAAGAACTTGGAGTGGGGTTCTGAGGTCTGTAGGGTACCAATGTGCAGCAATGATATCCTCAGATAGGTTTTGACAAAGCAAAACCAATACAAGTGGTTTCACTTGGTTATCAAATACCTAGATTTAATTATGATTTTTATAGTGGTAATAACTCTAGTTTGAGGAAATAATTCACCAGAAGAGTTCTGGAGCTCCAAAAATTATTCCCTTGGGTTAGGTAGTGTTTGATGTACGGGACCACCTAGAGTTGGAATCTTTTCAAAAGAATTACCAGAATGCCCTCAGGAAATTCCCAAAGGCAGTTATGTATGGTTTTTCTCTTTTTCACTAGATTAATTCTACAGAAGCTATTGAGTTGATTACAGGGGCATGTGATAGGTACTTAGAATATCTTTCTGTAGGAATTGGATTCACTCTTTTTGGAGTTGTCAAACTCCAAGAGTGATTTATTTAGTGAAAATACTACTTACAGAAGTATTTAAATCACTAAAATTTAGCCAGAGTTCAATAACTTCTAAGCTGCTAGGGTTTGATAGATTATGATACTAGGAGGTACTGGGAGGTGGATTCAGGTCATTACCACATTTGGTTTGACCTAGGGAATTTATCCAAGGCATATAAAGGCTATTCTTGTTATTTTTGCTATGGGCACAATACTGTTCACCTTGGCATAAGACCTATGCTAGGTGACAGGTATATCAAATACCTTCCAGTAGATTCTTGTTCCATCTCAATTGGATATATAAAAATCTCAGAGAATTTATATGGTGTTAAGTACACCTTGTTGTAGAATAAGTTCTAGCAATTAATGGAAATTAGTTTGGACTTGGGGTTGCCTCTGCATGTTTGAGAAAGCATCCGAGATCTACCAGAAATTTGAATCTTTTCATTTGGATTTTATTTACATTTTCTAAAGGATTTAATCCTACCGATCTGTTTCTAGATCTGGAATAAAAAGAAAAGACCACAGGGCAAGCTAGGCTGGATCTGGGGCTACTAGGCCGGCCGGGAGGGAAGCGGCACACGGGGCGACGCGCGGGAGCCTATGGCTTGAACCAGCCAGGCGGGGCCCGACGGTCAGCGAGCGAGGGCGGCCTAAGCGGTATCAGCCAGATCTGGCCGTCGGTTTAAGAAGGGTATGTGGTGGTGCTGGATCAGAGAGGGAGGGGGTGGAAGCTGTGGTGATTAATTGAAGTTGATCCTTGTAAGATCTTGCTTGTCTCTCTCTCTCTCTACTAGTACAAGGGCAAATGGGCAATGTTGGGGGTGGAGCTACAGTGCTCATGACCAGGGGAGTGTTGGGTGCTGTGGGGGAGTGCTTGACAAGCCTCGTGGGGATTTGGTCCTAGTTTGGGTCAAGTTTGCTTGGTTTGCAAACTTTTGATCACAAGAGGGCTTGTGAAGGAAGTTCCAAATTTTGCATTGGATAGAGTGGGGAGATGGTACTGGTGGTTAGATGAGGTTAGAATACACCTCTAGGAATTACGTGGGATTTTTCAGACGAGCTTTAGTCCACTTGAATCCATTTATTCAAAAAGGGCAGAAGTGGATTCTAGAAGATCATTTGATAAATTTACACTGGACAAGGGTGGAGTTTGGTTTGAGATTTTCCCAAATGTGAATACACACTTAGGGGAAATTTCCCAAGATTTATTGGGGATTAAAAGTATTTAAGACAATTATTATCCCAATTCATCCATTTAAGAAAATGGGCAAAAAGAAATAATAAAGCTTCTCAAAAATATTTATTTTGGAGTTGGGAATAAAGGGTGTGATATATGGAACTCACTTGAGCCGAAAGTTAGAGAAGTGCTTTGGCAAAGACCAAACTTTACTTTATGGAGGGAGTTTTGGAGATTTTGACTATTAAAGGAATTAAATAGATTTGGAGCCATAATAATTATGGATAATATTTGATAAATCTTGATGATCAAGTTAGTGGGTTTATACAAGGTTTATCAAGCATTTTCAACCTTGAGAGATGGAGATCCATCTTGATTTTGGTGGATTACTCTAGATTAGGGATCTAGGGAGGTGTTAATTTTATACCATCAAAACATGGTTAGAGTCTGGAACTCAAAGCTCACCTTGATGCAAGGGGTAGATGAATAGGTAGACCAAGTCATATAGGTGATCATGGCAGAAAGAGTTTGAATTAATTGCATTTGAGATGACCTAGAAATGTTGGCAAACTTTGTTGAAATTAAGGCTGCTATACCAGATGACTCATGATGCCTTATAAACCATGTGGGTTTAATAAGCTCAGGGATCCACTTGGAACAAGTGAAGTAGTTTTTGGTAGACCTATATGAGTATATCACAACCATGCAGAGAGTTGGTCCATAGAAGGTTGGATGGTGATGTGGGCTTCTATCAAATTAGGCATGATGACTAGATTTGCAGGAAAAGTTATTTTCTTGCCTGCAAAATCATCAAGAACAAGTGGGTTGAAGGATGATCTAACCAAGTACAAATGTGGGCCTTGCTAGTCCTTAGAATGGTTATCAAGATGGTTCAGGTGCATTTCCAAAACTGCACATGGTTTGAGAAAGGGAGGCATCCAAAAAGGTGATGTTGGAACAGCTTCCAGACTTGGCCAAATTTGGCAATTTTGAGGATTTTGACTAGAGTATGAGAAGGAATGCTTTTGGAGGAGTTGCCAGGTATCAAGGCATCATCAAGTGGATGAAGTTGAAGTATAGACTGAGTAGAAGGGATCCATGCTTGATATTGGTCTTCATGGACTGGGAATCTTCTAGAATGGAATTCTTCAGAATTGATCTGGCTAAGGGTTTTACGTGATCACTTAGTATCTAGAGATTTGATCTTGCTTTGCAAACTTGCTTAGGGTGTGGGGATTTGGAAACCTCTTGATCCTAGTGATGAGCTCCTAGAGTGGCTCATACTACTTCCTAAGCAATCAAAACAAACAGCAGATCAAGGCAACTCATCTTACAAACAAAGTAAACCTACTTCTATGGCCACCATCAAGCTTAGCTTGAGGTAAGGATGGGTATTTTGAAGAGGTTGAGTTCTGAATAAGGTGAGAGTTCTTGGTATCTCTACCAATAGTAGAATTTCACAAGCTTTGAAAGGGGGTTTTGGGGAAGACCAGAGCTAAAGTTAGTTGAGGGTTCTGTCTTGAAAACATAAGGAGATTATATTATATATCTCTCCATAGTTTTGTCATTAGAAGCTACTAAAATAGTTTTAGTTGCATAAACATCTTGGCTCATGTTTTGAAATGCCAGAACGTTTGAGAATATGTCAAATGAGCCAGGATAGTTTTGGTAAATAGCTTTCGTCAACTGATGGTGAGGTAAGGAGTATCATACGGTATACACTCACATACACGAGCACAAACAAATAACAAGCAAGCACTGCACCAAAGAACGAGAAAAAGTTTTTGTTCCCCCTAATTTTTTGCATTCTGGACAACTAATCAGGGTTGCTGAAATTGGGATGTTACAGATCTTTCCCCTTAAAAGAATCTCGTCCCGAGATTCGGGAGAGTAGGGTTAGGGGATTTGCCTTGGAGGTAGTGCTAGGTGTTTCTTGTGTACTAACTTGCCGACATAGTCTTTGAACAGGGTTGCTTTGAAAGTGAGGTTGATCTTCAATTGCCTTGACAGCACAAGTGTTGAGCTGGCTTCAACCAGGATTGCGAGGAGGGATCTTCCGGATGTTAGGATTTATGGCGCATGTCTTAAGGGATTATTGCCTTCTAGTATACGTCCTTGGGTCCAACTATTGGATTGTTTTCTGGCAGAGGGTGATTCCATTTCACGGAAAAGACATAGTCTTTCCCCCTTAGGATTAGACGGGGGTAGATCGGAGAATTACAAACCGGGGACATCCTTATGGGGGGCGGCAAAAGATAGTTCTTAAGGTAGCGGACATCAGCTTAGGAGAGGGTAGCGTCATAGGTGTCGTTCTAGGGGGTGGGATATGGGCTAGTTTCTTACAAGTTGCACTTGTCGACATTCAGGGAGTCCTAAAGTGAGTTAAGGAACTTCTCTCTATCTTTACTTCCACGGGTGTTGTCGCTTGCGGATGCACGGGAAATCTTCAGTCTTGAGTTGCAGGGCTGCGAGCGGTAAGGTGAACATCTTTTCTGAAGATAAGAGCCATGGGTGCTTTCGGGCTTCTCTTTCGCGGCAGTCTTGATGGGTTTTCTCTCGGGGGGCATTCTCGGCTGAAGTGACCGGGTAGTCCACACGTGAAGCAGGGGCTCTTCTTCCGGCATAGCTAAGTTGACGACTTTTCTATGCTGACATCGGGAGGTTGGCATGCCTTGCTAATGAGGGGATATATTGGGCATTTGATAGGGACGTGGTCTTGGCCTTCGCAGAGGAAACAAGTGAAAAACCGAGTTGGACACACTTTGGACGAGTGAGGTTTTCCGCAGTTTGGGCAGTGGCCGGAACATCTTCTGGCTTGGTGTCTTCCATCTCCACAACGGCTACATGCCTTCTTCGAGCTTCCAGTCTCCATGGCCATCCTGGGGGGGTTTCGGTTGGTGGTACACGCTCCGGGTTGGGTCTGATGTAACGTCTTGGGTAAAACACACAAGAAGGAAGCAAAACAATCAAGCATAGCAATCCAAGGAAGTTATTACACACTCAACCCAGACTGCACCCGAGGGTGCTAATAGTACTTAAGCATTACAAAACGCATTCGGGGACGATACATGACTCTACCCTATTGCTAGTTGGGCGAGTACCGCAACGCGGGTGATTACTCGGAGGGTGCCTCGGTGGTGTTTGTTGCTGACTCCGGGGGAAAGGGTCCCAGTAAATGCAGATCCCCTGGGGTATGCGGGATGTTCAGCTTGTCTTCAGTGAAGGTGAGAGTGGTGCCTTCCCAAGTTGCAGGGTTGGATGCTGACTCGGTCGGAGCAGGTGACTATGCGATAGGGTGGTGCTCATTGAGGAAGGAGAGTTCGTCGTCAGTCCCGGGATTCTCGTCTTCAGGGGTTGGGGGTACTTCAATGGTTAGCTTCTTCTCCAAGCGAGCATTGGTGGCTTTCAGACTTCTTTCACGCTTATGGAGTAGGTTGATATCCATCTTTAGAAGCAGATTCTCACGCCTGGCCTTGTCAAGATCTTCCTGGGAATGTTGGAGTAGGTATTCCATGTTCTCTAGCTGATTCCCGATGCAGCAAGTGAGGAATGACTCGGTGGGAAGTCCATCTTGGTCGCGCTTTCCAAACAGGTGGTAGGGGGTATCCTTCAACTCATCTTCGTGGACCTTGCAGAGGCGCGCCATGATCTCCTGTATGGCTCATACCATGCCGTCTACCCAGTTGCTGTCAAGGAAGGTGAAGATTGTGGGTGCAGTGTCTTCATCGGGGGAGGGAATCACATCCTTGATAACCCATTGCATCACATTGGTGTTACTGCGAGGAAGTTTGGTTCCCTCAATTGTTGGCGCGGGCCTCTTGACTAACTTCAGCAGGTTGTGAAGTTGCTCTTCAAATGGCCAGAAACTCTCTCCAATGATGATGCGCTCCGAGCGGAAAGAGGCCATCTATAGTAGATTTTTGAGATGGGGTTTGGGTTAGTGACGAGTGTGCAGGATTTTAACATTAGGAAATCATATTAGTGCAAGTAGTTTTCCAAATGGAGGGGAAAAGACAAAAGCACTTTTGCAAATAGTCAAATTTTCTCCCTTGTCTTTTGAAAATAGGTTTGTTGTTTCCTGTCTAACGTCCATGCTAACTAAGGTCTCCAACAATCAGGATGGCTCTAATACCAAGTATGTGGGCTCCCCGGATTATCCATCCAAGAAATCCTTGTTATGTATATATCCATGTTCCCATGATCAGTGAGCCGTGGAACATAACCGACAAGTATCATTACATCATCCGAGACATAATGATTTACAAGACATACATAAATGCCATTATGGCTACACCATCCTTAGCAGCGGAACAACATCATACGCAGAGCCCAATCTTGCCTCAACCTACAGGTAGCTGACTGGGAAGACGGCCTAGCTCACTGGACCTCACCTGAATTCTTCCAAAGTCGAACCTCTGAAAGTCTGGCCAAGTAACTAGCTAGGGACAAAGCCGTGAGTACTTCTGAATGTACTCGCAAACCACCAGGATAAATGACATAAGGAAATGCAAGTCTAGCTGTGGCGAGATAGCTCTATCTGGTTTGTTTTTGAAAAACCTAGACTACCTCTTGTAGTTATGGCATCTCCATATCTTTGTTGAAAAAGAGTTTTGAAAACATGCCTTTGTTTATAAGTGAAGACATCTCCATATCTATGTTGAAAAAGAGTTTAAAAAACAGTTTTGGAGTAGAAAACCCTTTTTAAGCCTTTTTGACCATTTCGGGTCAAACAACATTTTTTTAAGCTCAGGTTCCCCCAGAACCTTCATCCTCTTCATCCTTGTTTCCCAAACAAGCATAGTTTGGGTACTCCTAGCCAACACCTTTACAACCGTCCTTGACCGTGGACACGGCTATTCGAATAGATTATACTCTGCAGAGTTTGCGCACTTTCCCCACAAGAATCAATACATCCGCCGGGATACAACCACGGCCCACTACCACTGTAGATGGGGGTCCGGATAATCAAACCTAACCTTTCGCTTGTCGATCCTAGCAAAGGCATGCTTTTCCTTTTGGGTTTGTTCTCCCCGGCAACGAATATGTGGCTCCCAGCCATAGTCCTGCCTTCCGTACACACGCATACCCAAGCCGCAACTTGGCGTATACCTTAAATCTGGTGACTCCACTTCCTTCCGTACTCCAAGTCATACCGTCTGCGGGAGACCCAATTGTTGCACCGGCCTCCTGCCAGAACAGGCTCACTCTTGCCGAAGCAAGCAACAGGCTTCATATCCGAGATCTGGTAGCGCCTGCTTGGAATTCCAGGGATCTCTCCCTATAAGCATGGTAAAAGCTGCCTCGGCTAATGCAGACAAACTACGAGCTAAGCCCCAGCACCTAGGGTAATGTGGTTGCACTGATAGAAATTGTTCCGGTAAAGGCGTAGAACATCCCTTCACTTTCTTATTTCTCATCATTACAAATCTTTTGTTAAAGCCTCCACTGGGAACGATGCCTCTTCCCAGGGGTTTTACAAAGCCGTTTTGAAACATTTGTAGTAGGGTAAATCCCCGAAATAGTTTATTTTCTCAAAACCAGGGTTTCCAAAGAGGTAGGATGCTAACCATCATCCTCTCGATCTAAAGGGATAAATTGGTAGGTACAACAAGGGGGTGCCACGAGGATCACAAAGTCATAACTTGGAGGGGCCAAGTTATATCGCATTATTTATAAAACAAGACATGCAGGTAGATAATGCAGTTTATAAAAAGGATACAAAACAGGTAAAAGAGAGTAGGACAAGTATCAGAGTTCAGGAATGGTGGCTTGCCTATGGTCAGCAATAAGTCCCTGGACTTCTTTATATAACCAAGAATACCCAATAATGATAAAAAGAAGTCCCTTCCTTCTTGTCATCAAACACTCACACTATCGTCGTCATCGAGTATACATGCAAACAGACAATATCACAATCAATACAAGGAATTCATGCATCAAACCATACAGCGAACCAGCATACTGAATACTACTGAATTTTGTAGGTTTTGGAGGAGTGGAATACTGGGAGTGGAAATTACTAGATTGCCATTGTAGTGTTTTTCTCTTGGAAGATAGATGTCTAGGATAAATAACAATAACTTGGAGTGGGGTTCTGAGGTCTGTAGGATACCAATTTGTAGCAATGATATCCTTAGGTATGTTTTAACAAAGCAAAACCAATACAAGTGGTTTCACTTGTTTATCAAATACCTAGATTTAATTATGATTTTTATAGTGGTAATAACTCTAGTTTGAGGAAATAATTCACCAGAAGAGTTCTGGAGCTGCAAAAATTATTCCCTTGGGTGGTTAGGTAGTGTTTGATGTAGTGAACCACCTAGAGTTGGAATAATGTCAAAATTATTAATAGAATGCCCTCAGGAAATTCCCAAAGGTAGTTCTGTATGGTTTTTCTCTTTTTCACCAGATTAATTCTACAGAAGCTATTGAGTTGATTCCAAGGGCATTTGATAAGTATTTAGAATATCTTTCTGCAGGAATTGGATTCACCCTTTTTTGGAGTTGTGAAACTCCAAGAGTGATTTATTTAGTGAAAATACTACTTACAGAAGTATTTAAATCACTAAAATTTAGCCAGAGTTCAATAAATTATGAGCTGCTAGGGTTTGATAGATTCTGATACTAGGAGGTACTAGGAGGTGGATTCAGGTCATTACCACATTTGCTTTGACCTAGGGAATTTATCCAAGGCATATAAAGGATATTCTTGTTATTTTTGCTATGGGCACAATACTATTTACCTTGGCATAAGACCTATGCTAGGTGACAGGTATATCGAATACCTTCTAGTAGATTCCTGTTCCATCTCAATTGGATATATAAAACTCTCAGAGAATTTATATGGTGTTAAGTACACCTTGTTGTAGAATAAGTTCTAGCAATTAATGGAAATTAGTTTGGACTTGGGTTGCCTCTGCATGTTTGAGAAAACATCCGAGATCTACCAGAAATTTGAATCTTGTCATTTGGATTTTATTTACATTTTCTAAAGGATTTAATCCTAATGATCTGTTTCTGGTTCTGGAATAAAAAGAAAAGACCACGGGGCAAGTTGGGCTGGATCTGGGGCTACTAGCCGGCCAGGAGGGAAGCGGCCCACGGCGCACGGAGTGACGCGCGGGAGCCTGGGGCTTGAACCTGCCAGGCGGGGCCCGACGGTCAGCGAGCGAGGGCGGCCGAAGCGGTATCAGCCAGATCTGGCCGTCAGTTTAAGCTGCGATGGACGGGGGAGCATCGTCGTGCTCGACAGAGTAGAGCTCGCGGCGGCGGAACCCTAGCACATCGGAGAGGGAGGCGGGAGATCACTAGAGGGCTTGGGAGGCGACGGGGAGGGCGCAGGGCGACGCGGTCGACGAGGGCGAGCAGATCGAGGGGCGCCACGGCGGGGGAGGTCCACGGGAGGAAGCTCGCGCGACGGTGGCCGAGGATGACCTCGTCGGAGCTCGCTGGCGAGGACGGAGGAGTCGTTCCTGGACAAAAAGGAGGGCATAGTCAGGTAGAGGAGGAGGAGGGGAACTCGTGAGCAGACATGCAGAGGAAAGGGAGCATGGGAGAAGGAGCCTTGCTCGATTTTTGAAGGAGGCAGAGAGCTCCTTCTTCTTCCTCCTTCAGACAACACAGAGCAATGGAGAGGGAGGGAGTGCTAGGGAGGTAAGTGGAGGTGGGGGAGCAAATGAGGGGCAGGGGCTCGCTGGGGGAGGCCTCTGGCCATATATACTATGGAGGAGGGGTAGATGAGGTAAATGACTAATTTGGACATGGTGGAGAGGGAATGCTAGCTAGGGATTGGTCCAGGGGACGGTGGGGAGGGGTAAGAAGGGTATTTGGTAATGCTGGATCAGAGAGGGAGGGGTGGCAGTTGTGGTGATTAATTGAAGTAGATCCTTGTAAGATCTTGCTTGTCTCTCTCTGTCTCTCTCTACTAGTACAAGGGTAAAATGGGCAATGCTGTTGGTGGAGCTATAGTTCTCACGACCAGGGGAGTGTTGGGTGCTGTGGGGGAGTGCTTGACAAGCCATGGTGGTGATTTGGTCCTAGTTTGGGTCAAGTTTGCTTGGTTTGCAAACTTTTGATCACAAGAGGGCTTGTGAAGGAAGTTCCAAATTTTGCATAGGACAGAGTGGGGAGACGGTACTGGTGGTTAGATGAGGTTAGAATACACCTCTAGGAATTATTTGGGATTTTTCATAGGAGTTTTAGTCCACTTGAATACATTTATTCAAAAAGGGCAGAAGTGGATTCTAGAAGATCATTTGATAAATTTACACTGGACAAGGGTGGAGTTTGGTTTGAGATTTTCCCAAATGTGAATACACACTTAGGGGAAATTTCCCAAGATTTATTGGGGATTAAAAGTATTTAAGACAATTATTATCCCAATTCATCCATGTAAGAAAATGGGCAAAAAGAAATAATAAAGCTTCTCAAAAATATTTATTTTGGAGTTGGGAATAAAGGGTGTGATATATGGAACTCACTTGAGCCGAAAGTTAGAGAAGTGCTTTGGCAAAGACCAAACTTTACTTTATGGAGGGAGTTTTGGAGATTTTGACTATTAAAGGAATTAAATAGATTTGGAGCCATAATAATTATGGATAATATTTGATAAATCTTGCTGATCAAGGTAGTGGGTTTAGACAAGGTTTATCAAGCATTTTCAACCTTGAGAGATGGAGATCCATCTTGATTTTGGTGGATTACTCTAGATTAGGGATCTAGGGAGGTGTTAATTTTCTATCATCAAAACATGGTTAGAGTCTGGAGCTCAAAGCTCACCTTGATGCAAGGGGTAGATGAATAGGTAGACCAAGTCATATAGGTGATCATGGCAGAAAGAGTTTGAACTAATTGCATTTTAGATGACCTAGAAATGTTGGCAAACTTTGTTGGAATTAAGGCTGCTATACCAGATGACTCATGATGCCTTATAAACCATGTGGGTTTAATAAGCTCAGGGATCCACTTGGAACAAGTGAAGTAGTTTTTGGTAGACCTATATGAGTAGATCAGAACCATGCAGAGAGTTGGTACATAGAAGGTTGGATGGTGATGTGGGCTTCTATCAAATTAGGCATGATGAGTAGATTTGCAGGAAAAGTTATTTTCTTGCCTGCAAAATCATCAAGAACAAGTGGGTTGAAGGATGATCTAACCAAGTACCAATGTGGGCCTTGCTAGTCCTTAGAATGGTTATCAAGATGGTTCAGGTGCATTTCCAAAACTGCACATGGTTTGAGAAAGGGAGGCATCCAAAAAGGTGATGTTGGAACAGTTTCCAGACTTGGCCAAATTTGGCAGTTTTGAGGATTTTGACTAGAGTATGAGAAGGAATGCTTTTGGAGGAGTTGCCAGGTATCAAGGCATCATCAAGTGGATGATGTTGAAGTATAGACTGAGTAGAAGGGATCCATGCTTGATATTGGTCTTCATGGGCTGGGAATCTTCTAGAATGGAATTCTTCAGAATTGATCTGGCTAAGAGTTTTAGGTGATCACTTAGTATCTAGAGATTTGATCTTGCTTTGCAAACTTGTTTAGGGTGTGGGGATTTGGAAACCTCTTGATCCTAGTGATGAGCTCCTAGAGTGGCTCATACTACTTCCTAAGCAATCAAGACAAACAGCAGATCAAGGAAACTCATCTTACAAACAAAGTAAACCTACTTCTATGGCCACCATCAAGCTTAGCTTGAGGTAAGGATGGGTATTTTGAAGAGGCTGAGTTCTGAATAAGGTGAGAGTTCTTGGTATCTCTACCAATAGTAGAATTTCACAAGCTTTGGAAGGGGGTTTTGGGGCAGACCAGAGATAAGGTTAGTTGAGGGTTCTGTCTTGAAAACATAAGGAGATTATATTATATATCTCTCCATAGTTTTGTCAATAGAAGCTACTAAAATAGTTTTAGTTGCATAAACATCTTGGCTCATGTTTTGAAATGCCAGAACACTTGAGAATATGTCAAATGAGCCAGGATAGTTTTGGTAAATAGCTTTTGTCAACTGATGGTGAGGTAAGGAGTATCATACGGTATACACTCACATACATAAGCACAAACAAATAACAAGCAAGCATTGCACCAAAGAACAAGAAAAAGTTTTTGTTCCCCCTGATTTTTGCATTCTGGACAACTAATCAGGGTTGCTGAAATTGGGATGTTACAAGGACCCTCTGATAGAAGAGAGCGCTGCTCACCGGAGACTTGACTCATCTGCCAGCTTTTTACGCTCATCGAGTCGAGCGCTCACCTGTTGATGGCGCCTATACTCCTGCACGAGTAGCCAATGATAACCCATCACCATCTATTACGATGAGTTTGGCGACAAGGGGTTTCCCTGTAGGGCCTCCCTGCATCGTGCCCACTCGGCGTCGTTGAGTTCAATCAGCTGCCACTCATTGACGCATTCACCCGCAGGGTTAGGCGGTTGCTGATCGTCTTTGACGGGGCTGATGACAGGGGTCAATTTATCGGCCCATTTTTTGTGGGTCCGCCATTGGTATTGTCCCTTTGAGTGCTTCCATCGCCGGTGTTGATGACGGTGCACATGTAGTGGTTGGGGAAGTTGTTGCTCCCGCAGCTCTCAGATCCGGAACTGTAGGCTCCATATTCTCATGCCAGATCGCCTAGATCAGACTCGCAACTGCTATTGCCATCTGTGCTCTCGATTGATGCCGAGGCGTTGAGTTCGCTCAGGGTGCCGATCGGTGGTGGGAACCACGACGCAAGAGCAATCGTGGGTTTCTTCGGCTGATCGAGAGGTGAAGTGTGCTGAGATGACCAACTTGGAAATGTAGGCTTCCAATCGCCAGGCCGATCCCGTCACCCACAAACTAGAAATCCTCGCGAGTCGCTGGCGCGTGGACAGTGAAGTCGAGGGTGTCGAAGAGGAGGCGAGTCTCTACTGCAGCAGTGTCATAGATCGCGGTTGATGGGGCCAAGGAAGCTGGAACATCAGCACCCCCATTTCCCACAGACAGCGCCAATTGACGAGGGATTAACTCATCAATGCGGATCATTGATGGACTTAGGTTTGAGGAAGTGGGGAGCGCTGGAGGCATCGATCAACTAGCAAACAAGAACACAGGTGACACGAGGTTTTACCTAGGTTTAGGCCCTGTAGAGGACCCTACTGCTACTTGTCTGCTCTCGATTACGAGGGAGTTGAAAAGTACAAGGGTGTGCAGATGCAATCTAGCGAGGTGTATGCGGGGGTTTGTGTATTGGTTCTCCTTGCCACCCCCCTCTTGACCTTTATATAGAAAGGCTAGGTGTTGGGGTAGTAGACCGAGTCGGTTACAGATTAGGGTTTCCCCTTTAATTTTCTATCTACACTTTGACGTGTCCTTCAAGAAGATGAACTCCAATGGGCCACCTGAATCCTTGTTGGTCTCCTTGTTGGGCTGAACCGTATAGGCTAATCTCAAGTACATGTAAGGTATACCCATGTCAAGCAACCTACCTGTAAGTCGTTGATTTTGCATATGTTCTTCCACCAAAGCTGGTAGGAGGATGCAAATATCACAAGTGTGTCATCAGAATTAAGTAAACACAATGCACAATGCATAACCTAAAAAAGAATTAAGTAAACACCACGATGCATCATACAATTTGACAGGAAAACTTATCATCAAAATTTCCTAAACTACACGCATCTGAAAAACTACCTAAAAAGCAGAGCATGTCAACAAAATAACCTAAACAGCACAAGGAATCAACTAGAGTAGTAAGAAAGCACCGCAAAATGCTTCAGCATGTCAGACCTAGGCAAAGGGAATGAAGGACTTTTTTTAGGTCACCGGGAGGACAGAAAGGCCCCACCTGAATTTTCTGGTTTTATCATAAAGAAGGGAGAAAAACGGAAACAGCTTAAGTGACTTGGTAAACCCAAGTCTCACGGTGACTTGCCCCAAGATCCACCTTCCATCTTAGATCCAACATATGACAGTAGCTCGGATTTTGAACTAAAAAGTAAAACTATTCCAAAAAAAATTGACAAAAAATCAGTAAATTATAGGTGCCTAGTTTTGAATCCTATGAAAGTTTCATCCCATTTGGATCACTAGTTTGTGATTAAATAGCTTTTTATGTTCCCAGTACTACTAGTTTAAACTAATATCCACTACGTCCCGAAAAAACCTCGGAGCAAAATGCACAAAAGATGGAGGGTGTCAGGGAGACAAAACCTAATGCAGAACTTACAATGGGGTCGATGAGTTCTAAGCAGATGGATCAGGCGCCGCCGACTAATGATGAGCCATAGTCATTGACGATGAAGAAGCACGACCACGAGCTGACGCATTCCTAGCATCCCACGCAGTCGTTGCTTTCGCAGCGGTAGCCAACATAGCCAAATTTGTTCTAGTAGCAGCCGACAAGGATTTCGATTGCGCCTCCACCGCTCCAAGCATCACTCAAAACTTTCCAAGACTCTGATGCAGTACAGGCATCATCCTCCGCATCCGCTTCACATGTATTTGATGGTGCTGCTTCAGCATCCACCTCTGCTTTACAAGCATCCGCCGACACAGTAAAAGCATCCACCGATGCCGATTCCATTTCTTAGAAATTCCACTAGCTTATTTAGTTCACAATGCCCAAAATAAATGTATTCTATCCTTTAGAAATCCCATAATGGCTGGAGGTTGGGGACGTACATACCAGCGAACGGCGGTGCAGTGGTGTTCAATGGTGGAGCGGCGGGGATGGTCCAGTCGAGGGAGGGCGGCCAGGCAGAGAAGATGATGATCCGGTTGAGGGGCACACGACTAAGTTTCCTCGAAATCGGAACTAACTTTCGCCCCACTATATTATTATTTTTGGCGAACCCCGCGTTTTTTAGGGGAAAACCCCCGCTGTATTAATAGTAGCAACCACGTGACTGACACAAGTTTGTGCACTTGCGTTGCTCAGTTTCCCACCTACAGACATCAAGTTTGTGCACTTATGCATCTGATACAATGAATTGCTCGGTATAAAATATTCCAGGTGGTAGAAGCCTCTATGACATCAAGATCTAGAGTTCAAACATCGACCTGAAATTCCACAATGTACAACTAAAAGTTTTTGTTTACTACCAGAAACATGCTAACAAATCACTCGCAACTGGCATTGACATCATCATTAATAGATATCAAAAGGGAAAAATGGAAAGATAAAAAACCACCGCAAGTTCGAATAAGATGACCGTTGTTGCCAAATATAGTCACATAAAGCCAGGTCTAATATATATGTCATAATAGTATATCAAATATATATATTCATGGACACCACAGACCAGCAGAGCAAAAAAACAGTTATACTTTACAGATTTCGTCACAAGTGACACAAACCCTTCAAAAATGAAAGTAGAGCGGTCAATATGGTTATAGATTTCCTCATCTTTTGCAGGATCAGGAGTGTATGGGCGTGGAGAATCTAGAATTTCTACCAGGGTGTCATCTGCTTCTAGAGCCAAATTGAAAAGATTGTCAGCTTGCATTCCCACCTGTTCCAACATCCGGTCGTATGCCTGGCCAATCAACTCATCACCATCCACATCAGGCGACTCGGAAACTAAGTTGTCAGCCACGAACTATTGAAAATCAATAGCAACATCATGAGCAACTGAAATTGGTGTATTCCAGCCTTCAATCAAATAAGCTATCCGCTTAGTGGATGTGACACTTCTTCCTTCAGGCGCCTAATCTATTCGTCCTGGTATTTCTCTTTCTCTTGAAGGAACGAAATCATGTGTCTATGAGCTTTGTATTTCTTTCGGATATGGCCAATTTTCAAATCCTTGTAGTGACCAGCACCATTACGCCATGAGTAATATGAATAAGTGGAAACTATAGATAACAAATCCAAAATTAAATCAGATTGTCATTTCAAAAAATTAAACCAATTCTCGTTTCGAAAAAATAATCCAAATTCAGATGCACACATCGTGCAAGCTCCACAGTGGTACCACAAATGGCAAAGAACCATAGAGGCATATTGCCCAAACATGGGAAACGGAACCAACATGAAAAGGGCCGTACTTCAGGGTTTGCCTTCTTAGTTGGCACATGAGCAGTCTTGGCCTTAGTAAGTGGCAGCAGATCAGAATGACTTTGTTTCTGCAAATCATGATACAAAAAAATGATTAGTATATTTTAGGGGACATTTTAAGTAATAAAGCGCTCTTTATCAAAAAAATATTTTCGGGGACAAAGCATAGGTTACTGAAATTCTAGCAACACAGTTGGATACATAAATACACTTGTCACTCGATAATGCCTCCTCCACGGGTGGGACATGCGCATGATGCTACATGAAATGTAGTAAAACTAGTAAATTTTAGGAAAGAACACATCAACTTAGCAATGCAAAGAAGGATACGTGCATTAATACGATGCCAAAGATTGGGCATGTTTCCCTTTACCAAAAAATATAATTTAAAGAACTCGACAATGTAGGACACCAACAAACAACGATCTGTTTATGAACGAGAAGCACATTACATCTGCACCATTCATTAGAGGACCGTTTTATGAAATAAAGCCAGGGCAAGCTTCCAGTCCTCATAAGACTCTTCTTGGCAGCATATACTTACCTATTTTTAGTGGACCTTATAACTAATTCCATGGCTACATCCATGGTGTTCCTAGCTTCCTAATGTGGCAGATAGATCTACTATTTCAAATAGCAATCACCTAAACAACTATCTGAATGGTTGCGGACTCACCGGAGATTGCGTGGATGCGATGGAAAGGTGGACGATGTTGGGTAAAGAAGGCACGCGACGTAGGAGGTGCACAAATGTGCAAAAAATGTAGCGATGCTCGTATATAGATAGAGATAGCAGTAACACATAAACCAGATCAATTAGTAGTAACCACAAACTCTAGACAGGCTGTAAGCAGACTGTGAACTACTCCCATATTAATTTAATTTAACGTGGCAGTACTATGAGATAGTGAGTACTAGTAAACAAAAGGGAGTTACTTAATTATTATTGGAATCTACAGCCAGCCACCAAAAGCATCATGAGCATGCTAAATATCTAGATTGCAGACCATACTTGGTTAAGAACCTAATGTCCAGCTCTAATTACCCAAATCTAAGAGCATCTATCCTATTTACGACTGAGTGCAATGAGTTGGAGACATCCGCTAACTCTATAGCCATCTCCTCGGCATGCATCTAATGGTGCTCTTGCTCCTCCTCTTTGAGGTCATGGCGGATCTCGAGCTATAACCACAGCGACATCATCACGCGCTGCAGCGAAAGTGAGTGCGGTGGATCTACCCAGTGGACGAACGTGCAGCGCTCACATTCGTAGTTTCAACCCAAGAACCTACAGCTGAAGTTTGTTCCCTCGAACGCGACGCGGCGACGGGGTGTCAAGGCATAGTCACACTAGAGCCGGAGATCCGCATCGGTAACGATACCATACCACTCCGCGTCTACCATCCGTGTCGGCATCTGAACCTAGGAAACATCGTTGATCAAGACGGGAAAAATAGGGAAAACCCCAAAAGGCGAGAACCCATAAGCTAAATTCGAGAAAATAACTAAGACCGTGAACTCTTGCGTACTTACCCTAACCCGACCGCCTTGCGCATCAAGATCCCCCATCGTTCGCCGGACCGGCATGACTGAATCTACCGACATTGCTCGAAAAATGAGCGTGCCTTCAAAGCTTAGCGCAGAGGCTTCGTGGAGAAGGAAGAGGTAGGGGAGCCAGTTCTCACATTCGCTGGCTACTATTGGATTTAACTCGACCACTGATAACTGGAGCCCATGTTAGAGAGCCCGTGGGCCCCCAAACATCACTGACCTAGTTTGACTTGCATTACATGTACTTTTGGAAAACAGATCAAAACTCAATAAATAAATAAACCAAAGGCCCCCCTCTCTTTTTGTGAAAACCCACTAGAAAATGGAGACGTTCACAAATGCGTACACACATTCACCCCTATGAATCAAGGTACGCACACCCTAGACCTATGAGCACTTCAAAAAGACTAGATCTTAAGACCTATCCGGCGAGGCTTGAGCTTGACAAAGTCACCATAGGCACCTCGCTATATATTGACGGGAACATCGGCTCTCACTACCCTCACAACCATCCTTCAAAGCTGAGCGTCGAGGCTTTGTGGCGAAGGAAGTGCTAGGGGGTCAGAGGTCGCATTCGCTGGCTGCTATGGGATGTAACTGAACCACTAATAATGTCCCCCCAGTAGTGAGCCCATAGACCCTAGACAACAGTGACCATTACAATTACTTTGGGAAAACCTAGCAAAACTTAATATAAATGGAAGGCCCATCTCTCTCTTTTTTGCGAGAACCCACTACAAAATGCACACGCTCACAAATGCATACACACACTCACCCCTATGAATGCATGAACGCACATCCTACCCCTATGAGCACCTCCGAAAGATTGTGTCTTCAGATTGTCCGGTGGGGGCTTGAACTTGACGATGTCACCATAGAAACCTCGCTATCGATGGGAACGTCACCTCCTACTGACCTCATAACCATCCTTCAAAGCCGAGCGTCGAGGCCTCATCGAGAAGGAAGAGCTAGAGGAGTCAAAGCTAACATTCATTAGCTTCTATAGGATATAACTGGACCACTAATAACAATGGGGCCCCACGGTAGTGATCCCATAGGCCCCAGACATCAGAGCAAGCACAACATCAAGTCTTAAACATATGTCTAAATAGTGGAGTGGGTGGTGCTAACAGAAACATTCTTTAAGGTGAGTCTAGTGCTATACTTATGTCTAAGAGAATCAATTGGTAGGAGGGCCCACTAGTCACTGGATAATAGTCTATTTTTTTCTTTTTAGCATGGCTGTGTGAACCCACTTCAGTTCTTAATGTTGGAGCAAAAGTAGTTTTCATAGCTACTTCTAGACACTTCACACGCCCTTACTAGACGTAGCTTAGAAATTTACTAGCCTCGTTACTAAGAAAATAAAAATCTTCTCCACTGTTTAGACCAGATAGGGGCCCACTCATCTGAGTAGAAAGAAACAATAAAGAAAACCCTCTAGACACTAATGAGTGGGTCCAACTTCCATTTGATTGCCTTAGACATGTGTCTTGTATAGACCTAGGGTCAAAAAAAACTTAGCTAGACTCACCCTCTTTGTTGTTTAGACCTAGGTCTAGTAATCTTACCGCTATATAGTGTACAAATTACTTTTAATATTGACCATTGGATCGAGACTCACGAATTCAAACATTTCTAGCCATTGGATCTTCTTTTCCATTCTAGCATCTACAAGATTCTATTGATAGTCTTTAGCATAATTAATGATATGAACAAACCTCAAAACACACTTCTCCATCATACTAGAATCTTCTCACTCGTTTCTCTAGACCATGTTACCAAAAATTTCAAGTGTTAGGTAGCTAGTAATCTTTGACTTCTACACATGATGATACAAAGTAGATCGAAGAACCTAATATACACCCATACTTTATAGATGTTGATAAAATTTATATTTTTTTCTTTACCTATTATAATTTTATATAGTGATGATATACCATACATCTATTATTTGAGCTTCATGTGTAAGGCACGTGCAACTTACTAGTTAATAAAAAGATTCTCTTAGAGTACACCCCAAAATTCCAACGATGCACCATGCTCTTAGTTACCTAGTTTGACTTGCATCATAGGTACTTTTGCATAACCGAGCAAAACTCAATACAAACCAAAGGCCCCTCACACATTTTTTTGCGAAAACCCAATATAAAACATAGACACTCACAAATGCATGCACACTCACCCCTATGAACGCACGTACACCCTACCTCTGTATTACCACCTACGAAAGATTGTGTCTTGAGAATAATCCGTGGCGGGTCACCATACACACCAAGCTATAGAAGGGGATATCGCTTCCCACTTAAGAATAATATTCCGCCTTTTATGAGACACCAAAGTGCCAAACCTGATGGGGTTTGAACTCTGGTGGGCTAGGGGTACCACTTCACTCAGAACCATCCAGCCACGGGTTATTAGCTTGATCTCTCTCTCTCTCGTATATATAGTACACGGTACACAATTAAATAACTGGCATACAAGCAATTAGGTAAACACACTTTCTAAGCTCTTTATTATGACCGAGATCTTAACGAGTAGGTCAAAAAACTCTTTAACTATATTGTTTAGTACATTAACATTAACTAGCAAAAAATGTTGCTCACATAATTTTGTTAAGAAAGCAAACCAAGCTCAGACGAGTCGACTAGATGAGCTATGGCTCATTAAACTTGCCACGTGAGAGCTTGCCACCACCCATTTGTATACAAATGAGTAGACATGTGTTTAGGGTTTAGGGTTTAGGGTCCTTATGCTAAATACATGGAATTATATGCAATTTTCATTTATTGTGAGGTCCTTAATGTAACTTGTACTTCCATCGATTGTGTTAACTCAAGCACTTCACTCCTACGGGACTAACAATAGTTAAAAGAAAATGTAACCGCGCCAATTATATATCACACAAAGTGTACCATGGTTTCTTATACATAATACCCAAGTTTTTAGTACTAGCTAGGAATTTTCAAGCTTCCTAGCTAATTTCGCACACTTCAGATACTTCTTGCCGATTTAACGAATTGAGGTCTGATGTCTACGCACTTCTATTCTTGTAGGCAGTTGTTGGGCCTCCAAGTGTAGAGGTTTGTAGAACAGCAGCAAGTTTTCCCTTAAGTGGATCACCCAAGGTTTATCGAACTCAGGGAGGATGTGGTCAAAGGTATCCCCTCTCAAACAACCCTGCAATCAAGATACAAGAAGTCTCTTGTGTCCCCAACACACCCAATACACTTGTCAGGTGTATAGGTGCACTAGTTCGGCAAAGAGATAGTGAAATACAAGTGGTATGGATAATTATAAGTGGTAACGGTGCCAGAAAAGAGCTTGAAGGGTAGGAAGAGACTATAGGCAAACTGAAATAAAGATGGAAGCAAGAAAACATGTAATAGATCTAGTTGCAAATAGTGTTTCAATGCTTAGAAACAAGGCATAGGGATCATACTTTCACTAGTGAACACTCTCATATAAATATCTTCTCTTTATGATACTACTCTGAACTACTCTTCGATTGGACACTCTAATCCATGGTAGGGCTATAACAGCACACCTCAAAGTTCGCTTTCCACATCTAGATAGCCCCACACTATCACCTTGAGCACTAGATGGTTCCAACAAACACCACAATTTCGTAGAGACATCCAACTCCAAATATAACTCATAACAATTATTTGTAATATCTAGCCTAAGTGCCACCATGGTGTGCACACTGTAACTTTCACACACATGGGTAGAGCCAGAGATATATTAAAGCACTTGAGTGGCAAGGTAGATCTACTCGATTACAAAGTTCATGATCACAATATGATCATGCATAGAGAGAGATGAACACATAGCTACCGGTAGAACCCTTAGCGTCGAGGAAGATCTACTCCCTCATCATCATGGGAATCAGCAACGGCGATGGAGATGGTGGTGTAGATCGATGGAGATGGCTCCGGGGCACTTCCCCGTCCCGGCAGGGTGCCGAAACAGAGACTTTCTGTCCCCTGAATCTCCCCTTCGGTGGCGGTGGCGCTCCAGAACTTTACATGGCTGGAGGCTGTCGGATTTAGGGTTTTCTCATCGGAGGCTTCTTATAGGCAAAAGGGCAAGGTCGGTGGAGGCCGGAGGGCCCACACTACCCCCTGGCGTGGCATGGCCTGGCCCGCGCCACCAGGTGGTGTGGCCGGCCCCTGGCCCCTCTGCGTCTCGTCTTTTGGCACCGTGACTCTTCCGGTAAAATATCGACTTTGGCTTTTGTCTGGTCCAATTCCGAGAATATTCATTTTCTAACTTTTCTAGAACAAAAAATAGCAGAAAACAGGCAACTGGCACTGTGGCATCTTGCTAATAGGTTAGTCCTAGAAAGTGTATAAAAATACTCCAAAGTATGGACAAAACATAAGAAAGTAGATACTAAACAAGAACATCAAAAATTATAGATATGTTTGCAATGTATCAAGGTCAAACTTGAGCTACAAGTAAGCACGATAGATTTCTCTTGAATTAAATGTCTTTTTAGAGGTATATGGGTCCATATAATTGTAGTAAACAATTTTGTCAGTGTGAGTTTCCAACTATCAGGAAAGAACATTCTCAATTTCTTGAGTGATGTCACGAGCCAAAAATTTAAAAAAATTAAATGTCTTTTCGAAGTTATATTAGGTCGAGTTCGAACTACAATTAAATTGTAGGTTGCTTTGAAAGTTTTATGAAAAAGCTTTGGGAGGTACCCATCGGGGGGTCAATTTATATATCACAAACCACCGAGAGTTTTGACGATAGGTTCAACTTCTTGCTAAGATTTTGCATCTTGCCAATTTAAAGAAATTAGGTCAAACTTCAGCAAGAAGTAAGCGTTATAGATTGCTCTTGAATTAAATTTCTTTTCGGAGGTAGATAGGTGCATATTGTTGTAGTAAACAATTCCATCAGTATGAGTTTCCAACTATCTCAGGAAAGAACATTCTCAATTTTTCGAGTGATGACGAGATTGCTCTTTCCTGTAAAGCAAGTCCGAAGAATATGGCTCTGAATGACACACAAGGCAAGTTTTCAGACATATATATAGTGGACCAACATGTTGTACTTACGATTTCCCATGTTTATGAGTTCTGAAACTTCCTAGCTAACTTCGCCCACTTTATTGACTTTATGCCGATTTATCAAAATTATTAGGTAAAAATTGAACTACCACAAGTAAATTGTAGGTTTCTTTGAAAGTTTGACGAAAGATCTATCTTGGAGGTACCCATCAGTGGGAGGAGGTCAATTAATATATCAGAAACCACCGAGAGTTTTGACGATAGGTATGGTTCAACTTCTTGCTAAGATTTTGCATCAATTTAATGAAATTAAGTTAGACTTGAGCTACAAGTAAGCGCGATAGACTCCTCTTGAATTAAATGTATTTTCAGAGGTAGATGGGTGCATCTTCTTGTAGTAAACAATGTCGTCGGTGTGAGTTTCCAACTATTAGGAAAGAACATTCTCAATTTTCCGAATGATGTCGTGATTATTCTCTCCTTTAAAGGAAGTCCAAGAATGTTGATCTAAATGCCACAAGCCAAAATTTTCACACACACACACACGGACGCGCGCGCACACACACACACACACACACACACACACACACATATATATATATATATATATATATATATATATATAGTGGACCAGCATATTGTACTTATGATTTCCTATGTTTTATGAGCTCTCAAATTCCCTACATAACTTCGCCCGCTTGAATGACCTTATGTCGATTTATCAAAAATAGGTCAAATTTGAACTACTACAAGTAAATTGTTGATTACTGTGAAATTTCTACAAAAAAGCTTTTGGAGGTACCCATCAGGGGGTCACAATTAATATATGAGAAACCATCCAACGAGATTTTTGACGACGAGTTGGATCAAGACTGGCAAATCCAAACAGTTTGCTAACTGTTGGATCTTCTTTTCCATTCTTAGCATCTAGAAAGATTCTACTAATAGTCTTGGTGAGCACGACGAATGCTAGTATGCGCAAACCTCAACACACACACACTTCATTATTCAGTTTCAGCATCCTTGTGCTAAATGCATGGACTTGAATGCAATTTTCATTTGTTTATGAGGTCCTTGATGTAACTTGTACTTCCACCGACTGTGTTAACTCTCAAGCACATTGATCCTATGAGACCTGCCATTAGATTGGCCATTCGCAGTACTTCTTATCTTATCTTTATCTTTATCTTGTATCTTATCTCTTACAATACCATACCACTACATAGTGTAGGGATTAACTTTGAACATTGACCGTTGGATCAAGACAGGCAAATCCAAACATTGCTAACCGTTGGATCTTCTTTTCCATTCTTAACATCTAGAAAGATTATACTGATAGTCTTTAGCATGATGAATGCTAGTATGCGCAAATCTCAAAACACGCAGTACTTCATTGCTCAGTTTCAGGGTCCTTGTGCTAAATGCATGGACTTGGATGCAGTTTAAATTTTTTATGAGGTCCTTGATGTTACTTGTACTTCCACCAACAGTATTTACTCTCAAGCACCTCGCTCCTATGAGACCTACCATTATATCAGCCATTCGTAATACTTCTTATCTTATCTTTATCTTGTGTTATCTCTTACAATACCATACCACTACATATAGTGTACAGATTAACTTTGAACATTGTTGTTGGATCTTCTTTTCCATTCTTAGCATCTACAAAGATTCTACTTATAGTCTTTAGCACGATGAACGCTAGTATGCGAAAACCTCAACACACATAGTACTTCATTACTCAATTTCAGGGTCCTTGTGCAAAATGCACGGACTAGGATGCAATTTTTGTTTTTATGAGGTCCTTGATGTAACTTATACTTCCACCGACCGTGTTAACTCTCAAGCACCTCGCTCCTACGAGACCTACCATTAAATCGGCCATTCATAGTACTTCTTATCTTATATTTTTATTGTCTCTTATCTCTTACAATACCATACCACTACATAGTGTAGGGATTAACTTTGAACATTGATCGTTGGATCAAGACTGCCAAATTCAAATATTGCTAACTGGTCGATCTTGTTTTCCATTCTTAACATCTAGAAAGATTCTACTGATAGTCTTTAATACGAGGAACGCTAGTATGCACAAACCTCAAAACACATACTTCATTTCTCAATTCTAGGGTCCTTGTGCTAAATACATGGACTTCGATGCAATTTTCATTTTTATGAGGTCCTTGATGTAACTTGTAATTGCGCCCACCGTGTTAAATCTCAAGAACCTCGCTCCCACGCGACCTACCATTAGATCGGCCATTCGCAGTACTTCTTATCTTATCTTTATATTGTCCTATCTCTTACATATAATACCATACCACTTCATATAGTGTATAGATTAAATTTGAACATTGACCGCTGGATCAAGACTAGAAAATTCAAACATTTCTAACCATTAGATCTTCTTTTCCATTCTTAGCATCTAGAAATATTTTACTGGTAGTCTTTAGCACAATGAACGCTAGTACATGCAAACCTCAAAACACACACTTCATTATTCCTCAGTATCAGGGTCCTTGTGCTAAATGCATGGACTTGGATGCAATTTTCATTTTTTATGAGGTCCTTCATGTAACTTGTACTTCCATCGACCGTGATAACTCTCAAGAACCTCACTCCTACGAGACATACCATTAGATCGGCCATTCACAATACTTCTTATCTTATCGTTATCTTGTCTTATCTCTAAAATACATACCACTTCATGTAGTGTACGAATTAACTTTGAACATTGACCGTTGGATCAAGACTGGAAAATACAAACATTGTTAACCGTTGGATCTTTTTTTCCATTCTTAGCATCTAGAAATATTCTAAAGATAGTCTTGAGCATGACGAATGCTAGTATGCGGAAACCTCAAAGCACACACTTAATTGCTTAGTTTCAGGGCCTTGTGCTAAATGCGTAGACTTGGATGCAATTTTCATTTTTATGAGGTCCTTGATGTAACTTGTACTTCCACCGACCGTGTTAACTCTCAAGCACCTCGCTCCTATGAGACCTACCATTTGATTGGTCATTCGCAGTACTTCTTATCTTACCTTTATCTTGTCTTATCTCTTACAATACCATACCACTACATAGTGTACAGATTAACTTTGAACATTGACCGTTTGATCAAGACTATCAAATCCAAACATTTCTAACCGTTGGATCTTCTTTTACATTCTTAGCATCTAGAAAGATTCTACTGATAGTCTTTAGCACGATAAACGCTAGTATGCGCAAACCTCAAAATACACAGTAATTCATTCCTCAGTTTTAGGATCCTTGTGCTAAATGCACGGACTTGGATGGAATTTTAATTTTTTTATGAGGTCCTTGGTGTAACTTGTACTTCCACGGACCGTATTAATTTTCAAGCACCTCGCTCCTATGAGACCTACCATTAGATCAGCCATTCGTAGTACTTCTTATCTTATATTTATCTTGTCTCTTATCTCTTACAATACCATACCACTACATAGTGTAGGGATTAACTTTGAACATTGACCGTTGGATCAAGATTGGCAAATCCAAACATTGCTAACCGTTGGATCTTCTTTTCCACTCTTAGCATCTAGAAAGATTCTACTGATAGTCTTTTGCATGATATATGCTAGTATGTGCAAACCTTAAAACACACACTTCATTGCTCAGTTTCAGGGTCGTTGTGCTAAATGCATGGACTTGGATGCAACTTTAATTTTTGATGAGATCCTTGATGTAACTTGCTCTTCCACCCACTGTGTTAGCTCTCAACCACCTCGCTCCTATGAGACCTACCATTATATCGGCCATTCGTAGTACATCTTATCTTATCTGTATCTTGTATTATCTCTTACAATACATACCACTGCATAGTATATGGATTAACTTTGAACATTGACCGTTAGATCAAGACTGGCAAATCTAAACATTGCTAATAGTTGGATCTTATTTCCATTCTTAGCATCTAGAAAGATTCTACTAATAGTCTCTAGCATGATGAATGCTAGTATGTGCAAACCTCAAAACACACACTTCATTCTTCAGTTTCAGGGTCCTTGTGCTAAATGCATGGAGTTGGATAAATATTCATTTTTATGAGTTCCTTGATGTAACTTCTACGTCCACCCGCCGTGTTAACTCTCAAGAACCTGGATCCTATGATACCTACCATTTGATCGGCCATTCGCAGTACTTCTTATCTTTATCTTGTCTTTTCTCTTAAAATACCATACTACTTCAGAGTGTACGGATTAACTTTGAACATTGACCGTTGGATCAAGACTGGTAAATCCAAACATTGCCATCTGTCTTCTTTTCCATTCTTAGCATCTAGAAAGATTCTAGTAATAGTCTTTAGCACGATGAACGCTAGTATGCGCAAACCTCAAAACACACACTTTATTTCTTAGTTTCAGGGTCCTTGTGCTAACTGCATGGACTTGGATACAATTTTCATTTTTATGAGGTCCTTGATGTAACTTGTTCTTCCACCGACCATGTTAACTCTCAAGCACCTCGCTCCTACGAGACCTACCATTTGATCGGCCACTCACGGTACTTCTTATCTTATCTTTATCTTGTATTATATCTTACAATACGATACCACTGCATATTGTATGTATTAACTTTGAACATTGATCGGTTGATCAAGACTAGCAAATCCAATCATTTCTACCCGTTGGATCTTCTTTTCCATTCTTAGCATCTAGAAAGATTCTACTGATAGTCTTTAGCACGATGAACACTAGTATGCGCAAATATCAAAACACATGGTACTTAATTGCTCAGTTTCAGGGTCCTTGTGCTAAATGCACGGACTTGGATGCAATATTCATTTTTTATTATGTCCCTGATGTAACTTGTATTTCCACCGACCGTGTTAACTCTCAAGCACCTCTCTCCTACGAGACCTACCATTACATTGCCATTCGCAATACTTCTTATCTTATATTTATCTTGCCTTATCTCTTACAATACAATACCACTTCATAGTGTACGGATTAACTTTGAACATTAACCGCTGGATCAAGACTGGCAAATCCAAACATTGCTAACCGTTGGATATTCTTTTCTATTCTTAGCATCTAGAAAGATTCTACTGATAGTCTTTAGCACGATGAACGCTAGTATGCGCAAACCTCAAACACACAGTACTTCATTGCTCAGTTTTAGGGTCCTTGTGCTAAATGCATGGACTTGGATGCAATTTTCATTTTTTTATGAGGTCTGTGATGTAACATGTACTTCCACCGACCAGGTTAACTCTTAGGCACCATGCTCCTACGAGACCTACCATTAGATCAGTCATTCGTAGTACTTGTTATCTTGTCTTAGCTTACAATACCATACCACTTCATATAGTTTACGGATTCACTTTGAACATTGACCGTTGGATCAAGACTATCAAATCCAAACATTTCTAACCGTTAGATCTTCTTTTCCATTCCTACCATCTAGAAAGATTCTACAGATAATCTTTAGCACGATGAACGCTATTATGTGCAAACCTCAAAACACACACTTCATTGCTCAGTTTCAGGGTCCTTGTGCTAAATGCATGGACTTGGATGCAATTTTAATTTTTTATGAGGTCCTTGATGTAACTTGTACTTCCACCGACCGTGTTAACTCTCAAGCACCTCGCTCCTACGAGACCTACCATTTGATCGGCCACTCACGGTACTTCTTATCTTATCTTTATCTTGTATTATATCTTACAATACCATACAACTTCATAGTGTATGAATTAACTTTGAACATTGACAGTTTGATCAAGACTAGCAAATCCAAACTTTTCTAATCGTTGGATCTTCTTTTCCATTCTTAGCATCTAGAAAGATTCTACTGATAGTCTTGAGCATGATGAACGATAGTATACGCAAACCTCAAAACACACAGCACTTCATTGCTTAGTTTCAGGGTCCTTGTGCTAAATGCATGGACTTGGATGCAATTTTCATTTTTTATGAGGTCCTTGATGTAACTTATACTTCCACCAACCGTGTTAACTCTCAAGCACCTCACTCCTACGATACCTACCATTAGATCGGCCATTCGCACTACTTCTTATCGCTTTATCTTGTCTTATCTGTTACAATACCATACCACTTCATAGTGTACGAATTAACTTTGAACATTGACCGTTTGATCAAGACTGGCAAATCCAAACATTGCTAATTGTTGGATCTTCTTTTCCATTCTTAGCTTCTAGAAATATTCTACTGATAGTCTTTAGCATGATGAACGCTAGTATGAGCAAACCTCAAAACACACACTTAATTCATTTCTCAGTTTCAGGGTCCTTGTGCTAAATGCATGGACTTGGATGCAATTTTCATTCTTTATGAGGTCCTTGATGTAACTTGTACTTCCACTGACCATGTTAACTCTCAAGCACCTCGCTCCTACGAGACCTACCATTAGATCGGCCATTCGCAATACTTCTTAGATTTAACTTGTATTATCTCTTACAATAGCATACCACTTCATGTAGTCTATGGATTAACTTTGAACATTGATCGTTGGATCAAGACTAGCAAATCCAAACATTGCTAATTGTTGGATCTTCTTTTCCATTCTTAGCATCTAGAAATATTCTATTGATAGTCATGGGCACGATGAACGCTAATATGTACAAACCTCAAAACAAACACTTAATTCATTGCTCAGTTTCAGGGTCCTTGTGCTAAATGCATGGACTTTGATGCAATTTTAATTTTTCTATGAGGTCCTTGATGTAACTTGTACTTCCACCAACCATGTTAACTCTCAAGCACCTCGCTCCTACGAGACCTACCATTTGATCGGCCATTCGCACTACTTGTATCTTATCTTTAACTTGTCTTATCTCTTACAATACCATACCATTCTATAGTGTACGGATCATTGACCCATTGATCAAGACTGACAAATCCAAACATTGCTAACCGTTGGATCTTCTTTTTCATTCTTAGCATCTTCAAAGATTCTACTGATAGTCTTTAGCATGATGGATGCTAGTATGCGCAAACCTCAAAACACACACTTCATTGCTCAGTTTCAGGGTCCTTGGGCTAAATGCATGGACTTGGATGCAATTTTCATTCTTTATGAGGTCCTTGATATAACTTGTACTTCAACCAACAGTGTTAACTCTAAAGCACCTCGCTCCTATGAGACCTACCATTAGATTGGCCATTCGTAGTACTTCTTATCATATCTTCATCTTGTCTTATCTTACAATACGGTACCACTTCATAGTGTACGGAGTAACTTTGAACATTGACCATTTGATCAAGACTGGCAAATCTAAACATTTCTAATCGTTGGATCTTCTTTTCCATTCTTAGCATCTAGAACAATTCTACGGATAGTCATGAGCACGATGAATGCTAGTATGCGCAAACCTCAAAACACACACTTAATTTATTGCTCAGTTTCAGGGTCCTTGTGCTAAATGCATGGACTTGGATGCAATTTTCATTTTTTATGAGGTCCTTGATGTAACTTGTACTTCCACCGACGCTGTTAACTCTCAAGCACCTCGCTCCTATGAGACATACCATTATATCAGCCATTTGCAGTACTTCTTATCTTATCTTATCTTTATCTTGTCTCTTACCTCTTATAATACCATACCACTGCATATAGTGTAGAACATTGACCGTTAGATCAAGACTAGCAAATCCAAAGATTGTTAACCGTTGGATCTTCTTTTCCACTCTTATCATCTAGAAAGATTCTACTGATAGACTTTAGCATGATGAAAGCTAGTATGCGCAAACCTCAAAACTCATAGTACTTCATTGCTCAATTCCAGGGTCCTTGTGCTAAATGCATGGACTTGGATGCAATTTTCATTTTTATGAGGTCCTTGATGTAACTTGTACTTCCATCGACCGTGTTAACTCTCAAGTACCTCGATCCTACGAGACCTACCATTAGATCAACCATTCGGAGTACTTCTTATGTTATCTGTATCTTGTCTTATCTCTTACAATACCACTGTATATAGTGTATGAATTAACATTGAACATTGACTCTTGGATCAAGACTAGCAAATAGCATTCTCATTTTTCAGAGTGATGATGTGATTTTTCCTTTCCATAAAGAAAGTCTGAAGGATATGGATTTGAATGCCACAAGCCAAGCTTTCAGACATATATAGTGGACCATCATGTTGTACTTATGATTCCCATGTTTTATGAGTTTTCAAACTTCTTCGTATAGCTAACTCTGCCCACTTGAAAGTGACTTTATGTTGATTTATCTAAATTAGGTCATGTTTGAAATACAAGTAAATTATAGGTTGCGTTGAAAGTTTTACAAAAAAGCTTTTGGATATACCCATCGAGGGTTTAGTTAATATATCAGAAACGACTGAGATTTTTGACAACAAGTTAAAGTTTTTTCTAAGATTTTGCATCTTGACAATTTGATGAAATTAGGTCAAACTTGAGATATAAGTAAGCGTGATAGATTCATATTGAAAAAAATGTATTTTTGGAGGTAGATGGGTGCATCTTCTTATAGTAAACAATGTTGTCATCGTGAGTTTATAACTATAAGGAAAGAATATTCTCAATTTTCCGAGTGATGTCGAGATTGTTCCTTCATATAAAGAAAGTCTAAAGAATATGGATATAAATGCTACAAGCGAAGTTTTCATACATATATAATGGACCAACATGTTCTACTCACGATTTCCCATGTTTTATGAGTTCTCAAATTTCCTAGCTAACTTCGCCCACTTGAATGACTTTATGCCGATTTATCAAAATTAGGTAAAATTTGAATTACAGCAAGTAAACTATAGGTTGCTTTGAAAGTTCTACGAAAAAGCTTTTGGAGGTACCCATCGGGGGGTCAATTAATATGTTAGAAACCACAGAGAGTTTTGATAACAGGTTCAACATTTTGCTAAGATTTTACATCTTGGCAATTTTGAACCCGTTTTGAATTAAATAAACGAAAAACAAAAAACAAAAAACAAATTTTTTACTCATGATGCCCTATCATTTCTTGTGCACCATGTGCCATGAAAACGGTAATCATGGGAGTAGACAAGTTTTGGAAAAACAGCTTGACAGTATTGCCCTACCATGTGTATGGATATTATCGGGTTTATTTCAACCCGAACAACCAAGGTCATCAAGGCCATATTGACATCATAGTTTACAATTTGATAGAGTTCCCACAATAGTTTGGTAGATGGGTGCATCTTGGCGTAGTAAGCATTGTTGCATGTGGGAGTTTCCAACAATTAGGAAAAAATGCATTCAAAAGTTTCCCTAGTGAGGATGGTGATGTTTTTGTGAAGAAAGTCTAAATAATATGGTTCATAATGCCACGAGCTAATGGTTTCACACATAGTTGATCATGGTTCATATCTAACTTCGGTATAAAAGTTACATCTTACGATGGGTTCCTGACACGCGGTACTAGTACACATATTACTAGTAGATTTTCTCTCTCCTTCACCCCCTCTCACCATCCAGCCACCATCCTCTCCATTTCCCTTCCTTCCCATGTAAGCTTTCACGCAATGATTATAATTTTAGTCTAAGATGCAACAGTGCAGAAAAAGATGAGGCCCACACCATATCACCATCAATCAAGTTCGGTGACGCAACTTTGTGAAGAGCATACGTATACTAGTAGTACTATAGATAATCATGTACTACTAGAGACACTTAATTTTAACGGAGGAAGTAAGAGAAATCGAGTAATTCAGCAAGATCTGCATGATTCTCTTTATTTTTGGATAAAGCGAATGCCTCCTGAATTCTTTGGGCCGAGAAAAATCAAGAACTGCCGAGTCTGGTATAATCCTTTTTTACGGGACGAGTGTGGTATAATCTATTTATGATATTTTGGGATACTTTTTAGAGTATTAACACAAGCACGACTATAAATAGACATTATAAATTGCAACAGTACGCACCCCTCCTTTTAGACAAAACACCCAACCTACTATTGCTTAGAACTCGATCCCTCTCTATTTCCTTTCAAAATATCGTATGACAACTTTCTCTAGAACACGTCGATTGACCTGACCAATGGGAAAGGCCCTGAAACTACGCTTAGAAGCCTAGACTCAGTTGATGGGCCATGGTTGTCACTGCTATCTGACTCCTCTGATGAAGAAGATAGCCACTGGCGGCACTTTTTCGAAGGGACGCCACCACCAACGCCAAGCAACTCCGATAAGACAAAAGATGAGACCGAGAAAGAGGAGGAGTCTGAGGTCGACATTGAGGAGGAGGCTAAAGACGACAACAGGGAGGAGGCCGAGGAGGACGATGAGGAGGTCCCCCCTCCCCCCCCCCCCCCCGAAGAATCTTGCTTGGGTGCAAAATTAAATGATGTCCAGAGAAGAGGCGGGCAATGTACTATATCTCGTTCTAGGAAGCATCTTGGCTTTGGTAAATAATGTTGTCAATGAGAGTTTCGAACTTTTTTAGGAAAATGTTTTCAATTTCCAAGTGATATGATTGTTTTTTAGTAATTAAGTACGTCCGGATAATTTGGCTTAGACTCACTATATTCTAGAAAAATATAAATAATTTCCGCCACATGTTAGTACTATATGAAAATATTTATTTCAATGTGTGTAATGATACATAGTTTTTTTGGGAGGGGTGTAATGATACATAGTTGAAACTTAAATGGTGTCCTCTTATATTTGTGCTTCTTTGGACGAAAACTACAAACATAGATTTGGACAACTTTCAAAAAACTTGCTACACAAAATGGTCACAGCCATGTATGAACATTGTTCGCATTTAAAGCCAAGTTACCAATGTTGAGTCAAACCAGAGATGGGCTATGTGAGTCCTAGGTAGCTGTCCACCCCCTCCCTCCTTATAGTCGTATGGGGCATCCACAATAGAGTTAAACCATGTTTTGATTAAACCATAGTTCCAAACAGAATTGCTACAAGCATTCCTCTGAAATTATCCTGTCACATCCCAAATTCTAGATTTGGTATTGCATACTTGCATGGCATTGCATCATACTCATCTTTGAGAAAATTCAGTTTTGAAAGCCTTTTGCCAAAACCCCTTTTCTTTGCTAGTTCCTCTTATTTGCAAGCCTACTAGTGTTTTTACCTAGCATCTGTTTTTTTACACTATATAGTCATTCCAGATGCTTATTTGTGTAGAGTTTTTAATTACGAACCCGTATAAACTTGTTTCGCTCGATCCAGAGTTGTAGATCAAAAGTTATGTTAGTTCTAGTGTGGACTAAATTTTCAATTCAGGGAAATTCAGAAAAAAATAGACAAGATTTAGAGTTTCAGCACAGCAGAAAAGAATAAATAAAAAAGAAAAAAAAAGGGGAATCGGCAGCCCAGCCATGCAGGCGCCTGAGGCCCACCCGGGGCCCAGCTGGCGCCTGCGGCCGCGGCCGAACAGCGCCCGCCCACCAGCGGCCCATCGCCCCCGCGCGGCCTCTTTTCTTCTTCCCTTTTCCTTTTTTCTTTTCTTTTCTTTTTTCTTTTTTCCTGACACCAGGCCCCACGTGTCAGCCGTCGCCGGCGTGTCCGCCTCGGACACGAACTGCCGCCGTTTTCCTCGTCGTTTTCCTCAGGGAATCTGTGTCGAGACCCACGCGTTTGGCCCAGCCCCTTAAAGTCGCCGCCACGCTGCTTCTTTCCCCCTCCTTACCCCTAGCCGCGAGCCGCCGAACCCGCCGGAATTCCTCGCCGGAATCCGCGAGCCGCCGCCGCTCCATCCGCCGTTCTCCGCCGCCCGAGGTCGCCACCGGCCGCGCCGACCCCACCCCTGCACCCGCCGCGCCCCGTCCCACGCTGTAGACCACCCGCTGCCCGCCGTCGTCGCCGGAGCGCCGCCGCCGCCACTCGCCTGAGCCGCCGCCGCTGTCGGTCGACAGGTAAGCTCCAGCTCGCGCGGCTGCCGTTCGATCCTGGATGGACGGCCCAGATCTGGCCGCTGACCGACCAGTGGACCGCTGACCGGTCCAGTCAGCGCCACATCGGGTTGACCAGTCCGCCGGAATATTCCCTCAAAAAATCCAGGAATTAAAAATTTACAGAAATTTTGTTTAACTTTAAAAATTCATAGGAAAAGATCTACTTGGCCAAAAATTGCAAATAAGGTATCGTTGGATTGGCAAAATTGTGTAGAATTTTATTCTGAAATAATATTCCTGGTTTACTATATGTATTTTCCTGAGATTATAAAAAGGCTTAAAGTAGTTTTAAATTCGCAGAAAAAGATCTGTAAATCTTTTTGGAGTAAATCCTTTTGGTCTAGGCTCTAATTTGAGCTATCTGTCCAGTAGTATTTTTTCACACTTGAACAACATTGTTTACAGCAATAGTTCAATGTTTTGACTAAAAGCCTATTAGTTACTCCTTTTATGCTTAAATTGTTTTCCTTTGCATTAAAAGTTTTCCCATGCATCATTCACCTAGTAGCATTGATCAGAGAACATAACCAAACTACTGAAGCTTTATTAAAGTGCCATGCATGCATTTGTTGCATTTGTTGATCTCTATGTGTGGATTGTTTATTCGTTTGAATTGCTTTCGTGTAGATTGTGAGGATTGTAACCCGTGTGACTGTCCGGACTGTGCCTTTAACTCCGGCAACTACCAAGGAAAGTGGAGCTTCATAAATGTCCTATTTACTTTCTATATGCATTGTAGCTTGTTTTGTTTTACAAGTTTTATCTATTGCTATGCTCTATCCTATTATGTCGTAGTCTATCTCGTTAGGTGAGCCGCCGTAAGTAGTTGTGCTTAGTTGTGCTTATGTAGACGAGGGTAGGATACACCATGACAAAGATTGTTTTGAAAGAACGTGTTTAGAAAGTTTGAAAACAACTTAATTAATGAACTCTCTGGGTGGATTGGTAATTGTTTGGTTCGTGAATGTGGGGCCCATGTCTATGGTTTACCCGAGTAGCTCACTTGTGGATGGCCACCCAGGTTTCTGAGAAATGATTAGTGTCTTGATTTGGTAGCTTACGTGTACAGCCATATGCCAGTGAGTTATGGTGGCTGGATGGACTTAGTAGGTCGTGGCGACCCGAGCTCTTCGTATTCAGAGATGTAGTGAATGTGATAGGTTAGTACGGTGCGTGGATGGGCTTGGGAAGCTACTTCCCGAATTGTCTCTTCTTGGGCTTCTCCCTATCATGACTCAATATGCGTGTCGTGGTACGAGCGGGTCGACCAAGTCATATGGGTAAAGTGTGCAACCCCTGCAGGGTGTAAAACTAAGTGCTTAGCCGTGTCCCCGGTAATGGACGATTGAGTTGCTGAATTGTGGGTGCTATGACATGTTCTCATTCATTCTAACTTGTAGTTGCTAAAACTTGTGGTTGAAACTTAATTGGGTTGTTTGATGAAGATTAAATGCTTTGCAAATGATTTACAAATGGTAGGATAAAGTATTTTGCTACTGCAACTAAGCCTGAACCCCACAAGCCAGATATGCATATAGCTATTAGTCTGTTGTTACTCTTTCATTGTTCCACTTGCTAGTGCATTCCAAGTGCTGACCCTTCGGGGCTGTTACATTTCATGTTGCAGGTTACTCTTTCGGTTACTCTGAGTAGTAGTGTTGGTTGCGACCCTCCACTCAATATTTTGTTCGCCTGTGGTGTCTAATGGAGACTGGAGCTACTTTATTTATGCTATCTATTTGCTACTTGTTTACTTATGCAAGCGTTATGCTTTGCAAACTTTATAATAAATGCAATATTTTGGATCATACCGTTGTAATAATGATGCACTGTTAATTCTTTGATGTCTATCGATGCTATGTATGCCAATGAACGGATCCAGGGATTGGCGTGATACATAGAGGTGCAATCCTTCCAGGTTGTACCATTTCATATCTACACGAATTCGTATCGATCTGGTGTTTGTTACTACTGAAAGTTTGAGTGATATATGTTGTTCCATTGGGAATCAGATGATTGCAAGACCGTTTTGTGGTTAGCGGCTACTTGCGCAAGTGTAAAGATGCAAATATCTATAGGGTTGAGAGTTTTTGCATTGACAGCAGGAATTAGCTGGAGAAGATCTCGGCATCATACAAGTTATCACCATCATCTACATCGCCATATACCCCGGCTCATTGAGAAGATCGGGCCACCCGTATCAGTGGGTGTTGAAATTGGATCTAAAAACTTGCGCTAATGCTCTTTGCTTCCAGATTTTTTAGAAGGAATTTGTATGTTCATAGATAGGCATTTGATATTTAATGCAAGTTTTTTACAAGATCAAGAGCACACAGATAAGAAAGATTATGCCAGGTAGTGTGTCCTAGCACACATTCCAGTAGGTGTTCTCTGTTTTGTTAGCAGGATCACTGTTTCTTTTGTTTTCTGGTTAAATATCATGTGGGTTTAGTATAGGTCCATTGCTATTTGAGATAGTGTCTGGCTTTTCTGGTGCGAATTTTCTACTGCATTGTCTTATTATACAACTACATCATGACACACCAACGACTTCATTATGTATGTTGTAAAAGGTCAACAAATTGTTAGTCTTTTGTAGTTAGACTATCTGAGAAGAACACGAGTGGTGCTTGTTTTCCGAAAGTGCTTGTTGCATGCTGCAGCAAGCTACTCCTCCACACACCTCACTATTTGCCCAAAGGTAATTTCTTTCCTATTTTATTTATTTTTTCTTTCCTATTTTTTCATGCACGTTGAGGTCTCTTGTGGAGATATTCTCTCTTCGTATAGATGCTTGTCTGCAATTATAAGAAGCATAGAGAAAGAGGTGTCCAGATAAGAGGACTCTTGATAATTCTGAATTTTCAAGGCACTTGGACGTGCCTATTATTCTGATTCGTTGTAGATGAACATGTGCGTTATTCTAAAAGTACACCAAAGCTCTTACAGTGTGCCTTTTTTTGAATTTCCGATACTTGTCCTACCTGTCATGTCTCGATGCATAACGAAGAGCTGAGCAAGGATGAAACGAGATTGTTCAAAAAAGTGATATTTTTATGTTTGGATTCTTTCTTTCAACCTATGTTCCATGATTTTAGTTTCAGTTTAACATCTTTTGTGTCAGAGGTGTCCTTTCTAGGAGGGAGATAGATAATAAATCCATTATTATCATAATCATCGCTCGTGGCATGAGCTAGAGTTCCAGATGATCGATGAGATGTGGAGTTCCTAGCATATACCACTAGGTCATGTGTTTCTAGAAGCCGAGTGTGGCAGAAAATCGATTACGTTAGATCGAGATGTCATTTTTATTTTAAGTTGTTCATTCTTTTAGCTGTAGCAACACACGAGTATTTAGCTATACCCTAGACGCTCTGGAACACGCAGTGTTGATGACCAAGGAAAAAATAGCGTTATATAGCATCGTTGGCATATTCTAATCATCGGCGCTATCTTTACGCTATTATGGGTGGTATGCCACTAATTTTAAATTAGGATGCTAAATCATAACGTTATGGCGTTGTTATTTCCTAGTGTTGGAAAAGCTACATCCCATCGGCCCAAACCCTTCTAGAGACCGTACTACAGACCTGACCTAGCCCAACCCCCACCAGATCGATTAATTTCACCAGTCCCTAACTCTCCAGTAGGCTAAACTCGTGAGTGACGGCCGCTGTTTCTCCATCTTGCGAGCATCGGCGGTGGCGGTGGCTACTTCCTCCAGGCAACTGCCGTTGGAGGAGGCTACTTCCTATAGCTCGTGAATGTTCTCCACCATTCACGATGTCCCAGTCCCAACCAGCTGCACCGCTGGCAAGTGAGGCCTCGTATCTGCGAGAATGTGACTTTGTGTTTATGCGATGGATTGCTCCTGGACAAATCTTAGATGCTACTGTTGTATCATGTTTAATGCTTATGCATGTAACTATTTTTAGAGAAATTTTAGACGTTGAAATCCTTCAGGTTTAGACTATATCTACCATTTTTTTTCACAAAGATCTGTTTTAAATAGTCCACGCTATAGCATGCTATAAGCCTATAACGTGTATAGGATCCTCGGAACGCTGACGCTAAACCTCATAGAGCGCAATCTTTCTCCTTGTTGATGACTCATGCCGAGCTGTTAAAATAAATCTTGCAGATAGTAGTTGAAGAGAAGTCGTACCACAAGCCCTGTTTCAAATGCTCCCATGGAGGCGCCTTAATGTTACACAGCTTTGGAGGTCATCCTCTACTGCAAGCACCATGTCTCCCAGCTTTTCAAGAAGAAGGGTCGCTTCAATCATCTGATCAAGTGTGCGTGGCTCAAGCGGGCAAAAGTAGGGCAAAAATTTGGCAATATACGTGTGATGATAGAAACATCGAAGAGGTCGTAGCAGCACACGGTATTCAAGTAGTATAGATAAAAAATGGAGCATCTAGGTCATAGGCATGTGAGAACTTCTTATGTCTCGGTCGCTGCCGTCATGCTATTATTTGTACTAATTCTTAGTTAAACCTACTCCCTCCGTTTTAAAATAAAAGATGTTTTACCTTTGTGAAAAGAATGTATCTAGCCATTTTTAGTGTGTAAGTTCATTTATGTTTGGAGTGAACCTACATACTAAAAGGGTCTAGATACACTCTTTTCACAAAGCTAAAAATTCTTATATTTTGAAACGGAGAGAGTAGTTAGAACTTATAATATTTATACTAATTCTCAGTTGCAACTCATTAAATTCGCAGTTACAAGCTAGTTGTAACTCATGTTTAACTCCCATATTAAAAGGATTGCAAGGTAAATCCAATGGTAGGAGAGGTGACTAAGGCAATTCGATAAAAAGTAAAAAAAATAGGCACGTACCTTACTTCTATCTTGGAAAATTCTTAACTATTTTGTGCAACCATGTGAAGTTGCATCATTGTTGCAATTTATGTTGTGAAGATTTTGTGGACATAGCCAGAACAATACCGATGTTTGTTAGCCTTTTTCAACTAGATACCTGCAACTTTCAGTACTTGATGGACCGGATGGCACTAATCTAACTGACACAACTCCACAAAACGTAATATGCATATATACCGGATGAAATTTCTTAGATTCACACAGTATAAACATGCTATGCCTAGATTCAGCATCATCAGATTTTACAACCTACACGGAAAAACAAAAATTGAATACCTCTTCGGAGTTCAGACATAAGACAAAAGCGTCCAAACTATTTTCAGCTAAGAGCAAGCACATAACGTAGAGTTTATGTGTACCATATAGTATATACATAACCAAAGGAAATAAAACAATCTTGGTACTTATGCGCATAGAATTATATAATAGGCTAATGACTAACCTAAACTGCCCAACCTGACCATGATTATCTTAGATGGCAAACAGGTGCCACCAGGCAAAAAAATCACACCCAGAGGACATGGCATACTATACATTATGAGATGAGACGGAAGGGGTACCAATCCGTCACACCCATTCAGACTTCTTGGAGCTTCAGAGAAGCTTATTCTGTGCCACCGCTTCGCAAAGTTCTTCCTCATATAGTAAGACTCTAGGAGAGGCTGTGACTTTTGGTACAGGCCTTGGCAATCCTGGTGGCATGGAACGGCGCAAATGCTTTGAAGGCAATGAATCCGGGAAAAGAACAGCTGTGATTGGCTTCATATTAAGCAGCTTGAAACGTGAATGTCGAGGACCATGTCTTGGAGCCTTCGGAGTTCTCGGGGTTGCGACCCTCACATCCTTGCCATCTATTCTACTGAAAATTTAGTGGTTTTCGACATATTAGAGTTTATTCAGGTGAATATATTCTTTTAGGGGAACAAACATGATACAACTAACCTCATGAAAGGCCAATGCTCAGTCGGGAGAGGGGTCTTGTTCTGGAGCAATTCCTGTCTGCTGCGATCTGGAGTAGTGTAGTTGAAATGATATTGCCTTGCCAATTCAACCTAGTTTACATGACTAAGGTGAGTATGTGAATGCAGGGATAAACAGTAGTACACGTGCTGGTACTGCAAGCTAATTCAACAAGGAAAAACTGGGCATGCAATCTAGGTTTATATGTAGCATGTTGGACATGAAAAAACACTGAACCAATTGACAAGCATGAAGGCAAGCAGTGGAAGAACAGAGAACTTCCTGCCGTGTCAGATGCCATGGTAATTAACTGTTATATATGCAGGTGACATGGAGTACTATTCACCAATGCACAAGAGTAAGAGATGTAGCATGTCAGAGCTAATCTCAGCTACTGTGGAGCAAAGCATCATCTAGCTCATGGTTTTAATGAGCAATAAGATTGCCAAAGGTACTACAAGTGCTGAAGTAAGATAAAACCATTTAAACTGGACTAATAAAGGACAGGGTAGTACAAAATATGATACTTACAGCCTTTCGGATCCTTGTTGAAACATGGAAAACAGCCTTCAGCTGGTCATGGTGCAAATAACACACAATCTTGATCTTTTCAACAAAAAATGTCAATCAGGTTTATTACAAATATAATGCACACTGAAGTTAACAGGAAAGTGGCTTCAGTTCCATACCAGGAGATCAAGTGGAAGTGATTCAAGTCTTGAAATGTCATCACATTCAGCTGCTTGAGGAGCCTTCGGAGTTCTTGGCAAAAATTGCCCCTTAATGCCACTAAATGCCCCAAAGTTGAGCCTTATTGGGGACATAATTGGTGTAGTGCTTTCAAAGACAACCTCGGTCTGTGGTGATTTATCCAGCTCATCCTTCTCCACATTTAAAAGAATCCGCTTCTTCCCTATATCCCTGCTTGTGCTCCTACTATAACGAATCTGAGCCAGGGCACCAGGCTTCAAGTACTTGTTCTTTGTGTACTTCACTCGTTTCTTTTGCTTCAGAGTTACTGATGCAGACCCCATAATAACTGCTATTCGCAAGAAAACTAGAAACAGCAGATCTTGCAAAACTTCGATTCTCTTCCAGTTTCATCTCCCAGCTTCATTAACAATGGAGCAGAAATTAAGCACCGAGGAGAAAAATAAAGTTAATATAACAGGAAGAGCTAGCTCAGTATAAACATCCAAGGTAGTGTCAGTCTGCCAGTTTTGTTATCTTGGCAGTCGAGACAAAAAAAAATTACTCTAACTGTAGAGCTTTCATAGGTTGTGCAAGACTGAAATAATAACCCATCGGACAAAAACAATAGGCAGCAGCATCGACATCCACCTAGATTGGGTCAGAATCAGGTCAATGTGACAGTTATATTGGAATGATTGGGTGGTGAACACCTTGCCTTTTACTCCCCCCGTTCAGAAATATAAGACATTTTAGCTTTGTGAAATGAATGTATCTAGACGTTTTTTAGTGTATAGATTCACTCCGAACCTATACACTAAAAGACGTCTAGATACATTCGATTCACAAACCTAAAACGTCTTATATTTCTGAACGAAGGGAGTAGGTAATTACTTAAACAAACTAAAAAGTTCAGATAGAGCACAAATGCTCTATGTTCACACCTATATTCATCACTTGAAAATAATAAATATACAAACAAAACAGTAGTCTTAATATTACAAGCACTACAAATGGTTTCCCTATAAATATACAAACAAAATCGTAGTCTTAATATAACAAGCACTACAAATGGTTTCCCTAAGTGCCAGTACAGGGTCCTCCAGAAAAAATTATTCTTTGAAATTATTAAACAGAAATTGATTAAAGTGAACTTACCAAACGAAACATGCCATTGTTCAGATGTATTGATTTTTTGTTTGATAACTAAGCAAGTATACTAGTTGTCCACTGAAGAAGGTCATAATTAGTTTATCTGTCCTGACACCAGGAAAGAAAAAAATTGCAATGTATAGCGATAGCAATGCCATGTTTCAGGAAGAATGCATTAAATGGTAAACACCTGAGCAAAACATCAAGTTCAACAAATGATCATGGTAAGGTCACATGCAGGAAATTCAAAATTGAGAATAATGTAGGATCCTTTATACTGGAAATAAATAACATGATAAAATTGGTTCTAGAAATGAAGATGTTTTTGAAGAGTTTACAAGTAAAAAAGAAGCTTACTGTTTTGAGACAAGTATGGACATTATCGATCTATAGTTTTTCACTTTCTCAATTACTGCATGGTCATATTATATACTCCCTCCGTTTCAAAATATAAGATGTTTTAGTTTTTGTGAAAGGAATGTATGATGTAGCCCGTCCTTCCGACGTCACTCCATCTACTACGCCAAGTGGACCAATGACACGTGCTCGAGCCAAGCTCCTACATGATAAGGTGAACTCGGTCCTCTCTATGTGTGACTTTGACTCTACTCTAAATGGTCTGCTACTTCATGCCAATACCTTGTGTATCCTCAGATATGAACCCCAAGAAGGAACACCAAGAGAAGCAGCCAAGTACGCACAAGAAGGAGCTGCAGCTGAAGTCCCAGGACCGGCCCGCCGACCCCGCTGCCGGATTCGTCAAGACAAACCACTCCAGTTCCGGCCCGCCGAACCCACCGCCGAACACATCGGCACCAGAACCGGCCGAGCCCGGCGCCCGCCGAAATATCCGGCGCCAACGACGGCCCGCCGGACTCCCGGCCGAAGCATCCGGCGCAAACACCGGCCCCACCAGACTTACCACCAAAACACCCTGTCTGCGCACAGCTTCGGGTTTGATGCCCTGGAATATTCCCTTTACCTACCCTTTCGCCCCTAGCACTATAAATAGCCCCTATGGCTCACCCCTTTGACTTAGAATTGATAATAGAACTAGAAGAAAACCCCTTTTGTGGAATTTCTCTAGTTTGGTCTCATGCTCCTTTGACAAGGAGCACCTATTATCCCTAACCTCTTTGGATTTTTCCTAGTTGTGTCGAAGTTGTACAAGACTTTGGTGTGAGTGATCTCTATCCAAGTTTTCAAGATCTCACCAAGATCCTCATCCTCGCTGAGTCGGTTCGAGAGAGTTTCTTGCCCGACACCGATCCTAGGGATTGTGTTGGATCGGTAGCCGCCAACGTGAGCCATAGGCTTGTCTTTGTGTATCGCGTGTGTGTGTGTTCTCGTCGGGTATTCGAGTGTGTGTCCGTGTGACCTCCATCCCCTCTCCCTCCCACTAAGGCCTCGTTTGGTTCCAGAGTATTTCTAGGGTTCAGCAGGGGTAATCCCGGCCCATCCCAAAATCCCCATTTTTCCCCAAACGGCCGTTTGGTGCTAGTGTTTTGGGCCAAAATTATCGCCACCAAACCTCGGAAATCGCCAGTCCGGCCAGTTTTTTCAGACGAGGCAAGCCACGACCTGACCCCTGCTTATAATCCCCATCCCTGACCCGAAACCTAGCATACACGACGGCGTCTGTAGCGAGGGGGCGACTGGCGAGATCGGTGGCGGGAGAGATCAACGGCGAGAGAGATCGACGGCGAGCGAGATCTACGAGAGGGGCGGCGAAAGGGAATGCTATTTCTCGGCATCTCACAGGCGAAGGCAAGCTTCAATCCCACCGAGCCGCTCCACATCGCTGCCGTTGTTCTTGGCATTTGACCGCCGACTCCCCATCCCGCCGTCCCTATACCCCGCTCTGGAATTTCCTCCGGTAACCCTTTTCTCTCCCTCCCTCCCTTCCTCCCTCTCTCTCTCTCTGGATATGACTGAAAGAGTATGAGTTTGGCGGAATATGATGGATATATTATTGAGCCTCATGGGCGAGTATATATAGGCGTACAGGGGATTATCTTGGAGTACAAGTCAAGTTAGGATTGTACATAAACAGATCCTAACTCTATCTAAACTACCATAACAACCGTATATGCCTAATACTCTAACACTCCCCCGCAGTCGTAGCGGTAGCGTCGTGAACAACTGTAACGTCGCGGACGGTCAGACTAGAGATAAACCGAAATAGCATCCAGTAGGCTGACATCCCCCCGTTGTTTGAGCGGGAACGTCGTGGATGGTGTTGCGTCACAGTAGCTTGGACTGTAGAGGAAGCTGGTGAGATACTCAGGCGAGGTGATAGCCCTTGTGCCGATGTCGAGGGAGCCAGAGCTTGAGGCGGTGCCGAGGTTGGGTAGCCGTTGCGAGGGGTCGCTGTGGTCGATATTGTGGTCGGGGATGTCGGTGTCGAGATAGCCGCACGTGAAGCCGCATGCGCGTAGTGCGCGAGAATGATGACGCAGACGCATCGAGGCAGTCATCGTGGGGCCGCGGCAGCTTGCCGAGGGTCCGTGGAGGCTTGCCGTGGGGCCACGGTAGCTTGCCGAGGGGTGTCGATGCCGAAGTCGATTCAGTCCGAGCCGTCGAGGACGAGGTGCGGCCATAGTTTTGCCAGAACTAGGCGCACGTCGGAGAAGAAAGCACACTCCGGTTTTGCCAGAACCGAGTAAGCAAAGAAGAGCTTGTCGGTGACACGATCGAGGTAGTCGTAGAGGAAGGTGTCGATGCCGAAGAAGACTTTGTCGAGGCCGACGAAGACGAGGCGCCGATCCAAGATTGCCAGGCTCGGGGACGCGTCGAGGACGAAAGCACGCACCGGTGTTGCCAATACCAGGCACACAAGGGCAAGGACGAAGACGTAGAAGACGGCGAAACCAACGGCGGCCTGGAGTGGTCATGTTGGACGCCTAGATTGGCGCGGCGATGGTACTCGATGTAGGCGAAGAAGAATCCGACGTGACGAAGACCATGCGCGGACGTAGACGACCTGCACCGTGGAGGTGGTGCGGAGATAGCCTGGGGCGTCGGCGCGTAGGGACGGCGATGTAGACTGCGTGCAGCGATGCTATGACCCGTTGGGGCGGCATAGCTACAGGGCGCAAGTCGATGCAGCGGCTGGGAGACCACCAGCGACGTACACGCCAAGGAAGGCGCGTTTGGAAGCCAGTAGCATGGACGAAAGGCGGTGGCGCTGCGGCCCGAAGGGGCGACACAGTGCCAACTTGTAGCTCGATCGGTGATAGGCGCGTGCTCGGGGATGTGCTTGGCGTAGACGGGCGCGAGATCGGTTGATCAGACCGACGGTGCGCCGTATGCGCCATGGCATTGACGACGCGTAGATCGGAGTCGATGGCGGCGTTGTCGGTGAAGTCCCGGGTGATGACGGCGAAGACGATCCAAGGGGGGACGACCACAGCAGCCTACCGAGGAAGGCGTAGCAGCCGACCGAGGTGCGCGGCAGCCTGCTGTGAGGCCATGACAGCCTGCCGAGGCAGGCAGCGGAGGAGAAAGGCGCACGGGCACGGTGTAGATCGTCGACGCGGTGGTCGGAGTAGAGGCGTGGTGATGACGACGGCGGTAGGCGACTCAATCCGATCTATGATCGGTAAACCAAAAAAAAAACCGACCAAGTGACCGACGGAGAGAAAAACCGATCTAGTAGATCGGAAAAGACTCACCAGTGCAGCCGATCACAGATCGGCGGACAAACCCTGCGACGGATTGCACGGCCCCTGGTGGAGATCATGGAGATCGATCCCCCCGGGGGGCGGCACGGCGGAAGCGTGTGGCTAGGGTTTGGACCGGTTAGGCTGATACCATGAAAGAGTATGAGTTTGGCGGAATATGATGGATATATTATTGAGCCTCATGGACGGGTATATATAGGCGTACAGGGGATTATCTTGGAGTACAAGTCAAGTTAGGATTGTCCGTAAACAGATCCTAACTCTATCTAAACTATCATAACAACCGTATATGCCGAATACTCTAACAATGACGGGTAGTTAACACGTAGCAGCAAAGGTCCATACGAACACATAAGGTTGCCATCGAGGGCGGTGGTAATTTTCACCATGGACTCATGCTATATTTGGCTGCTTGTGGTTGCTGTGTGGTTGCTCTTCTGTCACACAACTTGTAGGAGCATGTGTCTCTCTAATACAAACAGTATCTCTCTAGTACTTGCGTTAAGGCCAGTTTGGTTTGCCAAATTTTACTGCTATGATTTGACTTTGCTGATACAAACAATAATATTTGATTATTTTTGCACTGAGATTTAGTTGTTTCATGTTGTGATACCCACAGAAATCTCAGTCGATGCCCATCCCGCAGTCCTTGTACTCTGGCTCAGGTCTAGCATTCTCTCCGTCGGTGTTGAATTTAGTACATTAGCTGATGTTATTGTTTCTTTTTGTCTCTCACCACACACAACATGGCAGCATGAACAAAGTCAACTAGCTGGCAACTTTATAATCCCAAATATACTTGCATTTCTAGTACTAGTACTAGTAGCTGGCAGCTTAACTAAAGTAATTGTGATGAATGAATGGATCGGGCTTTGCTTTTGTAATCTGTCATAGAAGATGCATTTCTGATTTCTCGGTTGCATATTTCAGGTCTGGTGATGGCTCTACCATTTTATCAATCTGCTTGTTGAGTGTGAGATGTGCACTGTAAGATAGGGGAAACCACATGTTAGATGGCCTTGTATTGCTCATATATATAAGAGGATTACAAGGAGTCCCGGTTGCATACAACACGGACATATATACAAGGAATACACACGCATACGTATCCTACATCTATACAAACACGTGTAGGATATGTATTCTAACACCCTCCCTCAGTCAAAACTTGGCAACCGACGAATGTTGAGACTGTCCCGAAAGTCCAAGAAGAGAGGCGATGGTAATCCTTTGGTGAAGATGTCCGCGAACTGTGATGAACTAGGAATGTGTAGCACCTTAACCTCGCCAGTGGTCACGCGATCTCTGACGAAGTGTAGATCAATCTCCACATGCTTGGTACGCTGGTGATGCACTGGATTCTGTGTCATGTAAACAGAGCTCACATTGTCACAGAAGACCACTGAAGCATCATGCACCGGTCGATGAAGCTCCAAAAGTAGCTGTCGAAGCCAACAAGATTCAGCCACCACATTTGCTACCGCCTGATACTCAGCCTCCGCACTCGATCGGGAAATAGTGTGTTGCCGCTTAGCCGACCAAGACACCAAATTCGCGCCGAGGAACACACAATAGCCTGAAGTAGACCGTCGAGTATCTGGACAACCTGCCGAGTCAGCGTCAGAGTAGGCCAGCAATTTGATCGATGTGCGTCGATACAAAGTGAGACCATAGTCGGTGGTGCCGCGAATATAGTGTAGAACACGCTTCACAAGGAACAAGTGATTAGCCTGTGGATCATGCATATGAAGACATATCTGTTGTACTGCATAGGAGATATCTGGCCGAGTGAAAGTGAGGTATTGGAGACCTCCTGCAATACTGCGATATTCTGTAGGATCAGCCACGGGATCACTACACTGAGCAACTGGAGTGGAGATAGATTTACATTGTAACATACCAGCTTTGTCAAGAAGCTCCAATGCATACTTCTCCTGTGAGAGGAACAAACTGTCCTTAGTGCGTCTAACTGAGATGCCCAGAAAATAGTGAAGCAATTGCGAGTATCTATAGGCTTCCTAATTAACGGACATCCGCCTATCTTTGGTTAGGCGGATGGTTAGCGAGTATCTATAGGCTTGTTAGTTATTATCTTTTGCTGCAATTGCGTCACCCCAGGTATATGTCCCCTTTAGAGGCATAAAGACTTGCTGAGTACCCCTAGGGTCTCACACGATAAATTGTTTGATTCAGATGAACAGGTGTATTCGCAAGATGGATACTGGGTGGAGGAGACAGATGATGTTGGCAACGATCACTCGGTGTAGAGATTCCGGGGATGGGGATCCGTGAGATCTGTGGGCGGGATGTGCTTATTTATGTGGCATCTTATGCCGATTTGCTTCTTGTCCGTACTCGGATCTTGTTTCCCGCTTCCGCTTGATACTCTGTTGATTGATGTATGAGGAGCTATCCTACACTATTATCTCTATCTAGGATATTTGGATCTTGCCGTATGGCGTTGCAATATTTCTATTTCTTTTAGATGGTATGGCTCTGAGAACTGTTGTAAGGTAGCTTGCATACATACTCACTTGTGTATGTATTTGATCTCTTCGCCTGTTGCCTACGCCGCTCGCTCTTGTCCTGATGTTCTTGGAAGTGGTTAGGACGGCCGACGGGCCTACACGTGGGTGGCCCTGGGCCTCCGCTGTAAAACCCTTAACCACTTTTGGTTCATCCAGGCTTAAACTTAGAGCGTAGGGTCCGAGGTTGTTACAACAACCAAAGCAGCAAGCCGCAAAACGCAAAAACACCTCGAAAGAGAAACCAAATCTGAAAACCGCAACAGTCAACGCAACTTTCGGGTCTGGAGGACAAGGAGTCCGCCTACGAGGCCGTGGAACTTGCAGAGTCCAAGGTAGAAACCAGCAACTTAGCAAACCTACTCTTGGGCCGACATTGCCAATAATCCGTGTGTGCATCACCCGGACGGCAACGAGGGCTCGTCCCACACCAATGTTGAGTGACATTTCAACGACGATATCAAGAAAGCCGAATCCGCTGACTACAGGGCCAAGCAACGAAAAGGAAAGAAAAACTCCGACAAGGATAAAGAGACCAAGGAAGATTCCGACATGAAGGAAGCAGAAGCTTCAAACCCTAAGTCGGACAGAAAGAAGACCTTCCCAACCAAGAAAGACACTTATGTCACATTCCTTGGGTCTCAACCGGCCAAGGTAAAGAAGGCAGTGATGCACGAGCTCAATTCAACTGTTCCGATTGTTCCTCAGTTTTTGGTTTGATCGGAAATAACAATCACCTTTGACCGAGGCGATCATCCGCATAAGTTGCACAGGCGAGGAAAGTACACCCTAGTCGTCAATCCACTTATTGACGGCTATGGGTTCTCCAAGACCCTCATGGGCGGTGGCAGTAGCATCAACATTATCTACGTTGAAACGCTACGCCGGATGAGAATATCGAAGACACAGCTGAATCACAGCTCTATGATTTTTCACGGAGTTGTCCCCGGAAGATAGGCAAATTCTCTGGGAGAGATTACTTTGGATGTCACCTTTGGAATTCCAAAAAACTACCGAACGGAAGCACTTTCCTTTGAAGTGGTCCCGTTCAAGAGCGCATACCACGCTATCTTTGGGCGTCAAGCTTACTAGGCTTTCATGGCTCACCCTTGTTACATTTATAATATGATGAAACTTTCAGGTCCCAATGGCGTCATTACGATCCGGGGAGACCCGAAGAAGGCACGAAAATGCGAAGACGGAAATGCTGCCTTTGCTGAAGCCGTACTGCACACTCAGGAATACCAGGAGATCAAGAAGAACATCGAACCGTCGAGATGCCCGCAATGAAGGAGGTGACAAAGCCGACTCCGGAGTTCAAGGCATCGGAAGAGACGAAGACGACGCCGTTGAAGGATGATGACCCCTCCAAGATGACCCAGATAGGTGTAGGTTTAGACCGCGCATAGGAAAACGCGCTCATCGAGTTCCTCAAAGCTAATAAAGATATCTTCGCATGACAACCATCTGACATGAACGGAGTACCTAGGGAACTTGCCGAGCACAGTCTGAATGTATACCCAAACGCTAAACCCGTCAAACAGTCCTTACGACGTTTTGACGACAAAAAGCGAAAAGCAATAGCTAAGGAACTTGCCCGGCTCGAGTTAGCCGGATTCATAGAAGAGGTCATCCATACTGATTGGTCGGCCAATCCTGTAATGGTCGTAAAAAGGACACCACTGATTTAAGGATATGTATTGATTATACTGCCTTGAACAAGGCTTGTCCCATAGATCCATTCGCTTTGCCTAGAATTGATTCGACAATAGGCTCGGAACTCCTATGTTTTCTCGACGCATATTCCGGATATCACCAAATTCGGATGAAGGAGTCGGACATCACCAGATTTCGTTCATCACACCTTTCAGAACCTTCTGCTACGTTATGATGCCTTTTGGGCTCAAAAACGCAGGATCTACGTACCAGCGCACTATGCAGTGTTGCCTCCACGATCAAATCGGACGCAATGTACATGCATATGTGGACGACATAGCTATGATGACCAAAAAGAAGAAACACTAATTTCCGACTTGTAGAAACATTCAACAATCTACAAAAATACAACATAATGCTCAATCCGAAGAGGTGTTTCTTTGGAATCCCAGCCGAAAAATTGTTAGGTTTCATTGTGTCTCAAAGAGGCATAGAGGTGAACCGTGACAAAATAAAGGCTATACTTAACATTTCCAGGCCAGCTCACCTAAAGAACGTACAACAACTAACTAGCTGCATTGCTGCAGTCAGTCGGTTCGCAAGCAGGCTCGGTGAAAGAGCCGCACCACTATACAAGCTTTTGAAAAAGACCAAGAAATTCGTCTAGACTGATGAAGCTAAAGCTGCACTACAGGATATGAAAGCCGTACTCTCATTCGCCCCTATTCTTGCAGCACCGAAGGCACAGGAGTCGATGTTGCTATACTTAGCTGCGACAAATAGAGTCATCAGTGTCGTCATGGTGGTGGAACGGCCGGAAGAAAAACAGGAGCACCTGGTGCAGCGTCCGACTTATTATCTCAGCGAGGTCTTGGCTGAATCAAAGCAAAGGTATCCTCATTACCAAAAGTTAGCCTATGGTGTGTTCTTCGCCTCTAGAAAGCTACACCACTATTTTCAAGAGCACAAGATTACCATGGTGAGCACAGCTCCCATGAGAGACATAATCAACAACAACGATGCCACAGGACGCGTCACTAAGTAGGGCATAGAGCTAGCAGCTTTTGATATTGAGTACAAACCACGTACAACAATCAAGTCCCAGATTTTTGCTGACTTTGTCGCTGATTGGACAGAGACAGTCGAAAACACGAGCCTCCCAGAGACGGAAATTTGGACCCTACTTGATGGGTCTAAAGCGCTCGGGGGCTAGCGTGGTACTCAAGTCACCCCAAGGTGATAAACTGTTCTATGTGTTGCAGATCCACTTCACAGCGACAATATTGCCGAGTATGAAGCCCTGCTACATGGAATTCGAATTGCAAAAGACATCGGCATTCGCCGACTAATGTGTTGTGGAGACTCGGATTTAGTTGCTCAGCAAGTATCCGATATCTGCAACGCCAATAAACACATGGCAGCTTATAGAGGCGTCGTGGATGAACTATCTAAATCGTTCGAATGGTTTGAAGTCCAACACATTCTCCAAACGGAAAATGAGGAAGCAGATGCTCTATCAAGAATAGGCTCTGCGCGGAAACAGGTCTCGGATGGTGCTTTTTTGGAGGAGAGTTCCCTCCATCACAGGAGTTGATGAGGAGTATCCAACCAAATCCGACTCACCACTCATAGCAGTTCTGACTGTAACTCTCAGCTGGACCAAACACTACCTTGATTTCATGGTAGAGAGAAAATTACCCGAAGACGAAGTTCTGAGCTAGCAAATTGTCCGACGAGCAAAAGCCTACACTATAGTGGGAGGTGAGCTCTATAAGCGGAGTGCATCTAGGGTCTTTCAGCGCCGCGTTTCTCCAGGAGAAGGCGTGGAAATCCTAAGGAAAATTGACGAAGGCGAATGCGGACATCACGCTGTAGCCAAATCTTTAGTGCCAAAGGCTTTTAGACACGGATTTTTCTGGCTTACGGCTAAGGCAGATGCCGAACGGCTGGTCAAGACGTGCAAAGGTTGCCAAAAAATACGCCAAATAAGCCCACGTTCCAACTGATCAGCTGCGAACAATTCTAATTACATGGCCTTTTACGATCTAGGGGCTTGACATGGTAGGACCGTTTCGGCGGGCTCAAAGTGGATACACTCACCTTCTTGTGATGATGGATAAATTCACAAATGGATTGAGGCAAAAACCATCATAAGTTGTGATGGAGCAACAGCCAAAAAGATCGTTAAGGACGTTATCATCTGATTCGGGTATCCGCGCAGTATTATTACCGACAATGGGAGTAACTTTTCCATGGGAGCTTGCTGTTGATCTTGATATTTTAAGGATTAGAGTTAAGCCTGAATTAAAAGTAGTCCTCGATCACTTCATAGAAATTTTGAGAGTCTGAATTTTGGTAAGGGTAGTCATGGCCCCAGCATGACATTGTAAAAATGTTGTAAATACACTTTTGTCATTTAATATTAAGAGCAGTAGGAGCCTCTCCTGCTGTAATTCCTCAAAAAAAAACTTTTCCATGGGGGAACTAGTCGAATTCTGCAATGAACAGAGGAACCGGCTTGATATCGCATCAGTCGCACATCCACAAGCCAATGGACAAGTTGAAGTGACAAATGGTTTAATTCTTCAAGGCCTATGACCAAGACTCGAAACACCACTATATCGTGTTGCGGGGCTTGCGCGGACGAATTGCCGTCTGTAATATGGAGTTTACGAACAACCCCTAACAGGTCAACCGGATATACGCCTTTTTTCTTGGCCACGGTGCAGAAGTTGTTTTTCACCAAAATCAACTTGGATTCTCCAATCCTAAGGTTGCAAATGCTTGCTATACCCTGTCCACATCATCTACCTTGATCACCAAGATTTATCAAATATTATCCATAATTATTATGGCTCCAAATCTATTTAATTCCTTTAATAGACAAAATCTCAAAACCCCTTTCCCGATGGAAAGTTTGGTTTTTGTCAAAACACTTCCTCAACTTTTGGCTCATGTGAGTTCCATATATCATACCCTATCATCCCATATCAAAAATAAATATTTTTAAGAAGCTTTATTATTTGTTTTTGCCCATTTTCTTAAATGGCTGAATTGGAATAATAATTGTCTTAAAGACTTCTAAGCCACAATAAATCTTGGGAAAATTCCCCTAAGTGTGTATTCACATTTGGGACCATCTCAAACCAAAAACCAACCTTGTCCAATGTAAATTTATCAAATGACCTTCTAGAAACCACTTCTGCCCTTTTTGAATAAATGGATTCAGGTGGACTAAAACTCCTCTAAAAAATCCCAAATAATTCCTACAGGTGTATTCTAACCTCATCTAACCACCAGTACCATCTCCCCACTCTGTCCTATGCAAAATTTGGAACTTCCTTCACAAGCCCTCTTGTGATCAAAAGTTTGCAAACCAAGCAAACTTGACCCAAACTAGGACCAAATCACCACCAAGGCTTGTCAAGCACTCCCCCACAGCACCCAACACTCCCCTGGTCATGAGCATTGTAGCTCCACCCCCAGCATTGCCCATTTTACCCTTGTACTAGTAGAGAGAGAGAGAAGGAAGATCTTACAAGGATCTACTTCAATTAATCACCACAGCTGCCACCCCCTCCCTCTCTGATCCAGCACGACCACATACCCTTCTTACCCCTCCCCACCGTCCCCTGGACCAATCCCTGGCCAGCATTCCCTCTCCAGCATGTCCAAATTGGTCATTTACATCATCTACCCCTCCTCCCTAGTATATATGGTCAGAGGCCTCCCCCAGCGAGCCCCTGCCCCTCATTTGCTCCCCCCCACCTCCACTTACCTCCCCCAGCACTCCCTCCCTCTCCCCTTCTCTGTGCTGTCTAAAGGAGGAAGAAGAAGGAGCTCTCGGCCTCCTTCAAAAATCGAGCAAGGCTCCTTCTCCCCTGCTCCCTTTCCTCTGCATGTCTGCTCACGAGTTCCCCTCCTCCTCCTCTACCTGACCGTGCCCTCCTTTTTGTCCAGGAACGACTCCTCCGTCCTCGCCAGCGAGCTCCGACGAGGTCATCCTCGGCCACCGTCGCGCGAGCTGCCTCCCGTGGACCCCCCCCCCCCCCCCCGACCTCCCTCGAGCCCCAGGTGAGCCTCCCGGTCGAGCTCCGCCGCCCCTAGGGTTTCCGCCGTTGCGGGCTCTGTTTCCCGTAGACGACGACCACGCGCCGTCCATCGCGACCTAAACCGACGGCCAGATCTGGCCGATACCCCCTGGACCGCCCCCTACCACTGACCGCCGGGCCCCGCCTAGCAGGTTCAAGCCACGGCTCCCGCACGCCGCGCCGCCCGCCACTGGGCCAAATCCTCTCTGCGTGGCCCAGTACACCCGAGATCCAACCCAGCTCCCTGTCGCCCTTTTTCCTTTTCTTTTAGAATTATAGATCCAGTTTTGTACCAGTTATTTTAAATCCATTTGAAAATGTAAACAAGATCCAAATGCCAGGATCTAAAATTCTGGGAGCCCTCTGATGTTTTCTTAAGCATGCAGAGCTGGCCCTCTGCCAAAAATAAATTCCATTATTTATTGGCATTATATCCACTACAAGTGTACCTTTTACACTAAATAATTTCCTCTGTGAGCTAGCCTTACCCAATTGAGATGGATCAAAGCTTTACGGGAAGATATTTGATATACCTGTCACCTAGCATAGGCCATATGCCAAGGTGAACAGTAGTTTGCCCTTAGCAAAAATGACAAAATCAGCCATTATCTGCCTTGAGTAAAATCTCTAGGTCAAACTAAATGTGGTATTAACCTAATTCCACCTCCCAGGGCACCCTAATATCAGTATCTATCAAACCCCAGCAGCTCAGATTTTACTGAGCTCTGGTTGAATTTTTGTGATTTAATCACTTCTGTAAGTGGTATTTTCACTAAATAAATAACTCCAGGAGTTTGACAACTCCAAAAAGGGCGAATCCAATTCCTACAGAAACATATTCCAAATACCTACCACCTGCTCTTGGAATCAACTCAAGATCTTCTGTAAAATTAATCTGGTGAAAAAGACAAAAACCTTGCAGAACTGCCTTTAGGAATTTCCTGAGGGCATTCTGGTAATTCTTTTGACAAGATTCCAACTCTATGTGGTTCAGTACATCAAACACTACCTAACCACCCAAGGAAATAATTTTTGGAGCTCCAGAACCTTTCTAGTGAATTATTTCCTCAAACTAGAGTTATTTCCACTATAAAAAAAATAATTAAATCTAGGTAATTGATAATCTAGTGAAACCACCTGTGTTGATTTTGTTTTGTCAAGACCTATCTGAGGATATCATTGTTGCACATTGGTATCCTACAGACCTCAGAACCCCACTCCAAGTTCATGGTATTTATCCTAGACATCTATCTTCCAAGAGAAAAACACTTCAATGGCAATTTAGTAAATTCCACTCCTAGCATCCCACTCCTCCAAAACCTACTAAGTTAAGTAGGATTCAGTATGTTTGTTTGTTGTATGGTTTGATGCATGTATGCCTTGTATTGATTGTGGTATTGTCTGCTTGCATGTATACTCGATGACGGCGATAGTGTGAGTGTTTGACGTCAAGAAGGAAGGGACTTATTATTATTTATAGGGTATTCTTGGTTATCTAAATAAGTCCAGTGACTTATTGCTGATCACAGGCAAGCCACCATTTCCTGAATCCTGATACTTGTCCTACTATTTTTATTACCTGTTTTGTATCCTCTTTATAAACTGCATTATCTATCTGCATGTCCTGTTTTACAAATATTGCGCTAATAACTTGGCTCCTCCAAGTTATGACTTTGTGTCCCTCGTGGCACCACCCTGACGTACCTACCATCTTATCCCTTTAGACCGAGAGTATGGTGGTTAGCATCCTACCTCTTTGAAAACCCCAGCCTTGAGAAAATGAACTGTTTTGGGTTTTGCCCTACTACAACTGTTTCAAAACTGCTTTGTAAAACCCTTGGAAAGAGCCATTGTTCCAAGTGGATGTTTTAACGAAAGAAATGGTGATGATGAGAAATGAGAAAGTGAAGGGATGTTCTACGCCTTTACCGGAACAATTTTTACCCGTGCAGCCACATTACCCCAGGTGCTGGGGCTTAGCTCGTAGTTTGTTTGCATTAGCCGAGGCAGCTTGTACCATGCTTAGAGGGAGGAATCCCTTGAATTCCGGGCAAGCGCTAACAGATCTCGGATCTGAAGCCTGTAGCTTGCTTCGGCAAGAGTGAGCCTGTTCTGGCAGGAGTGCCGATGCAACAATTGGGTCTCCCGCGGACGGTATGACTTAGGTGGTACGGAAGGAAGTGGAGTCACCAGATTAAGGTATACGCCAAGCTACGGTTGGGTATACGCGTGTACGGAAGGCAGGACTATGGCTGGGAGCCACATACTCGTTGTCGGGGAGAACAAACCCAAAAGGAAAAGCAGCCTTTGCTAGGGTCGACAAGCGAAAGGTTAGGTTTGATTATCCGGACCCCCATCTACAGTGGTAGTGGACCGTGGTTGTATCCCGACAGATGTATTGATTCTTGTGGGGAAAGTGCGCAAACTCTGCAGAGTATAATCTATTCGAATAGCCGTGTCCACGGTCAAGGACGATTGTAAAGGTGTTGGCTAGGAGTACCCAAACGGTGCTTGTTTGGAAAGAACGGATGAAAGTATGAAGGTTCCGGGGGAACCTGAGTTCGAAGGCTTTGTTTTAACCAGAGGTGGTCAAAGAGGTTTAAAAGGGTTTTTACTCCAAAACTGTTTTTCAACAAAGATATGGAGATATCTTGATTTATAAAACAGAGGCATGTCTTCAAAACTCTTTTTCAACAAAGATATGGAGATGTCGAAATTTCAAGGGATAGTCTAGGCTTTTCAAAAGCAACCCCAGATAGAGCTATCTCGCCACAGCCAGAATTTGTATTTCCTTATTCTACTTATCTTGGTGGTTTGCGAGTACATTCAAAAGTACTCACGGCTTTGTCCCTAGCTATTTACTTGGCCAGACTTTCAGAGGTTCGACATCAGAAGATTAAGGTGACGTCCAGCGAGCTAGGCCGTCTTCCCAGTCAGTCGCCTGTAGGTTGAGGCGATTGGGCTCTGCGCGTGATGTTGTTCCGCTGCTAAAGAGTTGTAGCCATAATGGCATGTATGTAAATCTTGTAATTCGTTATGTTTCGGATGTTGTAATGATACTTGTCGGTTATGTTCCACGGCTCACTGATCATGGGAACGTGGATATATACATAACAGGGATTTCTCGGATGGATAATCCGGGGAGCCCACACCCACTGTGACTCACTTACCAGGGTGGCCCACTTCGGGTTAGAGCTTTGCTCCACGGGCGGCCTAGTCAGGGAGAGAAGACAGCGGTCCATCCAGCTATGGGAAGGCCCAGAAGACTTACCGACTTAAGCCTGCTTAGTAACTTGTAGTACAAGATGTACTCTATAAACGACTCTTAGTCGTAGCCGGATAGGTCTCTCCTATAACCCTAGGCCGGATATCTATATAAGCCGTCCTAGGGACCAACCTTTAGGCACCCACAATCTACAACCTCAACTCGCACAGGCGAACCTCTCTTGTAATTTGTACTTCCAGCTCTTGTCGTATTACTGGATTACTAGCAGGAGTAGGATCCATCCAAAGCCGACGGATTCGAACCTGGGTAAAGCTTGTGTGCTCACCGTCCCAGAATACCGTCGCCTCACACCCCCTTTCTCCACACGCCTCGAGTACCCCCTCTCAGCGTACTTGTCTTCAATCCGACGGCAACTCCGGTCATTTCCCCGCTCCACCTCTCCCCTCCCGTGTGATGGATAAGTCTCTGTCCTATGGTCTTTGTGGGACAGCACACATGGTCCTTGTGTCAAGGACTAGCAGTTAGAGATAGAGCATCAAGGACTGGTTGTTAGATAGAGCATCCTTGACTGCTGCCTTTAGACTAGCATCTTAGACTAGCATCTAGCATATTCTTGGCTGGTTAGCAGCCTATAAGTATGTATCCCCAACCCCTCAGGTTGGTATGGCATTTGTGTGAGTTTGTGTGAGAAATAGAAACCAGAAAATTGCCCCAACTCCTTGTGTCATCCTCTCCCTCGATGAGAGTTAGAATTCAGCGACTAACAAGTGGTATCAGAGCGAAGTTAGTTTGTAGCCTGAGCATCTCCTGCTCATCTCCTTCCCCGGCAGTAGCAGCAGCTCCGGCTGCCTCTGCTCACTCCTCTCTCTCTGTGCAGACGAGCAGCAGCTCGTCGGTTGCAGCCCCCTCTCCACCCAGCAGCTCCCCAGCGGCGAGCCATGTCCGCAAGCCACTCTCAGCACTCGGTAACCTCGAGCACGCGGCGTCGGCAGGAGGCCGAGCTCGCCGCGGCAGAGGAGCGCGAGCGAGTGGCGGCAGCAACCGCCGCGGCGGCAGCAAGGGCATCGAGGCTGGCAGCAGCAGAGCTGGCAGCAGCCAGAGCGGAAGTGGAAGCAGCAGCAGCGGAGGATGCAGCACGTGAGGCAGCGGCGGAGGTCCAGGCTCTGCGCGGCAGCATCAGCGGCTCCGTTTCAGGCGACGGCAGCGTCGACGGAAACCACGACGCAGCCGGCGAGCGGACAGCGCGGTGGGCCGCCGAGCATGCCCAAGCGCACGGCGGTGGCGCTCCCGGAGGAGGCACGCACGGCGGTGGCGCTCCCGGAGGAGGCGCGTGCGGCGACGGCGGCCGAAACGACCAAGACCGCGGCCTCCATGAGGTCCGGACTGTGGTCAGGGACGTTGGTCCCGGTGTTGGGTGGCCTACCCTCACCAAAACCAACTACGTCGAGTGGGCCGCGGTCATGAAGGTCCGGCTCCAAGTGCGGCACATGTGGGAGGCAGTCCAGGATGCCAACGTCGATCACCATGAAGATCGACGGGCGCTGGACGCCCTCCTCGCTGCAGTCCCGCCCGAGATGCAGTTCTCGCGTTCCAACAAGCGGACTGCCAAGGAGGCTTGGGACGCCATCGCTGCGGCACGCATAGGCAGCGACCGCGCCCGCAAGTCCACACTGCAAGTACTTCGCAAGGAGTGGGAGAACCTGGCCTTCAAGCCAGGTGAGGACGTTGATGACTTTGCTCTCCGTCTCAACACTCTGTTGCAGAAGATGGTGCAGTTCGGCGAGGACACCTACAACGAGGAGAAAGCTGTCGAGAAGCTTTTTCGCTGCGTTCCCGAGAAGTACAGGCAGATGGCTCGCTCGATCGAGTCTCTGCTGGACCTCTCCACGATGTCGATCGAGGAGGCGATAGGTCGCCTCAAGGTCGTCGACTCTGACGAGCCACAGCCTCAGTCAGGGTCCATCACCACTGGCGGGAAGCTACTTCTCACTCGAGAGCAGTGGGATGCCTGCCAAGGTGATAGGAAGAAGGGGGAGCCTTCTTCCACGACAGGCGGCCGCAAGCGCGGCAAGCCTCGCAAGGCGCGCAAAGACGCCCAGGGCGGCGCCGCCGGCAAGCAGAAGCCGGCACGAGACGACAGCTGCCGCAACTGCGGCCAGCTTGGCCATTGGGCCAAGGACTGTCGACAGCCACGACGCGGCCAGGCCAACTTCGCACGGGCGGAGGAGGAGCCGGCTCTGTTCATGGCACATGCAAGCATCGAGCTAACTCCAGCGGCACCAGCCGCGGCGGCTCTCCTCCACCTTGACGAGCCAAAGGCACACGCCCTCCTCGGCGATGGCTCCGGCGGCGACAGGACTGACGGGTGGTGCCTAGACACTGGCGCTACCCATCACATGACTGGTCGACGGGAGTTCTTCGCCGAGCTCGACCCCAGCGTGCGAGGCTCCGTCAAGTTTGGGGATGCCTCCGCCGTGGAGATTAAGGGCGTCGGCTCCATCATCTTCACCGCCAAGACTGGAGAGCACCGGCTGCTCACCAGTGTCTACTACATTCCCGCGTTGAGGAACTCCATCATCAGCTTGGGACAGCTGGATGAGAACGGCTCGAGCGTGCTGATCAAGCATGGGATCCTACGCATCTGGGATCGCCATGGTCGCCTTCTTGCCAAGGTAACTAGAGGTGCGAATCGACTCTACGTCCTCAACGTGCAGGTGGCACAACCCCTCTGTCTCGCCGCCCGTCGGGACGACGAGGCGTGGCAGTGGCACGAGCGCTTCGGGCACCTTCACTTCGAGGCTCTGAAGCGGCTCAGTACCATGGAGATGGTGCGAGGCCTACCGTGCCTTGACCATGTGGAGCAGTTCTGCGACGTCTGTGTGATGACGAAGCATAGGCGGACCCCTTTTCCCCAGAGGGCGAGCTTCCGAGCCAAGGAGAGGCTCGAGCTCGTGCACGGGGACTTGTGTGGCCCGGTGACACCGGCCACACCGGGAGGACGACGCTACTTCTTGCTGCTCGTCGACGACCTCTCCCGCTACATGTGGGTGATGGTCCTCGGCAGCAAGGGAGAGGCTGCGGACGCCATCAGGCGCGTGCAGGCTGTTGCAGAGGCGGAGTGCGGTCGCAAGCTGCGCGTGCTGCGCACCGACAACGGCGGCGAATTCACAGCGGCTGAATTCGTGTCGTACTGCGCTGATGAGGGCATTCAGCGTCACCACTCCGCGCCGTACAGTCCACAGCAGAACGGCGTCGTCGAGCGGCGCAACCAGATGGTTGTGGGGATGGCCCGGTCCCTCCTCAAGCAGAGAGGGATGCCGGCTGTCTTCTGGGGAGAGGCAGTGGTGACGGCCGTCTACATCCTCAACCGCTCGCCCACCAAGGCGCTCGACGGCAGGACGCCGTACGAGGCTTGGCATGGGCGCAAGCCGGCGGTCTCCCACTTGCGGGTCTTCGGCTGCCTCGCGTTCGCCAAGGAGCTTGGCCACATCGGCAAGCTCGACGACAGGAGCATTCCGGGAGTGTTCATCGGCTACGCGGAGGGCTCGAAGGCCTACCGCATCCTCGACCCGAAGACACAGCGTGTGCGCACGGCGCGAGACATTGTGTTCAACGAAGGGCGAGGATGGGCGTGGGACAAGGTGGTGGATGACGACTCGACTCCGACGTATGACGACTTCATTGTCGAGCACGTCCACTTCGAGGGAGCTGGGGGAGTAGGTAGCTCTTCTTCGCCCAGCATGCCTACCTCAGCCCCCGAGTCTTCATCGACCCCGGCAGCACCACGCTCTCCGACCACGACTTCAGCTGCGACGAGTCCTTCGTCGACTCCAGCACAGCCGGCGACGCCTCGTGCTCCAGCACCGACAGCCACCCCTCCGGGGACGTCTACTCCACCACCAGCTCACGCCGAGCACAGCCCGGTGGAGTTCGCTTCCCCGCTCCCTCACGACGAGGAGCGCATCGACGCGTACTACGACGGCGAGCCGCTGCGGTACCGCACGATGGAGAACCTTCTCGGCGACCAGCCGGTGCCGGGACTGGTGCCACACGACCTGGAGGCGCAGTTGCACCTTGCGTGTGATGAAGGCGAGCCTCGGTCTTTTGCAGAGGCCGAGAGAGACGCGGCATGGCGCGCCGCGATGCAGCTGGAGATGGATGCGGTTGAGCAGAACCGCACCTGGGAGCTTGCTGACCTCCCTCATGGTCACCGCGCGATCACCCTTAAGTGGGTGTTCAAGCTGAAGAGGGATGAAGCTGGCGCCATCGTCAAGCACAAGGCTCGTTTGGTGGCACGAGGTTTCGTGCAGCAGGAGGGGGTCGACTTCGACGACGCCTTCGCTCCCGTGGCACGGATGGAGTCCGTGCGACTCCTCCTTGCGCTGGCTGCCCAGGAGGGCTGGCGTGTCCATCACATGGATGTCAAGTCGGCGTTCCTTAACGGTGACTTGAAGGAGGAGGTCTACGTGCACCAGCCGCCGGGATTTGCGATCCCCGGCAAGGAGGGCAAGGTGCTCCGCCTGCGCAAGGCTCTTTACGGCTTACGGCAGGCACCGAGGGCGTGGAATGCCAAGTTGGATTCCACGCTAAAGGGGATGGGCTTCGAGCAAAGCCCGCACGAGGCAGCCGTCTACCGGCGGGGCAATGGAGGAAATGCCCTGCTAGTGGGCGTCTACGTCGATGACTTGGTGATCACCGGCACCAAGGATGCGGAGGTGGCGACGTTCAAGGAAGAGATGAAGGCCACCTTCCAGATGAGTGACTTGGGGCCCCTCTCCTTCTACCTGGGAATCGAGGTGCACCAGGACGACTCCGGGATCACGCTTCGACAGACCGCCTACGCCAAGCGCATCGTTGAGCTAGCTGGGCTCACCGACTGCAACCCAGCCCTCACTCCGATGGAGGAGAGGCTGAAGCTCAGCCGCGACAGCACGACGGAGGAGGTGGACGCTACGCAGTACCGACGTCTTGTGGGGAGCCTTCGCTACCTCGCCCACACACGGCCGGACTTGGCATTCTCCGTCGGCTACGTTAGTCGGTTCATGCAGCGACCGACAACGGAGCACCAGCAGGCCGTGAAGAGGATCGTCCGCTACATTGCGGGGACTCTCGACCACGGTCTCTACTACCCTAGGTGCCCTGGGGCGGCACACTTCGTCGGGTACAGCGACAGCGACCACGCCGGCGACATCGACACCAGCAAGAGCACAAGCGGGATCCTCTTCTTCCTCGGCAAGTGCCTTGTGAGCTGGCAGTCAGTCAAGCAGCAGGTGGTGGCCATGTCTAGCTGCGAGGCCGAGTACATAGCGGCCTCCACCGCTTCCACTCAGGCGCTCTGGCTCGCTCGACTGCTTGGTGATCTCCTCGGTCGAGACACTAGAGCGGTGGAGCTCAGGGTGGACAGCAAGTCCGCTCTGGCCCTGGCGAGGAACCCCGTGTTCCACGAGCGGAGCCAACACATCCGGGTGAGGTACCACTTCATCCGAAGCTGTTTGGATGACGGGAGCATCACGGTGAGCTACATCAACACCAAGGATCAGCTTGCAGATCTGCTCACCAAGCCTCTTGGGCGGATCGCGTTCGTCGGACTCTGCTCCAGGATTGGGATGGTCCAGCCTTCCCACAAGACGACGCACAAGACTTAGGGGGAGAATGATGGATAAGTCTCTGTCCTATGGTCTTTGTGGGACAGCACACATGGTCCTTGTGTCAAGGACTAGCAGTTAGAGATAGAGCATCAAGGACTGGTTGTTAGATAGAGCATCCTTGACTGCTGCCTTTAGACTAGCATCTTAGACTAGCATCTAGCATATTCTTGGCTGGTTAGCAGCCTATAAGTATGTATCCCCAACCCCTCAGGTTGGTATGGCATTTGTGTGAGTTTGTGTGAGAAATAGAAACCAGAAAATTGCCCCAACTCCTTGTGTCATCCTCTCCCTCGATGAGAGTTAGAATTCAGCGACTAACACCGTGCACCACCGCCGCCACCACCATGCCGCCGAAGGGGTACCAAGCTCCCCGCGACTCGGCGCTCGCGAAGAAAGGGAAGGCCGACAAGCAGCGGCCGAAGGGATGACCAACACGGATTGGGCGTTCGACATCCAGCGCCGGCAAGTGGAGAACACTAGCCACCGGCTGAGGGAGAAGAACTCGAGGCTGCGCAGGGCGGCAGAGGCGCAGCCGGAGCAGGCCCATGCGGACACTGTTGCGTCGCAGCGTGCGGCCGCCATGGCGGGAATGGCGGCGCTGGCCTACAACGCTTGGCTCCACATCCTCGGGAGCCATAGCAGCGTCTCCTCCCCAACACCGTCCAGCGCGTCGCCGTCCGGCCACCCGAACACGGCGCCGTACCTTCCTCGTTTCTCACCGGGCAACGACTTCGACCCGCTCGGTGGCTTCGACCCCATTCCCTCGCCAACGACACATCACCGGCCCATAGCCGCCTCCCTGCTTTCACGCAGAGGCCTGGCTTCGGTTAATTTGCCGCCGGCAGCAGCCAGAGCATCCCCAACCTGTTTGGCACCAGCAGCAGCCAGAGCACCCCCAACCTATTCGGCGCCGGGAACAACCAGATCGACCCCAACCTTTTCAGCGGATTGCACTACGGCGACCGCACCACGGACGAGTCCATCATGGCCGACATGATCAACAGCAGCTCCGCCTAGGCTTTCACGCAAGAGGAAGCCGTTGCATACAAGGAGGACGACGACGACGCATAGGAGGATGAGGTCTACGCGAACGCGGAGGTAGTCGAGGCTGAGGATGAGGTGGTGGAGGTACCGGTGACCATCGCGGTCGACCTGAAAGGGAAGAAGGCCGTGGAGCAGGATGGGGAGAAAAAGAAGAAAGGAAGCGGCGGGCGCGGTCCCAAGTGGAGCTCGAGGGAGGATGAGTGCCTCGCCGAGGCTTGGAAGACCGTCAGCATAGACCCCTTCACCGGCGCTAACCAAAACTCGGACTGCTATTGGAAGAGGGTGAAGGCAGCATATGATGAGCAGCGGTTGTTGGATCCCTACTTCAAGGTCTTGCACCACGACCGCAACGACTCCGATATGTCTCAATGTTGGTCCATGATCCAGCACGCCTACAACAAGTGGCACGGCGTCGTGGAGGAGGTGCGCCGCGTCCATGCCAGCAGCACCAACTACGACGATTAGGTAAACAACCCCCGTCACCGCCCGCTCCCGCCCATTTCAGACTTGTGACCGACTTGTGTTTTTTGTAGATGCGCACCATGTTAGTCGCTGAATTCTAACTCTCATCGAGGGAGAGGATGACACAAGGAGTTGGGGCAATTTTCTGGTTTCTATTTCTCACACAAACTCACACAAATGCCATACCAACCTGAGGGGTTGGGGATACATACTTATAGGCTGCTAACCAGCCAAGAATATGCTAGATGCTAGTCTAAGATGCTAGTCTAAAGGCAGCAGTCAAGGATGCAGCACGTGAGGCAACGGCGGAGGTCCAGGCTCTGCGCGGCAACATCAGCGGCTCCGTTTCAGGCGACGGCAGCGTCGACGGAAATCACGACGCAGCCGGCGAGCGGACAGCGCGGTGGGCCGCCGAGCATGCCCAAGCGCACAGCGGTGGCGCTCCCGGAGGAGGCACGCACGGCGGTGGCGCTCCTGGAGGAGGCACGCACGACGGTGGCGCTCCCGGAGGAGGCGCGTGCGGCGACGGCAGCCGAAACGACCAAGACCGCAGCCTCCATGAGGTCCGGACTGTGGTCAGGGACGTTGGTCCCGGTGTTGGGTGGCCTACCCTCACCAAAACCAACTACGTCGAGTGGGCCGCGGTCATGAAGGTCCGGCTCCAAGTGCGGCACATGTGGGAGGCAGTCCAGGATGCCAACGTCGATCACCATGAAGATCGACGGGCGCTGGACGCCCTCCTCGCTGCAGTCCCGCCCGAGATGCAGTTCTCACTTTCCAACAAGCGGACTGCCAAGGAGGCTTGGGACGCCATCGCTGCGGCACGCATAGGCAGCGACCGCGCCCGCAAGTCCACACTGCAAGTACTTCGCAAGGAGTGGGAGAACCTGGCCTTCAAGCCAGGTGAGGACGTTGATGACTTTGCTCTCCGTCTCAACACTCTGTTGCAGAAGATGGTGCAGTTCGGCGAGGACACCTACAACGAGGAGAAAGCTGTCGAGAAGCTTTTTCGCTGCGTTCCCGAGAAGTACAGGCAGATGGCTCGCTCGATCGAGTCTCTGCTGGACCTCTCCACGATGTCGATCGAGGAGGCGATAGGTCGCCTCAAGGTCGTCGACTCTGACGAGCCACAGCCTCAGTCAGGGTCCATCACCACTGGCGGGAAGCTACTTCTCACTCGGGAGCAGTGGGATGCCTGCCAAGGTGATAGGAAGAAGGGGGAGCCTTCTTCCACGACAGGCGGCCGCAAGCGCGGCAAGCCTCGCAAGGCGCGCAAAGACGCCCAGGGCGGCGCCGCCGGCAAGCAGAAGCCGGCACGAGACGACAGCTGCCGCAACTGCGGCCAGCTTGGCCATTGGGCCAAGGACTGTCGACAGCCACGACGCGGCCAGGCCAACTTCGCACGGGCGGAGGAGGAGCCGGCTCTGTTCATGGCACATGCAAGCATCGAGCTAACTCCAGCGGCACCAGCCGCGGCGGCTCTCCTCCACCTTGACGAGCCAAAGGCACACGCCCTCCTCGGCGATGGCTCCGGCGGCGACAGGACTGACGGGTGGTGCCTAGACACTGGCGCTACCCATCACATGACTGGTCGACGGGAGTTCTTCGCCGAGCTCGACCCCAGCGTGCGAGGCTCCGTCAAGTTTGGGGATGCCTCCGCCGTGGAGATTAAGGGCGTCGGCTCCATCATCTTCACCGCCAAGACTGGAGAGCACCGGCTGCTCACCAGTGTCTACTACATTCCCGCGTTGAGGAACTCCATCATCAGCTTGGGACAGCTGGATGAGAACGGCTCGAGCGTGCTGATCAAGCATGGGATCCTACGCATCTGGGATCGCCATGGTCGCCTTCTTGCCAAGGTAACTAGAGGTGCGAATCGACTCTACGTCCTCAACGTGCAGGTGGCACAACCCCTCTGTCTCGCCGCCCGTCGGGACGACGAGGCGTGGCAGTGGCACGAGCGCTTCGGGCACCTTCACTTCGAGGCTCTGAAGCGGCTCAGTACCATGGAGATGGTGCGAGGCCTACCGTGCCTTGACCATGTGGAGCAGTTCTGCGACGTCTGTGTGATGACGAAGCATAGGCGGACCCCTTTTCCCCAGAGGGCGAGCTTCCGAGCCAAGGAGAGGCTCGAGCTCGTGCACGGGGACTTGTGTGGCCCGGTGACACCGGCCACACCGGGAGGACGACGCTACTTCTTGCTGCTCGTCGACGACCTCTCCCGCTACATGTGGGTGATGGTCCTCGGCAGCAAGGGAGAGGCTGCGGACGCCATCAGGCGCGTGCAGGCTGTTGCAGAGGCAGAGTGCGGTCGCAAGCTGCGCGTGCTACGCACCGACAACGGCGGCGAATTCACAGCGGTTGAATTCGCGTCGTACTGCGCTGATGAGGGCATTCAGCGTCACCACTCCGCGCCGTACAGTCCACAGCAGAACGGCGTCGTCGAGCGGCGCAACCAGATGGTTGTGGGGATGGCCCGGTCCCTCCTCAAGCAGAGAGGGATGCCGGCTGTCTTCTGGGGAGAGGCAGTGGTGACGGCCGTCTACATCCTCAACCGCTCGCCCACCAAGGCGCTCGACGGCAGGACGCCGTACGAGGCTTGGCATGGGCGCAAGCCGGCGGTCTCCCACTTGCGGGTCTTCGGCTGCCTCGCGTTTGCCAAGGAGCTTGGCCACATCGGCAAGCTCGACGACAGGAGCATTCCGAGAGTGTTCATCGGCTACGCGGAGGGCTCGAAGGCCTACCGCATCCTCGACCCGAAGACACAGCGTGTGCGCACGGCGCGAGACATTGTGTTCAACGAAGGGCGAGGATGGGCGTGGGACAAGGTGGTGGATGACGACTCGACTCCGACGTATGACGACTTCATTGTCGAGCACGTCCACTTCGAGGGAGCTGGGGGAGTAGGTAGCTCTTCTTCGCCCAGCATGCCTACCTCAGCCCCCGAGTCTTCATCGACCCCGGCAGCACCACGCTCTCCGACCACGACTTCAGCTGCGACGAGTCCTTCGTCGACTCCAGCACAGCCGGCGACGCCTCGTGCTCCAGCACCGACAGCCACCCCTCCGGGGACGTCTACTCCACCACCAGCTCACGCCGAGCACAGCCCGGTGGAGTTCGCTTCCCCGCTCCCTCACGACGAGGAGCGCATCGACGCGTACTACGACGGCGAGCCGCTGCGGTACCGCACGATGGAGAACCTTCTCGGCGACCAGCCGGTGCCGGGACTGGTGCCACACGACCTGGAGGCGCAGTTGCACCTTGCGTGTGATGAAGGCGAGCCTCGGTCTTTTGCAGAGGCCGAGAGAGACGCGGCATGGTGCGCCGCGATGCAGCTGGAGATGGATGCGGTTGAGCAGAACCGCACCTGGGAGCTTGCTGACCTCCCGCATGGTCACCGCGCGATCACCCTTAAGTGGGTGTTCAAGCTGAAGAGGGATGAAGCTGGCGCCATCGTCAAGCACAAGGCTCGTTTGGTGGCACGAGGTTTCGTGCAGCAGGAGGGGGTCGACTTCGACGACGCCTTCGCTCCCGTGGCACGGATGGAGTCCGTGCGACTCCTCCTTGCCCTGGCTGCCCAGGAGGGCTGGCGTGTCCATCACATGGATGTCAAGTCGGCGTTCCTTAACGGTGACTTGAAGGAGGAGGTCTACGTGCACCAGCCGCCGGGATTTGCGATCCCCGGCAAGGAGGGCAAGGTGCTCCGCCTGCGCAAGGCTCTTTACGGCTTACGGCAGGCACCGAGGGCGTGGAATGCCAAGTTGGATTCCACGCTAAAGGGGATGGGCTTCGAGCAAAGCCCGCACGAGGCAGCCGTCTACCGACGGGGCAATGGAGGAAATGCCCTGCTAGTGGGCGTCTACGTCGATGACTTGGTGATCACCGGCACCAAGGATGCGGAGGTGGCGACGTTCAAGGAAGAGATGAAGGCCACCTTCCAGATGAGTGACTTGGGGCCCCTCTCCTTCTACCTGGGAATCGAGGTGCACCAGGACGACTCCGGGATCACGCTTCGACAGACCGCCTACGCCAAGCGCATCGTTGAGCTAGCTGGGCTCACCGACTGCAACCCAGCCCTCACTCCGATGGAGGAGAGGCTGAAGCTCAGCCGCGACAGCACGACGGAGGAGGTGGACGCTACGCAGTACCGACGTCTTGTGGGGAGCCTTCGCTACCTCGCCCACACACGGCCGGACTTGGCATTCTCCGTCGGCTACGTTAGTCGGTTCATGCAGCGACCGACGACGGAGCACCAGCAGGCCGTGAAGAGGATCGTCCGCTACATTGCGGGGACTCTCGACCACGGTCTCTACTACCCTAGGTGCCCTGGGGCGGCACACTTCGTCGGGTACAGCGACAGCGACCACGCCGGCGACATCGACACCAGCAAGAGCACAAGCGGGATCCTCTTCTTCCTCGGCAAGTGCCTTGTGAGCTGGCAGTCAGTCAAGCAGCAGGTGGTGGCCATGTCTAGCTGCGAGGCCGAGTACATAGCGGCCTCCACCGCTTCCACTCAGGCGCTCTGGCTCGCTCGACTGCTTGGTGATCTCCTCGGTCGAGACACTAGAGCGGTAGAGCTCAGGGTGGACAGCAAGTCCGCTCTGGCCCTGGCGAGGAACCCCGTGTTCCACGAGCGGAGCCAACACATCCGGGTGAGGTACCACTTCATCCGAAGCTGTTTGGATGACGGGAGCATCACGGTGAGCTACATCAACACCAAGGATCAGCTTGCAGATCTGCTCACCAAGCCTCTTGGGCGGATCGCGTTCGTCGGACTCTGCTCCAGGATTGGGATGGTCCAGCCTTCCCACAAGACGACGCACAAGACTTAGGGGGAGAATGATGGATAAGTCTCTGTCCTATGGTCTTTGTGGGACAGCACACATGGTCCTTGTGTCAAGGACTAGCAGTTAGAGATAGAGCATCAAGGACTGGTTGTTAGATAGAGCATCCTTGACTGCTGCCTTTAGACTAGCATCTTAGACTAGCATCTAGCATATTCTTGGCTGGTTAGCAGCCTATAAGTATGTATCCCCAACCCCTCAGGTTGGTATGGCATTTGTGTGAGTTTGTGTGAGAAATAGAAACCAGAAAATTGCCCCAACTCCTTGTGTCATCCTCTCCCTCGATGAGAGTTAGAATTCAGCGACTAACACACCATGATCTCCGCCTACCACGAGGACAACGACGACAACGAGTTTAAGTTTATCCACATCTTTGCACAGATCAAGGGGTGTGACAAGTGGGCGAAGACGCGAACCTCTCTCGCGAAGGCCAACTCCAGCAACTACGACTCGGGGGCGGCGCCATCTGCGGTATCGGAGGGGCGACCCGTCGGCCACAGGAAGGCCAAGGCCATGAGGGACGCGGCGCCGGCCATCAAGAAACTACACTCGTCCATCCTAACTTGCATGGCCGACGCCGCCACGCACACCGACATGAGGACGAAGCAGGCCACCAGGTTGGAGGAGATCGGCGCGGCAAGGTGGGCATCGGTCATCGAACGACAGGACATCAAGCTTGGCCTCATCAAGGCCAACGTGGTGGCAAAGAAGAGGAGGGAGGACTTGGCGATCTTGATGGTCAACACGAAGGACATGAACAGCGAGGTGAGGGCGTGGTGTGTTGATCAGCGCGTCCTGATCCTCTCCGAGAACCGAGCAACCGCCAACCAGAACAACAGCCTGACACCAGCGACTGCGACCCCGACCCCAACCCCGATCCACACCCAGGCCAGCACCACCGTTCCGCCGCTGGCGACCCCGGAGGTGCCTCCTAACGCGGCGGATGATCCCCTCCCCGTTTGATTTGTGTTCCCCGTATGTTTATTTTGATCACCGATGGACTTGTATTCCGGTGATTTGCGGTGATTGCATCGCCTAAAATATATTGTGCCCGATAGCGGCAAAACTATGTTTAATTTCTGGCAACCTTTTGAATGTTTGAATTTGCAATTGCAATTTGGGGGGGGGGGCTGTTTAGGGGCGGCAGCTGAGAGGCGGTGACCCCCGGTAGGAGGTACTGCCCCCCCCCCCCCCCCTAAGGCCAAACTCCGGACCCCGTATGGGGAGAGAGTGGAGATGCTCTTATATTTTGAAACTGAGGGAGTACCACATAAAAAAAATACTAGAAAAGATAGACAATTCCATTTAGATCTATCCAAGGCTATAAATGACACTTGTATGCTGATACGCAATTGTGAATGCCTAACAGGGGGCTAGCCCATTCAACAGGCCCATACAAGGCTGCTACAAATATGCCCATACAAGTTAAGGTGCTAGTAATACTCCAGCAATGCTTACTTGACTAATATCGATAGCAATTCTGAAGTCACCCCAGGAAGTTAACTGGAGTATGACTTATTAGTAAACACAATAACAGAGTTATGGCTAGTTATTGAGCACATTAACAACTCGCCTAGCACCAAAGGGAACAGCTTCAAAGAGTAATTGCACATCGAAATCGTATTACCGGGTACCCAAACTTTGTAACATAGCAAGGGTTAACAGTGGGTTTCACTCCATCGCGCTTTACAATGCCCCCGTTCTATCGAATCAAATCACAAGGGCGCGTAATCCTACTGAAGATCTCTTAAAGATGAGGAAGAAACAACAAGAACACATATCCATTGACGGCAAGATCAGCCCCATCTTACAGTAACCCTAGAAGCCCCATTCCTCTTCCACTTCCTCTACCAACGCTATCCCGAGAGGCCGAGACGACCGCACCAACAAAAAATGATCCTCAATGAGTAGAACAAGAACACGTATGGAGAGACGTAACTATAAAAAAAGGCGGTCTTCAGAAACTGGCTTAGGATTGGTGGGTTACCTCCAAAGACGCCCGCCGCCGCCGCCGCCGCAGCAGCAGCAGCTCAATAGCCAGCTCCCATGCTTTTGCTCGATTCAACTCCCCCCTGCTAAAGATGTAACCAACCCAATCCCAATCCCAAGATCCAACCGCAAAACCGCCCGGCAACCAGAACAAGCAGATAGGTGAGGGAACGCGCGCCCACGACTCTCTCTCTCTCTCTCTGACGAACGAATGAATGAATAGCTAGAGGAGAGATAAAGAAAAGAGAAAAAGCTTTTGTACGACCGGAGAAAATGAGAGGGGGGAACCAAAAATTTCGTCAGCGTTTGGCGCCAAGCGCCTGGAAGTGGGGCCCAGAGCGAGGTTTTATCTAAGATTTTCCTGTTTCTCCACGTGCTACTGATCTTTGGGTGGGTCCCACCTGCCTGTGACTCTGCTGGGATTCTGGACCGCTGGTACGTGCGCAGACTGCGGTGGGTAGAATCCCAAGGACGCCGTCGGATATAGATAACGGCGATGTGCTTTCAGGAGGAGTGGGGCCGATTGCCGTGTGGGGATCGGCACCCAGACTTCTTGTCCTCTCTTGGATATGTCGGCATTCTGTATGTCACTATGATCCCGATACCCCTAACCTGACACACGTACCTCTGGGGTCTCGTTTACTTGTCGTATATTTGCCGAGTTCAAAGAATGTTTTCCCGAACCACCTCGTAATCCCTAAATATCCCGGATAGGTCGTTTACTTCTAGTGTTTTCCGAGTTTTCTCCTAGGCCATCCCAAAAAATCCACCGCGAACCCAACAAACCCCGTGTATTCTCACTCACAACCCTACCATCGTGTATTGTCGGGGACAGCGCGGAGGAAGGTGAGATAGCACGAACGACGGCGACGCCCACCCTCACACCGCCATGGACTTTTCTTCGGTGAGTTTCTTCCCCTAGTCCCTTTTCTCCTGGCCCCGACCATCTCCTCATGTCCCCAACCCTCTCCTCCCTGCCCTAGGTTTTTGGTTGCCGCCACCGTCCGTCGTGTCTCAGATCAGCAGCGTTGTAGTGGTCCTCGAGACTTCATCCTCGAGCTCAACAAGTCACTCGCGTCGACTACCGCGTCGAGATCTACCAGGTCCCCGCCGGCCGCCGCACTAAGTGAATATATGCCCATCTCATCCGGTGCTCTTTTCGACAGATTTATATCCTAGTAGTATGGTAGTACTCTTGCGGGATTAAATCTTGCCCAAATCGACTATTGTCAGGTAGCTCTGTCGAGATTACATCAACCGGTCATCTCATGGAATATAAGCTGACGGCTCCTCTAGAGATTTTTTCATGGAACAGTTTGATCTGAGGTAGGGTGAATCTCAAAGACCAGTCTCTACACTAGAGCAGTCGGGAGATGCCAGTTCTCTGATCCGATTGATGTATTCCCCTTGCAGAATTGAAAGAACGGATTCTTTCTTAATTCATGTAGCAACGTATGTGGTGGCCCCTTCTTCTCTATCAGAGATGATAGGATCACAATTGGAAGTAAGTAGTGTTAAGTTGTGTACAACATGCTGCAGCAGTGCATTCAACCAGTGTTACCTATGCTAGAAGTACTTTCAAGCTGTGCAAATTGCTACGTGATGCACTCCACCACACCATTGTATTCTAGTAGTCCTATTACTTCAATTAGAAGTTTCAGGTTGTGCTAAGTTAGACAAATGTTAGGCAATTAGTGCTCACTACTACTGACTATACTGTGCTAAGTTAGGCATCGAGTTTTGAGTATGCCTAAAGCCAAAAGGTTCAAACTGTTAGATTACTAGTGTCAGCTCCTTTAATCATTGTCAATTATTTTTTGTACCCTGGTGTTGTTTTTAAGTCAGTTAGTTTTGTAGTATGTTGATACTAAAATTAATTTCTTATTCTAGAATGCTAGGTTGGTCATTCACAACTGGGACTATTTAAGATGTACTTGCCAAATCTTGGCCTGCAGTAGCTAACATATGTGGCAAAATCATACTAATACGGTTCAGTTGGGAGCGATTGTTACTCTTATGCCCTAGAGCTTAGAAATTCAATCATGCAGTACAATGCAATGTTGATCATTATATCTTGCTGCTAGGTATCACTACCGGTGTCCACTGTATTCATAATAAGCAAACAAATCATGTATATGCACTAACTATTTGGTGGTAAGCAAACTGAAGTGTCAAATCATAATTGTGTCATATTAATGGTAGCTACGATAGTTTCCTTCCATCATATGTTTGCGCTTAATTACGTCGTTGTTTTTTGATAGATGCCTGCCCCTTGGACTATAGTAAGAGTGAACGAACCACCACCCTCGTGGGATCCTGTGAGCACACCAAATTTTTACTAATTATTCATGTTGTTCTTAGATTTTAGTCTATCAAATAGAGAAGATATTTCATGTAGGCTTTAGGATTAAGAACAACATTCTATGTTTTGTTATCAACACCTGTGACATTCTATGTTTTGATAGGATCACAATTGGAAGTAAGTATGTTAACTTGTGTACAACATTCTATATTGACCTTTTGTTGTTCATTTTTCATTGTCGTGTTAATCCTGCTAATCTCCATGTGGGTGTTAGTATAGGTTTCCGTAACTTTTGTGGATTCTTTCCTTTGATTTGGTTCTTTTGGACTTTAGCCACTTTTGACGAGATCATTTTCGTTTGGTTGTTTCGGTTAGTTTTCCAACATCCTAACTTACCACCATAAGCTTTTGAGAGTCTTAGTTATTCTTAGCGTGAGGTTTCTTTGCGATTTTACTTTGCAAGTTTTTGGTTCTCAAGTGTGGCTACTTGTCCAATAAAATCCATCAAGGTCACGTGAAAGGTTATCCACCTCCACATACTACACTCCCATATACAACCATTGCTCTGGTGGCACTACTGTGGCGCCCCGCAAAAACCACTACTAGAAAATCGCGGTGTTTTTGTGCATTGCATCATCATGACCGCATGCTCATGTCATCATGTCACCTTGCATTTGAGCATCGTCATGTCATCTTGCATTTGTTTGCATAAAACTATTTTTGAAAAGTCTGTTTTTGTTTTCTAAACGCCCCGTCTTGATTTCAAATTAAAACCCGGGTCTCCGAAATATTTTGTTTCGTCAACAAATAGTTTTCAAACGCCCCGCTTTAAATAAATAAATTTTTATATTATTTTTAGGGGCAGCCCGCCAGACCCGAACCGGCCCAGCCGGCCACCCCCAAATTATCCTAACAAAACCCCAACTCTGTCCAAACCCTAGCCTAATCCCCACCTACCCCTAATCCTATCCCCAAAACCACCCAGCCGCAGCAAACTCCCCATCACCGCCGCCACTTGCCTCCACCCTCCACCTCACCCCACCCACTCCCAGGCCGCCACCTCACTCCGCCGGGCCCACCTCCACTCCCTCCACCGCACGCACACTCCCTCCCACACCTGCACGCCTCCCACCAGCCACATGGGCACGCACACCCCCACCACCCCCCGCTCACCGCTCCATTCGCCGCACTACCCGTCCCGAGCCCACCCAGGAGCGTAGCATCACACGCCCAGCGCGAGCTGGCCCCACCCCACCGCCCGCTAACCCCGCTCCCTGTCTGGCCCACCACGAACGCCTCCTCCCCGACGCCACCTACCCCATCCTTGCGTGCTCCTCCATCGTGGCACCACCGCCGGCTCCCCTCTGCGCATCCCCTTCGCCCCGCGAGCCACCACCAGGGCCGCCCTCCTCCTCGCCTACGTCGACCTCGAACCCCCTCGCCGCCTCCGGCTGGAGCTACCGCGCCGTCTCCCCGTCGATCCGTGCAAGCGCCGCCTCCCCGTCGAGCTTCTCCAGCGCCGGGCCGCCCAGCAGAGCGACGACGCCCCGGGTCGTCCGCTGGTCGTGCCCTCCTTCCGCCGCATCTGGCCAGCCGCCTTACGTGCTTCTCTGCTCCATGCCGTCGTGCTTCTCGCCGACCTCCTCGCCACCGTTGGCTCGGGCCCCGTCGCCAGCCATCTCCCTCGCCTCCTCACCCTCACCATGCGCGACCCCGACCTTGCCGTCGTCCCTGTTTTCCCCGAGCTCGCCTCCCCGCGAATCCCTCGCCGCCAGCAGTTCGCCCTCGTCCTCGCCAAGCCCCTACACGTCGGGGCAGGTCGGCTCCGCCTACCCCCGCCCTCTGCACGACCTCGTCGCCGACACCTCTCCTCTTCTGTGTCTCCGGCTATTCGTCCTCGCTGCCTCTCCGAGCTTTTCCTCCCGCGTTGCCATGTGCTCCCGTGACTTCCCGCTCGTCCTCCTAGCGCCGTTTGGCCATCCTCCATGAGCGGCCAGCACGCCTTTGGGCTCCCCATATCCTTTGTGTGTGTTGCAGACCCAAGCTCAAAGTGACCATGCCTCTTGTTTTGTTCTCTGTTGTAGTCCTTGCACGTGTGTGAGATGTGTTGGCTTTGTGGATTTGGCCGCCGCCGGGGATGCAAGACTGACCCCTAACAGGTGCATCGACTTCCCCTTTTGTGGCCAAGATCTACTTCCTGGACTTCAAGGACTCCCTCATGGAACCCCCAAGGCCCCGTTCCCGGATGCGAAGACCAATCTCGCCAAGACCCCGGACGTCAAGATCTTCTCACATATCCTGAAGCCTTGTTCTCGGAGTCCGAAGACCGATCCCGGCGAGACCGAATATGAACCACATCGAACCAAGATCGCCAAACGCCATTGTGTGACCCCTTTCTAAGCCCTATTTTTATAAATGATATACAAACTTGTTGCTTATTAAATTATCCCTACTCGCATCGCATCATGTGGGTTGGGGGCATTATGCCGATTCACTTCATAATTAAATATGGAGTGTTTATGCAGGATATCTTTGTCTTATTCCGTCTCTATTTAAATTGGTTTAGCGAACCGATGCCATGTTTCGCTCTATTAACACAACATTTAAATTGCGGGGTAGTTAAACAACTCGAACCATCTAAGTAATTGTCGGTACCCCGGTTCCGCTTAATACTGCCTAATTGCACCGCATCTGCATCATATCATAATCATGCCGGATCTTCTGTCGTAGTATTAAATATTGCATCCAGTGTTTCTTCTAGTGTTTGCTTCTTCGCGGATTAGGCCGATGAGATGTTGCGAGTATCGACAAGTTCTCCGGATATGATCCTTCGGCAGTGTTTCCCAGGCGAGCATCTCTCTCCCTTTCTACCTATTTTGCATTTATAGTCTTTACTTCCTCCTGTTGATCTATTGCTATCCATGTCACGATGCTTTAGTTTCCCTATACCAGTTATATCCCGTGCAGCCTCTATATTGCCTTGGACACCTCCTATTACCCGTTGTTTGGTAGATAGCTGGCCTTGCGAGTCATAATTGCTTGCTCAAGTGTGATCTCGTGTTGTCAAGTACCACAGTTGTTGGAATGCTGGCAGATGTTTACGGTGGAGTTGATCATGACTTTAAACACAACTATTAAATTGCTAGATATAACTAATGCAGAGGCATCAGTGGGCAATAGATGTTATTTGGTTCTTCCGCGCTCACTTGTGTCCCGTAGGACCCCGAGTACTTGATACATGTTCCTTGATTTTTCACACTATCCACATCTGGGAGGCCTTATGGACCCCCCCCCTGAGCCAGAGCTTGATTCATTTCTATTTCTTGGGGCCATAAAGTAGTTTGGGGCTTTATTACTATCATGTACTGATGCCATGCTTTACTGCTTTATTTAAGATTGTGCATGGAGCACTTGTACTGTTTAGGATTGCGGAGTGTTTTCGCGGTATCGACAAGCCCAGTCACACTTTCGGGTTCCCAGTCGTTTACAGCCATTGGTGCAAACCTTGGGTCCGTCTCGGAGTCGGCCAACTTCGTTGCGGGTAGCTTAATGGGGTGGCCCCCTGAAATATTTCTGAATCCTGTGATCGCTTTGTCGTGAATGCCTCGTTGGGTTTTGAGTTGGTTTTTCCGAGGTTGATCGAGTGTGTGTTGCTATTTGTGCATCCCTGCAGGGTAAAACTTTCTGAAAGCCGTGTTCGCGGTTATGGACGACTTGGAGCACAGTATCTCGATCATAGACAAGCATAACTAAAGTAGTGCTATAAATTTGACTTAATATGTGACTAGTAATCAGATGCAACTATAACGGAATGGACATTAAAAATGCCAGCAACTGCTGGATCTGGGTTGTTTTGTTATATATGCCTAGTAAGTATTGCAACTCCAATGGAATGTGATAAAAGTGCCAACAACTACTGGTTTTTCGGATTCCTTAGGACAATTATATCTGACTAGTAAATGTTCCAACTACAACGGAATGTTAATTAAAACTGCCCACTACTTATGTTTCAGAATGACGCATGCTATATATCTGACTAGTAAATGCTGCAACTATAATTGAATGAATAAAATTGCCAACTGTGTGAGTTCCTTGGTCCGACTTCCTCGTTTGGTCTCGAGGGGGAAACACCAAGATGGGTATGTTTGGTATTAGCTTCAGGTTGGATCCGAATAGGTCTTTCTTATCCCTCTCTGATAATCGCCAGTTGTACCGAGTCTCTATAGGTTGTTTAGTGCCGCTGCGCTGCCGCTTCAGCCCACCATACCTATGTAGGCGAGAGCCGCCGAATTCTAGCCTCGCCGTGTACTGGCCTCAGTACTGACGCTCCTCCTTTTCCTTTGCCCTTTGTCGGCACCCCTTTTGTTTTAGCAGGTTTGAGATCGACGTCGTTAGCAGGGTTACCCTTCCGGCTTGGCCTGGGCAGGGTTATGGACGCCCTTGGTTATTCTTCAGGGCTCTTAGCCCCATTTGCATCTTGTCCATAGTCGGACGCTCTATCGTTTTCAAGGTGATTTGGATCTTTGTATTGTATTCTTGACTCAGGGAGTCGCTGTTGTATATATATCTGTTCTATGGGTCCCATCAAGGACTGTTGTGTAATGTTATTACTTCGTTTTCCACCCGCACGAAAGTGCCTGGTGGGCGTCCTTGAATCGTTTCTATGCGGGTTTGGCTGAAAGGGCTAAAACTTGCATAGGGCTGATTCGAGGGTGTTACAGAGTGGTATCAGAGCTCAGCAGTTACGATACCCCACAAGTCCAGCCTGTAGGATAACCTAGCTAATGGCCGAAGTAGAGTGTCAAAACTATTTTGAAAAATCGGTTGGATAGATCTGATTAGGTCTGATTTTACTCCTTACCCCACTGATGTTCTCCTCTTACCTCTGCGTGTTTTGAATCTGCTCTCTTACCTTCTTCTAGTCCAGGATTTCTCGTGGGTGGGTTTTCTGTCGTACCTTCAGGGTTTCGCTTCCTCTTTTGGTAACGGTGCTTCTACCGCCGGTTTTCGTGCTATCTGAGGAATCCTTTATCTGTGGTACCATTCTTTATTCCTTGTTTGTGCCTTTCGGTGTTTTCCGACGCGACGACATCATCTACGCCAGATCCGATGCAGAGTCTGCATCACTCCTTGTTTCCGAACCTTGCTTGTCGAGATCTTCAGTCTAATTCCGAGAGTTGGTTGCATAATTCACCTATTCGTGTGCAGAGTAATGTTTAGAGTGCGGGATGGAGTCATGACCATACCACTACTCTTATCATTCGCTTTGCACATTGAATTGGAGGATCAATGTAATTTCACTCCTTCCACGGAAGTTAAAGGTGGTATCTTCTGAGACCTTTATCTTCGTCTTTGTTTCTCCGGAGTGTTCTCTCAACGAACGCGAGCAACGACCCCTTTTTGGTGGTGTCGCCGATTCAAGACGAAGAAGGAACCTTTGTTAGTGGTGTCGCGAGGATCTACACGAAGCGAGAAGATTCAGATTGTCGGCCTTGTTCCCGGTTCCCCCAGGCGGATCTCGAGAGCGAGATCCCTTGTTAGTGGTGTCGAATTGTGGCGCCCCGCAAAAACCACTACTAGAAAATCGCGGTATTTTTGTGCATTGCATCATCATGACCGCATGCTCATGTCATCATGCCACCTTGCATTTGAGCATCGTCATGTCATCTTGCATTTGTTTGCATAAAACTATTTTCGAAAAGTCTGTTTTTGTTTTCTAAACGCCCCGTCTTGATTTCAAATTGAAACTCGGGTCTCCGGAATATTTTGTTTCGTCTACAAACAGTTTTCAAATGCCCCGCTTTAAACAAATAAAATTTTATATTATTTTTAGGGGGCAGCCCGCCAGGCCCGAACCGGCCCAGCCGGCCACCCCAAATTATCCTAACAAAACCCCAACCCTGTCCAAACCCTAGCCTAATCCCCACCTACCCCTAATCCAATCCCCAAAACCACCCAGCCGTAGCAAACTCCCCATCACCGCCGCCACCTGCCTCCACCCTCCACCTCACCCCACCCACTCCCAGGCCACCGCACCTCACTCCGCCGGCCCCACCTCCACTCCCTCCACCGCATGCACACTCCCTCCCACACTTGCACGCCTCCCCACAGCCACATGGGCACGCACACCCCTACCCCCCCTCCCGCTCACCGCTCCATTCGTCGCACTACCCGTCCCGAGCCCACCCAGGAGCGTAGCATCGCACGCCCAGCGCGAGCTGGCCCCACCCCACCGCCCGCTAACCCCGCTCCCTGTCTGGCCCACCACGAACGCCTCCTCCCCGACGCCACCTACCCCATCCTTGCGTGCTCCTCCATCGTGGCACCACCGCCGGCTCCCCTCTGCGCATCCCCTTCGCCCCGCGAGCCACCACCAGGGCCGCCCTCCTCCTCGCCTGCGTCGACCTCGAACCCCCTCGCCGCCTCCGGCTGGAGCCCTGCCGCGCCGTCTCCCCGTCGATCCGTGCGAGTGCCGCCTCCCCGTCGAGCTTCTCCAGCGCCAGGCCGCCCAGCAGAGTGACGACGCCCCGGGTCATCCGCTGGTCGTGCCCTCCTTCCACCGCATCTGGCCAGCCGCCTTGCGTGCTTCTCTGCTCCATTCCGTCGTGCTTCTCGCCGACCTCCTCGCCACCGTTGGCTCGGGCCCCGTCGCCAGCCATCTCCCTCGCCTCCTCACCCTCACCATGCGCGACCCCGACCTTGCCGTCGTCCCTGTTTTCCCCGAGCTCGCCTCCCCGCGAATCCCTCGCCGCCAGCAGTTCGCCGTCGTCCTCGCCAAGCCCCTGCATGTCGGGGCAGGTCGGCTCCGCCTACCCCCGCCCTCTGCACGACCTCGTCGCCGACACCTCTCCTCTTCTGTGTCTCCGGCTATTCGTCCTCGCTGCCTCTCCGAGCTTTTCCTCCCGCGTTGCCATGTGCTCCCGTGACTTCCCGCTCGTCCTCCTAGTGTCGTTTGGCCATCCTCCATGAGCGGCCAGCACGCCTTTGGGCTCCCCATATCCTTTGTGTGTGTTGCAGACCCAAGCTCAAAGTGACCATGCCTCTTGTTTTGTTCTCTGTTGTAGTCCTTGCACGTGTGTGAGATGTGTTGGGTTTGTGGATTTGGCCGCCGCCGGGGATGCAAGACTGACCCCTAACAAGTGCATCGACTTCCCCTTTTGTGGCCAAGATCTACTTCCTGGACTTCAAGGACTCCCTCATGGAACCCCCAAGGCCCCGTTCCCGGACGCGAAGACCAATCTCGCCAAGACCCCGGACGTCAAGATATTCTCACATATCCTGGAGCCTTGTTCTCGGAGTCTGAAGACCGATCCTAGCGAGACCGAATATGAACCACATCGAACCAAGATCGCCAAACGCCATTGTGTGACCCCTTTTTGAGCCCTATTTTTATAAATGATATACAAACTTGTTGCATATTAAATTATCCCTACTCGCATCGCATCATGTGGGTTGGGGGCATTATGCCGATTCACTTCATAATTAAATATGGAGTGTTTATGCAGGATATCTTTGTCTTATTCCGTACTCCATTTAAATTGGTTTAGCGAACCGATGCCATGTTTCGCTCTATTAACACAACATTTAAATTGCGGGGTAGTTAAACAACTCGAACCATCTAAGTAATTGTCGGTACCCCGGTTCCGCTTAATACTGCCTAATTGCACCGCATCTGCATCATATCATAATCATGCCGGATCTTCTACCGTAGTATAAAATATTGCATCCGGTGTTTCTTCTAGTGTTTGCTTATTCACGGATTAGGCCGATGAGATGTTGTGAGTATCGACAAGTTCTCCGGATATGATCTTTCGGCAGTGTTTCCCAGGCGAGCATCTCTCCCACTTTCTACCTATTTTGCATTTATAGTCTTTACTTCCTCCTGTTGAGCTATTGCTATCCGTGTCACGATGCTTTAGTTTCCGTATACCAGCTATATCCCGTGCAGCCTCTATATTGCCTTAGACACCTCATATTACCCGTTGTTTGGTAGATAGCAGGCCTTGCGAGTCGTAATTGCTTGCTCAAGTGTGATCTCGTGTTGTCAAGTACCACAGTTGTTGGAATGCTGGCAGATGTTTACGGTGGAGTTGATCATGACTTTAAACACAACTATTAAATTGCTAGATATAACTAATGCAGAGGCATCGGTGGGCAATAGATGTTATTTGGCTCTTCCGCGCTCACTTGTGTCCCGTAGGACCCCGAGTACTTGATACCCGTTCCTTGATTTTTCGCACTATCTACATCCAGGAGGCCTTATGGACCCCCCTGAGCCAGAGCTTGATTCATTTCTATTTCTTGGGGCCACAAAGTAGTTTGGGGCTTTATTACTATCCTGTACTTATGCCATGCTTTACAGCTTTATTTAAGATTGTGCGTGGAGCAACTGTACTGTTTAGGATTGCGGAGTGTTTTCGCGGTATCGACAAGCCCAGTCACACTTTCGGGTTCCCAGTCGTTTACAGCCATTGGCGCAAACCTTGGGTCCGTATCGGAGTCGGCCAACTTCGTTGCGGGTAGCTTAATGGGGTGGCCCCCTGAAATATTTCTGAATCCTGTGATCGCTTTGTCGTGAATGCCTCGTTGGGTTTTGAGTGGGTTTCTCCGAGGTTGATCGAGTGTGTGTTGCTATTTGTGCATCCCTGCAGGGTCAAACTTTCTGAAAGCCGTGTCCGCGGTTATGGACGACTTGGAGCACAGTATCTCGATCATAGACAAGCATAACTAAAGTAGTGCTATAAATTTGACTTAATATGTGACTAGTAATCAGATGCAACTATAACGGAATGGACATTAAAAATGCCAGCAACTGCTGGATCTGGGTTGTTTTGTTATATATGCCTAGTAAGTATTGCAACTCCAATGGAATGTGATAAAAGTGCCAACAACTACTGGGTTTTCGGATTCCTTAGGACAATTATATCTGACTAGTAAATGTTCCAACTACAACGGAATGTTAATTAAAACTGCCCACTACTTATGTTTCAGAATGACGCATGCTATATATCTGACTAGTAAATGCTGCAACTATAATTGAATGAATAAAATTGCCAACTGTGTGAGTTCCTTGGTCCGACTTCCTCGTTTGGTCTTGAGGGGGAAACACCAAGATGGGTATGTTTGGTTTTAGCTTCAGGTTGGATCTGAATAGGTCTTTCTTATCCCTCTCTGATAATCGCCGGTTGTACCGAGTCTCTATAGGTAGTTTAGTGCCGCTGCGCTGCCGCTTCAGCCCACCATACCTATGTAGGCGAGAGCCGCCGAATTCTAGCCTCGCCGTGTACTGGCCTCAGTACTGACGCTCCTCTTTTTCCTTTGCCCTTTGTCGGCACCCCTTTTGTTTTAGCAGGTTTGAGATCGACGTCGTTAGCAGGGTTACCCTTCCGGCTTGGCCTGGGCAGGGTTATGGACGCCCTTGGTTATTCTTCAGGGCTCTTAGCCCCATTTGCATCTTGTCCATAGTCGGATGCTCTATCGTTTTCAAGGTGATTTGGATCTTTGTATTGTATTCTTGACTCAGGGAGTCGCTGTTGTATATATATCTGTTCTATGGGTCCCATCAAGGACTGTTGTGTAATGTTATTACTTCGTTTTCCACCCGCACGAAAGTGCCTGGTGGGCGTCCTTGAATCGTTTCTATGCGGGTTTGGCTGGAAGGGCTAAAACTTGCATAGGGCCGATTCGAGGGTGTTATAGAGTGGTATCAGAGCTCAGCAGTTACGATACCCCACAAGTCTAGCCTGTAGGATAACCTAGCTAACGGCCGAAGTAGAGTGTCAAAACTATTTTGAAAAATCGGTTGGATAGATCTGATTAGGTCTGATTTTACTCCTTACCCCACTGATGTTCTCCTCTTACCTCTGCGTGTTTTGAATCTGCTCTCTTACCTTCTTCTAGTCCAGGATTTCTCGTGGGTGGGTTTTCTGTCGTACCTTCAGGGTTTCGCGTCCTCTTTTGGTAACGGTGCTTCTACCGCCGGTCTTCGTGCTATCCGAGGAATCCTTTATCTGTGGTACCATTCTTTGTTCCTTGTTTGTGCCTTCCGGTGTTTTCTGACGCGACGACATCATCTACGCCAGATCCGATGCAGAGTCTGCATCACTCCTTGTTTCCGAACCTCGCTTTTCGAGATCTTCAGTCTAATTCCGAGAGTTGGTTGCATAATTCACCTATTCGTGTGCAGAGTAATGTTTAGAGTGCGGGATGGAGTCATGACCATACCACTACTCTTATCATTCGCTTTGCACATTGAATTGGAGGATCAATGTAATTTCACTCCTTCCACGGAAGTTAAAGGTGGCCTTATCTTTTGAGACCTTTATCTTCGTCTTTGTTTCTCCGGAGTGTTCTCTCAATGAACGCGAGCAACGACCCCTTTTTGGTGGTGTCGCCGATTCAAGACGAAGAAGGAACCTTTGTTAGTGGTGTCGCGAGGATCTACACGAAGCGAGAAGATTCAGATCGTCGGCCTTCTTCCCGGTACCACGAGGCGGATCTCGAGGGCGAGATCCCTTGTTAGTGGTGTCGAATTGTGTTGCCCCGCAAAAACCACTACTAGAAAATCACGGTGTTTTTGTGCATTGCATCATCATGACCGCATGCTCATGTCATCATGCCACCTTGCATTTGAGCATCGTCATGTCATCTTGCATTTGTTTACATAAAACTATTTTCGAAAAGTCTGTTTTTGTTTTCTAAACGCCCCGTCTTGATTTCAAATTAAAACCCAGGTCTCTGGAATATTTTGTTTCGTCTACAAACAGTTTTCATTAGAAGAAACGTGTGCATTGATGGCTCTGAAATATAGCCATCTACGTCCACATTTAAACTGGATATTAATCATATTTTTGATGAAATATCTCTCTAAACCCTGCCACAAATGCTAATATTTAGAGGGGTATGCAATCCTTTCTTCTTGTATTTTTCCTGTGCAGATAATGCCATTTAAAGGAGGGAATCACTACATTAAAGTTCAAGACACGAGATTTCCAACAACCAAAAAAACCAGGAGCCAAACAACAGAGGAAGATGCCGTAATGACCAACTATACCGCCGGAGCAAAAATTCTGACCGTATAGCTCCAATCGTATAGTTGGCGCCGCCACCATTAGGTCAAACAGAACAACTTTCGTGAAGGGACCCCTATATAAAGAATCATCGGGCGACGAGAAATAGCACCCCGGAAGAAGCCAGACCTCGCCAAAAAGTCTCTTGCACAGATCTCCAGCCGCCTCCAGATCTCTGAACCCTTCTCCATCTCCATAGCCATATTCCACCACTTGTAATAGTAGATCTCTTCTCCGATTGGCGACATTGTAAGACTATTGCCATCAATCTTATAATTTTCATTACAATGTTTGTGATTAATTTTCTATGTGTGAGTAATTCTTCTTGGACTAAGGACTTCGGCCTAGCCATGTATCAATTGTGCATGTTATTTATCATAGATGGGATCATGTATTAGTTTGTATGACATGATGATTATTGTATCCTCTCTTGCCTCAATCCAAGGACTTGTCAGGTACCCAAGACCCCGAGGATTGAGACAGGGATAGGGAGTATAAGTAATGACTGATCTGTAGGTTGGGAACCCCAACGACAGAAGGGGCAGTATGGTTGTATGTGAGGGGTTTGATTGAGATTAACGGTGATATTACTATGCATATCATTAGTTCTCTTTCTTCTATGGATGAGACTAGTAGGTTATTGCTATAAGCGGTTGCAGAGGCAATAGCAATTATGGATGCACTGCATACATATAATTTATCCTGCTCTAACAAGTACACGCATACTTTATTTCTATCTTTTATTTCCATTAGATGTTTTTGCACAGCTACAGGTGAAATCGAACGCAGGCCCTCTCTCTCCATCATCGACAACAACAAAAAGACGCAAGCTACTGGCCTGGTAAAAACACAAAATAAATTCTAAAACTCCTGAAGGTCCGTTAAAGTAACTTCACTACGCATTCGCTTCCCGTGGATTCGATAACCTAGGTCTACTAGGGAAAAACAGCTATACTACATATGTAATCCGGATCGAAGGTATTAACCCTTTTTCTGGCGTCGTTGGGGGAAGCAATAGCTACCCTGATGAGGTTATTAGGAACCTTGCTAGTTTTAATTCTTATTTTTAATTTTGTTAGTTTGCTTTCAGTCTTTATTTAATAAACCAAAAAAATTAGTTAGTCTTTAATCTCTTGTTTTTACTGTTATAATTTTTAATCTAAGAAAACCTAAAAACATAGGAAGTATGGCTGAAAAGAGGCTTGGGGAGTTTGCTACTCCCAATAATGATTATTTGCGCACTCCTATTACTCAGCCAGCGATCGCTGCTGATGACTATGAAATTAAGCCCCATTACTTAAGTTTGGTTCAATAGGATCAATTTGGAGGCTCTGTTGTTGAAGACGCAGGTATGCACTTAAATACTTTCACTAAAATATGTGATATCATGCGTATAAAAGACGTTGACCCTGATGCGGTCAAATTGCGTATGTTTCCTTTCTCTCTAAGGGGGAGAGCTAAAGAATGGTTGCTATCTTTGCCTAAAGATACTATTACATCATGGGTGGGATGTACTTATTTATTTATGACTAAATTTTTCCCACCTGCAAAGACTATGCAACTTCAATCTAATATTACTGGCTTTAGACAGGAAGAGCGTGAGCCACTAGTGCTTGCATGGTAGAGAATGAAATAATGCCTAAGAAACTGTCCTAGTCATGGGATGGAAGATTGGTTAATCCTCCATTTATTTTATAATGCTCTTAATCCTATGTCTAAGTCTATGCTTGATACTGCAGCTAGAGGAACATTTATGGGTAAACATATTACCGAAGCAAAGCAGCTGCTAGATAATATGCAAGACAACCATGCTCAATGGCATGTGGAAAGATCAAACACGAAGAAGGTGAACTCTGTCTCACCACAAGAGAACGAAGATCCCAATGCTAAGTTAGATGAGATCATACTAGCCGTAAAAGGTAAGGAAACTCGGGTAAGAGCCACCCCTGAAACAAAACATAGAATAAATAGACTTAGTAGCTCGTAATGATTACAACCCTACTTGGAGGAAGAGTTACAATCCTAACTTTCAGAAACATTATGCTAGTCCTACAAGTAACTCTAATAATAATATGGGAACTAGTAATGGTAGTCTCCAACAAACGCTTAAGTCTTTCATAGACTCACAAAATGAACAAAATAATATTTTAGTCTAAATTACGGAGAACCATGATGCTATGCTTGGTAAATTATCTAACCAAGTTGTTAGTTTGAGAAATAATTTGCAGGCCCTTCAAGAAAGAACAAGGATTGTTGAGGCACAACTAGGTAAGATAACCAAGCTACACCATCAACGATCTCGTAAAGAGGATCAACGTCAAAATTCCGGTAAGTGAAGGTAATGATGAAGCCATGTATCAACACTTTGTTGATCAAGTAGCAATTAAGGTACGCGATCTTGAAGAAGAATACAAGAAAATCGCTGAAAAGTTACTTGTTAAACTAGATGACATATTTGAGCCTACTATTAAGATAAAAATTGGAACCAATGAGATAGCTGCACTTTGTGATCTAGGTGCAAGCGTCTCAACAATTCCAAAGAGTCTTTTTAACAAGTTAAATCTTGGCTCCTTTGAAATTACTGAATTAAAATTGCATCTAGCAGATTCTACCTACAAATAAGCTATAGGGACTAAGGAGAACACTTTAGTTTACATCAAAGGCTATCCTTCTCTAATTGACTTTGTTATTGTTGACATGCCTTGAGATACCGTTGATCCTATAATACTAGGTTGTCCTTTCTTAAGAACTATAAAGACTTTCATTAACCTTCATGAAGGGAACTTGAAGTTGCAATTTCCTTCACGGGATCCTTTTGTTATTCATTTCCCTAGGAAGAAGAAAGCCAAACATGACGAGAAGGAGGTCATCACTTTGAAGGCCAATTACTTTGGAGTGGGTGTTCCACTCATCTGGCCCAAGTGAGTATCATCAAGGTCAAGCTATTGACCATAAAAGAGCGCTCCATGGGAGGCAACCCATGTTAAATTAAGGTTTGAGTTAAGTTTTTAGTTTTAGCTTAAGTTTTGTTTAATAAAGAGTGCTAGAAAACTCCATTTGAGGATAAGAAATTTGGTAGTACTTGAAATTCTGCATTATTCATGCTATTGTTGGTCGACAATATTTACTGTCAATTTTCTGTCAAAAACAAGGTATATCACTAAGTTATGGGAAAAGAAATAGTTTACAAAGAAACAGGAAAATTTTGATGCACACAGAGAGTTTAACGACCAACTATACGGCGGGAATAAAAATTCCGGTCATGTAGTTCTGGTCGTATAGTTATCTTTACCATCGAATTTTTTTCTACAATATGTACTGAGAGTTTAACGACCAACTATACAGTGGAAATAAAAAATTCCGACCGTATAGTTCCGGTCGTATAGATATCAATGCCTCCATACACTTTCTTTTCATATATATATACTGAGAGTTTAACGACCAACTATACGGCGGGAATAAAAATTCCGACCGTATAGTTTCGGTCGTATAGATAACGATGCCTTTGCAAATTTCATTTCGTAGGGACAGACAGTTTAACGACCAACTATATGGCCGAAACATTTCGTTTCGCCCATATAGTTGCGTCTGTATAGCTGCGCCGCCAAGAGGAAACCCTAATATTTTGACAGAACGCCAACTTACGGCCGGAACACATGTTCCACCCGTATAGTTGCGTCAGACCACAAAACTGCACGGGAAGATACTCCCAACTCCAAAACTTCAATCCTTTTTTCTTTCTTCTACCTCCAAACTCTCTCAAAACCTCAAGGGATCTTCATCTCTACTCAATTTCATTCGATTTCCTCGCATACAAGTGATCTACGGTATGTTTCTCTTCCGATCCTCCAATTACTTTTTGCAAATTCATCTTCGATCTATTGTCATTGTCAATCTAGGGTGAGACCTACTATGAACCAATTTCTATGATTCTCTTGCCTAGATTATTATCTTGAGGAGATTCTTTAGTGTGCTTAGATGAGGAATATATTATACTTACTTTTGTTGGATCAAAAAGTTCTATGTTTTCCTTTCTTCAGTGTTTTAGATGATGAACACAAGGAGCCAAACTCGTGCTCGTGTCACCACTAGCGCTTCTCGGGTTGCCGCTCAGGAACGCATGGGGATACGGTTCAGGGATGAGGCCCATCGTGAACGCTTCAACAAGATCAAGAACTGTGAAGTGAAGGCCACCAAGTGGGCTTGCCCCTTTATATTGAACCAACTCGGTATTTCTGATGACTTTAATTTACTTTGCAATAGGGCTAGCCTACAAAACTTTGTGTACAATGATGTACCTACTTATCACCGCTTAACCATTGAATTCCTAAGTTTGTTGCAAAGCACCGTTAAACTATGGCAAGGAGAGGATACTATTTCTTTGCATCCGATGAACAACAACTACACTTTAACATTAGATGAATGGTGCACATGCTTTAATTTACCAAACAATGATGTTCATGCTTTACGCGTATCCTTTACTGGCTTAATTCCTTCCCCCGATCAATACTATAATGGAATGAGCTTCACTAGAAGAGTGAACAAGGGGAAGAATATTCAACATCCCGCAATTCGCTATTTGTTCTATGTTATTGCTAACACCTTGCAGGCACGTAATGAGTTCACGAGACTCAACGAGGATGACATCCTAGTCCTCGCAAAGGCTGCTTACATCAACTATAACCTGTCACTCAACTTGGGCGCCATCCTTGTGCGCTACCTGGAGAACCAAGCCACCCAAAGCCAAGGGCCAATCATAGGAGGAGGCGTCATCACCATGCTTTACACTACCCTAGACATCGATCTAGGTGAGTTGTAACCCGTACTAGGTGAGACACGTGTTGGTTTCTCCACCTTGAGGGCCTGTGGAATGCTCACTAGGAGAGGTGGTGTTTATTACCTGTATATTGCTGGAGTTGGGCGTATCTACCCCGCTCCTATGCCTAATGGTCTTTTCTCTATCGAGGAAGGATGTTTGCTATATGATTCGCAGGTTGAGCAGCACCAACCCGAGGAATAGATTCCTAAAGAGGATGAGGACCAAGAGGAGGAGCAAGAAGTTCCTTATCAAGAGGAGTAGCCACAAACCCGGTTCGCCACATACCAAGAATTCCAAGGACTTGGAGGGACTATGGAGAGTATGCACAACCTCTCTTTGAACCTCCGAGAATCAACAAGTAGCCTCTCAACTCAATTTGCGAACTGGAGTAACGACTTTTTCCCGCCACCACGATGATTTGAAGGGCTTGCAAAAGCCTAAGCTTGGGAAAGTTTCCTCATGTATCTTTATTTGGCATTCATTTAGTTTTATTTATTTCAAGGTTGCGTTTTTATTTGGGTTTATAAGCACTCGTGTTGGTTTTCCCAACACTTTATATTTAGTTCTTTTTATTTTGCTTTCGAAATTTTCTAGCCGAGCTTTGCCGCCAATTTTCTATTCTTTAAATTCCCTCTCTTGAAAATCACAAAAAGATTTCTCCATTTTTCCTTATTTTCCCTCTTTCTTTTCTTTCCGCCTTGAGGTCTTCATATATTTGAAGGAGAGTGATCGACTTCGAGTTTCCAAGAAACAAATAAAAAAGGAAGAGAGAAGTGGAACCAAACATGAGAGGTATGCCTTATGACTCCCCACTTTTGAAGTTTGAGAAACCCATGATAGTTAGTATTAAATTTTGAGATATTATATTGGTGGAGTGAGTCTTTGTATCATTGTAAGATTGTCGTTTGCACGACTATTTAATTGGGCTCATTTTGTTCCAGCTCTCGTAATTAACGAAGTCTTGCCTAAAAATTGCTAAACAATTGTAATAAGAAAAAGTCTCACAATTGAAGGCTTGGGTGTTGTAGTGCTTAGTCTTGAAGGTTTATTTCTAGAGACACCACTGAAAATGTTGATTGAGTTGATAGCTCTCTTTGAAAGGATTTGTTCAATTGAATTAATGTTTAGCGGTTTTTGTGAGCATGTCAAAGTTTGACTTGGTAATCATAAGGATGATATAGCTTTACGCGTGTCAAACTTCATGGGATGCCAACAACTCCGCTGGTCTATGAACGATCTTCATGGAGGAAACTCCTAGATTTTGGCTATGAGTTGATTAAGCACCTATAGCAGCAATGCTATAATGGGTAAGATTCTTGGCACTCCCGGGTAGCTGTAATCATGATGGAATCACTCCTTTGGCTATTATGAGTAATCATTATGCAAAAGGAACAAAATCCTTAGTGATGCCACGAGTGTCCATCACAGCCCGATAAACTAATAAAAATCTTTGGCTTGCTCTCAATTACTTAAAAACTGAAATTTTTGAAGGACAATAAATAGAAAAGTAGTGCTTGCAAAGTCTTGATTCATTGACGTGGGAGAATTAAGATACTCTAGTATATATGCTTTTCATGACAACTCTCACACTCTTAATTTACATGATTATACTTTACTGTTCAAAGGCAAGCCTATGAGTTGATTACTTGACATGGAATAAAGTTTACTCATTTGGATCATCCATGTTTACAATAATTTTGCTGCACTATAAGGATGCATGAATCCCATATGATATGCTTGCCATTACTCTATCTATGCTGAAGTTTTTCAGATTTATAAAGTGGAGGAACCATGAGACTATTAATCATGAGTAAGATCACCATCTCGGTATTTCAGTTTAAATGCTGAGTTCCTTTTTGATTTTGGTTTTCTTGCTCGGAACGATCAAGTTTAAGCTTGGGGAGGTTGATGACTCTGAAATATAGCCATCTACGTCCACATTTAAACTAGATATTAATCATATTTTTGATGAAATATCTCTCTAAACCCTGCCACTAATGCTAATATTCAAAGGGGTATGCAATTCTTTCTTCTTGTATTTTTCCTGCGCAGATAATGGGATTCACGAGTCTTGATCTAACGGTAAATATTCAAAGTTATTCGTACACTATATAGTGGTAAGACTAGTAAGTTGCACATACCCTACACATGCAACTTAGATAATAGACGTATGACATATCATCACTATATAAAATTATAATAGGTAAAGAAGAAAAAATTATAAATTTGATCAACATTTATAAAGTATGGGAGTATATTTGATTCTTGTACTTTGTATATCATGTGAATGTCTCACATATCCTAATCTGGCATTTTTTAAAACTATTGTTGGCCCTTGATATATTGGCTGCCTGGGTGCCTTCAAACGAATTTTGGAAATTTTCAAGAGTAATAGTCTATCACGCTCACATGTATTCAAATTTTACCTAATTTCATTTTATCGACATAGAGTCATGCATTTAAGTGCATGGAGATTTATCTTGGAAGTACAATATGAACTTTCATGGTTTCCAAGCCAAATGACCAAGCTCATGGACATACTCTGTCATTATCAAGATAATGATGGTGTGTCCATATTTTGGTATAGGTTTGTGCATGTTAGCATGGTAAATAAGTAAAATTATTTTCAGAAGGAAGAACAATTAATATGGCTTAGAGTTCATAGCATGTGCCATTTATCTTATCTTACCTCTTACCACTATATAGTGTACGAACAACTTTCAATATTAGCCGTTGGATCAAGACTCGTGAATCCCAACATTTCCAGATGTTGGATCTTCTTTCCATTCTAGCATCTAGAAGATTCTATTGATAGTATTCATCACAATGAATGCTATGCACAAAACTCAAAACACTTCTCCATCATTCTAGAATCTTCTCCCTCATTTCTCTAGACCATGTTACCAAAATTTTCAAGTTTTAGATAGCTAATAATCGTTCACTTATACATGATATACAAAGTACAATAACTAAATATACACCCATACTTTATAGATGTTGATCAAATTTATATTTCTTCCGCTTTACCTAATATAATTTTATATAATAATGATATATCAGATGTATATTATCCGAGTCTCACGTGCAGGACACGTGTAACTTACTAGTACTATATAGTGGTAAGATAATGTGAATATGTTTTTTCTGAAGTTGTCGAAACTCATGTTTATGATTTTTCTTGGCAATTAATAATACTAGCAAAAGAACCCCAAGCGTACCGAAGTCTCACGTTTTGTTTTATGCTTAATTTTGTTAGAATTTTTCCATACACTATCAAATTTTTCGATATGCAAATACTAATTAGTAATGGCATTTTTTAAAACTATTGTTGGCCCATGATATATTGGCTGCATGGGTACCTTCAGAAGAATTCTGGAAATTTTCAAGAGTAATAGTCTATCACGCTCAAATGTATTCAAGTTTGACCTAGTTTCATTTTATCAACATATAGTCATATAGTTAAGTGCGTGGATCTTTAGGTTGGAAGTTTGAAAAATCCTTAATTAAACTTGGGAACTATAAGAAAAAATTGTCCACTTTGTACGCAAATTTGGTAGGGGCATTCTTTCTTCTTTATTCTAGTAGTAAAAATACTTGAAAACTCACTTCACGGTATGGCCTACTATACCATGTACTTTGTATGAACTTTCTTGGGTTTCAAGCCAAATGATCAAGGTCATGGACATACTTTGTCTTCATCAAGATAATGACTGTGTGTTCCCATAATTTGGTATACATGTGTCGGTGCATGTTAGCATGGTAAAGAAGTACAAGTATTTTCAGAAAGTAGTACGATTAATATGGGTTAGAGTTCATAGCATGTGCCATTTATTTACCAGTACATAAAGTGGTTGGATAAATTACATGTTGTATTTTTAAAGCTCAATTTTCTAGCTAATTTCACCTAGCTAGACGACTTTCCATTGATTTTTAGAATTAGGTCTCAATTAATAATCTACAGGTGTGTGAGAGCAAGTTCAATAGTATAACTAAGTCTTACGTATAACAAAGTGACATGTCATCTATTACCAGCCTTATACCAGCATATATGATACCTAGAAATTGAACTATACAATAGCTAGCATTATGATGCAGCAACCTCATAAAAATAAATAAAAATAGGAATTAAATGAAAAGCATTTCTATGCCAGTTTAAAACATCCTAAAACTTGGGAATTGTAAGAAAGGATGGTACACTTCGTATGAAAATTGGGGTGGTTACATTCTTTATTTAATTTTTTGGAACCGGGGGGTCCTAAAGGAGTGAGACGCTTCAATTATCGTGCTAGGGTTTGTAGTCGTGGCAAGGTGGACTGAGGACATTTCTATAATAATAATTATTACTTTTCAGCCTTTTTGTATACTGGTGTTGATGATTATTAATAGGTCGGTTGAATTTCATAAAAAAATAGTTGCTGGAAGTAGATCGATGTGTCATACCAAGGCACATGGGCGCAGTACCACGGTGTGGATGAGTAAGAGAGACAAGCTGGACTATGCGCCCGCGAGTGCAGAAAAGTGATCGATGGAGGATGGCTAGTGGGGTGTACCATGTACCTCGTGTCAGGAGCCCATCATAGCTTTCCTCTGACATCGCACCACCTTCGACTTCTCTTCTTCACTGCCCTCGCCCTGCCTCTCTTTTGGAGTAGTAGTACAGAGTAAAACTATGTTCATTTCAAGCACTATTCTTCCCACAAAGTAGTGGACTACTTGCTTTACATGAAAAACATATCCGTCGCTTATATAATTGGATTTGTTTCTTTTCCTAGTAGTTGGAAACTCCCATTGGCAACATTGTTTACCAATGCCAAGATGTCCACATCTACTTTCTTGTAGTACTACCAAATATGGAAAAATTACCATAAACTATGATGTGGATATATGTCAATGACCTTGCTTGGTCGCTCGGACTGAAACCCTATTCATACTTATATGGTAGGCCAATTGTGTGAAGCGGCTTTTTTCATAAGTTGTGAAAACTCATGCTTATCATTTGTCATGGCAGGTTATACACGCAAAAGAACGCCATGCATGAGTCCTTTTTTTTTCCTATTTCTCTTTTTTTTCTGCAAAGCAGAGTCAAGTTTAATTTGTCGGCATGCAAATTCTAGAAAGAAGTTGAATCTTCAAAACTCTGGGTTGTTCTCAATATATTGACTATCTGCTAAGCAACTTCAATAGATTTTTGTTAAATTTTAAGAGAATCAGCAACTCACATGTGGTTAGAATTATTTTGACCTAATTTCGATAGACTCCCTCTAATTCATATATTAATGTTCTTAGATTCGTCTAGATTCAAATGTATCTAGTCATGTTTCTGTGCTAGATACATATACCTGAATCTAGAAAATCTGAGATTATTAATTTGAATTGGAGACAATAGTGTAATTTAAGTGAGTTAATTTAGCTATGAACCTTGGAAACTCATAGAACCTAGGAATCGCAAGTAAAACATGCATGGTTCGCTGGAAACTTGGCACACTTGTCGCATTCCGAGCATATTATATTCTTTTGATTTTCTTTACTTCTAGTACAAAACATCCCCGTAATCACTTGGAAAAGTGAAAAATGTCAGTGTGCCATTTATCACAAGTAAAACATACTCTGTCTTCATCAAGATAATGATGGTGTGCCCATATTTTGGTATAGGTCGGTGCATTTTAGCATGGTAAAGAAGTAAAATTATTTTTGGAAGGAAGTGTGATTAATATGGCTTATAATTCATAGCATGTGCCAGTTATTTACTATAGTACATAAAGTGGTTGGATAAATTACATGTTATATTTTTCAAGCTTAATTTTCTAGCTAATTTCACCCACTCAGAAGACTTTCTATCGATTTGTCGTGTGTGAGAGCTAGTTTAATAGTATAATCGAGTGTTAGGTATAACAAAGTGACACGTCGTGTATTGTCGGCCTTATACCAGCATGTATAATACCTAGCTAACAATTGAAGTTTAGAACAACTAGCATTACATGTAGCAACCTCATCAAAAATCAAGAAGATTAAACAGGAATAAAATGAAAAATATTTCTATGCCCGCTTGAAAAATCTTAAACCTCAGGAATTGTAAGAAAGCATGGTACACTTTTTCTTAAAATTGGAGTGGTGGCATTCTTTATTTATTTTTTGGAACCGGGTACCATAGGTCCTGAAGGAGCGAGACACTCCAATTAGCACACTAGGGTTTGTAGTCGTCGCAAGGTGGTCTGAGGACCTTTTTGTAATTATTATTATTACTTTTGAAACTTTTTGTATTGGTGTAGATGATTATTAATCCAATACTACATTGCTTGAATTTCGGGGGGGGGGGGGAATGGTTGCTAGAAGTAGATCGGTGTGTTGTACCAAGGCACACGTGCGCAGCGCCACATTGTGGGCGAGGAAGAGACAAGTCGGACTATGCACCCGCGGCTGCAGAGAAGAGATCGATGGAGGATGGATGGTGACAGGCAGCGAAGGAGAGAGAAAACACAACTTGTTTTGTGTGCATATTACTAGTAGTAGGTCCATACATTTACTACTAGCGAAGTGCACGGATCGTTTTTAGCTAGTTTTAAAATAAAGATATCGACCCCACGGGGAGCAGGAGACTGAAGTCTAATAACTCTTGAATGAAATACTACAATAGAAATGCTAAATAAAGTTCTAAGTGACAAGATAAAATGTGAGTATTGCGTAAAAAGATGATTTTTGGTTTTGGTATAAGAGCAACAATAAATAAAGTTAAACAACTGAACACAGAAAATAAGTATCGTGTATGTAAGAGAGATTGTAACTGCAATAGGAAAAAAGCATTCTCAGGGAGTAACGGATACACCACTAGCATTATAAAGAGCTAAGGTAAAGATTATTATCATGAACATTCTCAATTGTGTATGTGTGGGAGGAACTCTGTATTTGGACAAATAGGCAGCAACCACTGCTCACATCATCCTCATAACCACAACAGTCAGCAATCGACATCAATCGAATTACTGCGCTATTAAGGGGCTTAATCCTATAGGATGTATCCCATGGCATGGATAGTGTTCCGTGAGTTTCCTCGGTTCCCAAGTTGATACGTAAGAATTGCCAATAGCTTTATAGTCACTGTAAGTTCTAACACACCTCCTTCTATCAACAAGTAGTTCCCTCCATCAAGTCCCCATAAGAGGCAAATATTGAGAGGTCGACTTCCCCCAACATCAAGATGAAGACAATACAACACATGGTCATAGCGATGAATATCATAATAAAATTTATCGTATTTCAATCTCATACTACAGTTTCTCCATCTCCCCAAGAACTAGAGATCTACTCAGACATGGAGGCAATCAACATCATGACAATAACAATGGAATCTATCATAGATGAATAGTACTTGTATAAATCCACAACGAGTATGGAAATTACAACATGATCTAGACAAGATGTAGATGTGATGGATGGAGATGGTGGTGATGCAGCGGTTGATGATGAAGATCGATGCCTTAGCCTATGGGATCCTACATCTACAATGCAAAATAATAATATACAATGCAAAATAATAATATAAAACATGATACAAATATGCACTCATAAGTCAGCAGCCCATCATAGCTTTTCTCTGACATCCCACCACCTTCGACTCCTCCTCTCGCTGCTCTTGTGCTGCCTCCTTTTTGAAAGGAGGTGTCTCTCTTTTCGAGTATTAGTACGGAAGTGGAGTACTTTGCTTTACAGAAAAAATATTTCCATCGCTTAAAAAATTGGGGTTGTTACTTTTCCTAGTATTTAGAAACTCCCATTGGCAAAGTTGTTTACCAATGCTAAGATGCACACATCTACTTTCTTGTAGTACTACCAAATTACCATAAAATATGATGTGGATATGTCAACGACGCTACTTGGTCGCTCAGCCTGAAACTTATTCATACTTATACATGGTACGCCATTTTTGTGAAGCGGATTTTTTTCAAAAGTTGTAAAAGCTCATGTTTATTATTTTTCATGGCAGGTAATATAAGCAAAAGGACACCATGCATGAGTCCCCTGTTTGTTTGTTTTTCCTATTTCTCTCTCTTCTTTCAAATCAGGGTCAACTTTGTTGGCATGAAAATTTTAGAAAGAAGTTGAGTCTTTCAAAACTCTCGGTCGTGTTCTCGATATATTGGCTGTCTGGTCGGTAACTTCAAAATATTTTTGTAAAATTTTAAGAGCAATCGGTAGCTCACATGTTGTTCCAATTAATTTGACCTAATTTCAATAGACTCCCTCCGATCCATATTAATGTTCATAGATTCATCTAGATTCAAATGTATCTAGTCATGTTTCTATGCTAGATACATATACCTGAATCTAGACAAATCTGTGAAAATTAATTTGAATCGGAGACAGTAGTGTAATTTAAGTGGGTTAATTTATCTATGAATCATGAAAACTCAAAGAACCTAAGAATCGCAAGTAAAACATGCATGGTCCGCTATGTTCGGAAACATGGCGCGGTTCTCTGATACGTCCAAAACGTATCAACTTTCTCGGACACTTTTGCTATTGTTTCTCCTCTAAACTTGTGTGATTTAGATGCAACTAACACGGACTGACGCTGTTTTCAACAAAATTGCCTTGGTGTCTACTTTTTGTGCAGAAAATCAACTATCAGGAAAAATCCCGGAAAATATGCCAAAAATCCTATTTCACCCGAAGACTCCAGGAGCCAGAATACGAGACGGAGAAGAGCGAGGGGGTGGCCACACCACCTGGTGGCGCGGGCCAGGCCAGGCCGCGCCAGGGGGTGGTGTGGGCCCTCTAGGCACCCCCTCGGTCTCTCTCTTCGCCTATAAGAAGCCTTCTGACCTAAAAACTCCGGGGGGTTTGACGTTTTTCTAGAAGGAGTTCCACTCTGCCGCCACCACCAGATTCCACGAAACAGCACTAGAAACTCCGTTCTGGCACCCTGCCGGGACGGGGAATTAGAGGATATCATCACCATCATCATCACCATCGCTTCTCCATCGACCATCCATGTTTTCCCCATCTATGAATGAGTAATCCCCCACTGTAGGCTATGGGGATGGTAGGGATTGGATGAGATCGTTCATGTAATGGCATCAGATTGTTAGGGCATGGTGCCTAGTATCTTTTATCAGTGCTTTATGACTTTGTTGCGACTTGTTGTGCTTAATGCTTGTCACTAGGGCCCGAGTGCCATGATGTTAGATCTGAACATGTTATTGATTCATTATGATAGTATTGTTTATGGTCTTATCTGCAAGTTGTAAACACACGTTGTTGTTTGGAACCAATGGCCCCGAAGTGACAAAAATCGGGATAACCGGAGGGAATGGCTTTGATGTGAGGATCACATGTGTTCACGAAGTGTTAATGCTTTGCTCCGGTGCTCTATTAAAAGGAGAACCTTAATTGCCAGTAATTCCCTTGAGGCCCCGCTGCAAACGGGTTGGCAGGACAAAAGATGTTGTGCAAGTTCTCATTGTGAGCATGTATGACTATATATGGAACACATGCCTAGGATTATCTAGTACTTGGATGCTTTATGTTATTTATCTGCAATTGCCCTATGTTCTGATTGCTATGTGGATTTTCTTGTCCATGCAACGCCCGTCCATCCATCCCTATGCCTACCGCACTCGAATCCTACTGTTTACTACTATTGTTACTGTTGTATTTACTTTACTATTGTTGCTACTTTGCTATTCCTACTACAAAACTGTTGCTACTGATAAACTGCTGTGAGCAAGATTGTTTCCAGGTGCAGCTAAATTGACAACTCAGTTGTTAAGGCTTATAAATATTCTTTGGCTCCCCTTGTGTCGAATCAATAAATTGGGTTTCACTTCCCTCGAAAATATTGCGATACACCCCCTATACTTGTGAGTCATCAAGACTATTTTATGGCGTCGTTGCCGGTGAGTATATCTTTATTTATCAAGTTCACTTGGATTCTCTATTGTTCGCTGCTATCCATCCATCATAGGTAAGTCTCGTGATGGCAAGTTTCCTATTTTACCATCCACTACATGAAGAGGTACGGTTCTGAACACCTCTGCTGCTCTTGATTCACCATCTGTTATAAGTAAGCTCGTTACACCACCACATACACATGCTACACACACTGCTACTACTGCTGAATCTGAAACTTCTGATGCTTATGATGCTGCTTCTACTATGCTTGATAAGAGTGGTTCATTAGGTCCTTTCCTAGATGCTATGATTTTTAGAACTATAGCTGGAAATACTGAAACTCCTAATGAAGACACTACCACACCTGTTAGTTCTCCTGAGGCTAGTGAAAGTTATGATATTGAAGATGGTTATGTTGAGATGACCGATGAATTTATTAAAGAATGAAAAACACCCATGATAGGAGCGCTGCTAAGAGTCTCCTTGAGAGGCGTACTATTAGACCCAAATTGTCTCCTATTGCTAAGTTTGTTGCTTCTCTCATAAACATTATAGATGAAGATTATGATTTCTCTCTCGATCTATCTTACATAGCTATTGTCAAGAAAGAACCTTTTTGTGGGACTAAGAATGAAAGTACGGTAGCACATATGAATGAACTTTCTACCATGAGTGGCTTGTTTTCTGATGATATTAAAATGCGTACTTACTTTGTTGCTAAGATTTTCCCCTTTTCACCGAAAGGAGAAGCTAAAACTTGGTTTAGTAATTTGCCTCCTGGATCCATTGATAGACCTAAGTGCTTGATTAGTACTTTCCTGCAGAAATATTTTCCTCCTAGTGCTAGACATGCTATTTTGCAGGAACTTTTTGATTTTAAACAGGGAGAAAAAGAGGTATTGCCTGAACCTTGGGCAAGGTTTTGTGCTTTGATTCATGCACAAGCTGGAAGATTTTATTGCTAAGAAACATGGTAGTGAAAGAGAACCTTGGGTCCAAAAACCTATGCCTTTCCCTGATAAGAAACACAAGTCAAAGGAAGATGAACACTATAATAAGTTTTGTGAGTGGATGAAACCTTTATTCTTGCTAATTCCTTTGACTGATGCTATTAAATTGCCTCCTTACTCAAAGTATATGAAGGATATTGTCTCGAATAAAAGGAAGATCCCTAATGAAGAAATTTCTACTTTGCTTGCTAATTATTCCTTTAATGGTAAGGTTCCTAAGAAACTTGGAGACCCTGGGATTCCAATATCCCTTGCTCTATTAAGAATAGTTATGGTAGAACTGCTTTGTGTGATTTGGTTGCTGGAGTTAGTGTTATGCCTTTCTCTCTCTATAAAAGGCTTCAACTAGAAAAACTGATACCAACTGATATATCTTTGCAAATGGCTGATAAATCTACCACTATTCCTGTGGGTATATGTGAGGATGTACCTGTTCAAGTGGCTCATAATTGCTTGATATTAACTGATTTTGTTGTGCTTAAAATGCCTGAAGATGATAATATGTCTATTATTCTTGGGAGACCTTTTCTTAATACTGCAGGAGCTGTTATCAATTGTAAGCAAGGAAAGGTAACTTTCAATGTGAATGACAAGGAACATACTGTCTATTTCCCCAAGAAGATTAAAAGGACTTATGGTTTGAATTCAATTGAACATGTTGGGGGCATTCAAGTTGGAGAAATATATTGTCCCATACCAAGGGAAAATTATGAAACTATTATGATTGGGACCATTGCTATCAAGGTTGAGGTAACATAATCATTAGTGGAATACAAAGTTTTGTCTCATATGGAGTTGTTTTGGTAGCAAGACCTCATCAACCTTGTTAACAAAAGGATTTCATTGAACAAAACAATGTTTTCACTATGATTATCTCCGTTTACTTCTAGTACTATCCATTTTAGTTTTTGCTTTCGTTTATCTTTCTTTTTGTTGTTAGTTGCTTGCATGTTAGAGTGTCTTTGAACTTCTGTAGTTCTAGCTTTGTTTTGTCCTTGCATCAAGTTTCCAAAAAAAACCTGTCTATCAGAAAATCATTCTTCTATGCCTAAAAATTCCCAAAAATAAAGTGTCTCGAAAAATTCTAGAAAATTCACATTAAATTTTTGCATGAAAAAAGGGCAGAGGAGTACCTGGGAGGTACCAGGGGGACCCACTAGGCATACACACCACCTGGTGGCGTGGCCTGCCCTGGGTGGCGCCATGCCCTGGTGTGGGTCACCCCTGGCCCCCACTTACTGTCTCACCTGCCACTTTCTTCTCTCTCCCGAGTAAGCTCTAGTTCATTGCTCAAAATCGCGTTCTTGTTGTGTTTGCTCTCGATTTTTTCGATCTCCTTGCTCAGTCCATCTTTCTTGCTGAAATTTGGAGCACTTGTTCCTTGGTATGTGACTCCTCCTCTTGTCCAAGTAGATTTGTGTTTAGTGGATTATATCTTGAGTATTTTGCTGCTGTAGGTGACTAGTTATGAGAGCTTGTAAGCTTGTTTGATGCTTAGAAATATAGTTTTGATGCATGTTTAGGCCTCTTACAAGTCTCTATGAGTAGAATCCTTCATTATATTCACTTTGCAATGACTTGTTTAGTAGGTGTTTAAAATTTCAGAATAGAAGATGAATGAGCATCAACTAAACCAACATGAACTTTGGGTGCCTGATGTCATGAAGGTCCACCGGGAGGAGGATGTTTTCCCCTCCATTTATCCATGCTCTGAGTTCATGAGAGCTGCAGGAATTCTCCAAGATTTCCACACTTTGGTTTCTAATGCAGGGTTAGCGCACTTTTTGGAAGATGAACCTTGTCAGTTTGTGAAGCTAACCATGTCTATGGTGCAGGACTTCCAATTTAGTCACTCTTTGCCTAACCCCATGGTCCATTACAAAATTTACAATATTGCTGTCGACCTTTCTCTTGATGATTTTTGTGCAGCTGTTAGGGTACCTCAATGGGGATCATGTAGAAAGATTAAGGAGAGACCTGAACCACTCATGGATTTATACGCAGAAATTTGCCAAGGGAGCAGCTTCTTGAAGGAGAGTGGGAAAATCTGTAACATTCATCTTCCCTCCATTCGCTACTTTGCCTACTTTATTGCCAAGTGTGTTCTTGCTAGGAAAACTGCCAATAAGTTATCTTCGTATGATCTAGCATTTATCTTTGCTGCTCTTAAACGAGATAGGTCTTACAACTTAGGTGCTTTGATAGCTTTCCGTCTTGCTGCTAACCGCGAGAAAGGTGGAATTTGTGGAGGCCTCATTGCTTCTCATTTACTAGCATTGCATGGTTTAGTGCCTCATCATCTAGACCTACAGTTTCCCATAGAAAGGCTTGATCATAATTCCATGATACAACATAAATATGTTTCCTCGTGGGCTAGTATGAGTGAGTTATCTTATGAAATAATCTTTCTCAAAGCTGGTTGGAGAAAGAGCAAGTCTGAGCGTGTTGTTCTTTTGCCTGCACCTGTTTTGTTTAACCTTGATAACAGGGAAGGATGGTCCCTCACTGAGGGGGAGCTTGACACATACTTGGGAGAGCTCTCCCAACAGGAGCAGGACACTAGAAGGGAGGTCATGGATGATTCGTCCAACCCTCGAATGAGGGAGAGTCTTCATATCAGCAGCCTGCTTATGATTGGGGAGCTTCTTCTTCTTCCCATGGGCCCAGCTATAACCATCCTTATCATGATCCGCCTGCTTGGAACCCTTATTCGTACATGGATTGATACCCACTTAGGCCAAAAGCCTAAGCTTGGGGGAGGGGGGGTACGCCGACACCGCACTCATCTCCATATCATGTTGCGTCGGTACTTTGTATATCCATGTTTTGTTCTCTTTTTAGTTTTCGTTCTTTCTTTACTTTTGCTTTCTAAAACACAAAAAGACCAAAAATATTTCTGTTGTTTCTCTTTGGTTTGCTTCTTCTTCTTTTTGCCTTGGTTTTTTTCCCTCTTTTGCTTTGTTTGAACTATTCGAAAAACCCCAAAGATTTTGTTTTGCTTGTTTTTCCCCTTTGGTTCTTGTTTTTAAAAATCGAAAACAACAAAAATATTTGTCGTTCTTCTTTGGTTTTGTGAGTTTGCTACAGGGTTCAGCAGTCCTCAGTGGATATTGGTTTCATATTATTATTCAAGCCACACAAGTGAAGAGCAATAATGAGGATTAATGACAACTTGAGGCGTGGTAAGAGGCTGGTAACAAACTCTATTTGTTTTCATTTTTGTATATATACTCATCATTGTGGGCTTGCTTAGCCCATTCGTGTAGGGTGTATGTTATCTTTGGATGCTTAGTAGTTCTTGCTTTCTTATGATTAGCCCTAGCTCGCAGATAGTTTGTAGCATGTTTTATGAATGTTTGCTTGCATTATTGTATTCATAACTTGGTATGACACCGTGGTATCCTCTTCTGAATGTTTCATTTGAATTGACTTGGCACATGCTCACGCATGCACATGACTGTAATAATCAGTTAAGCCCTGATGAATTATTTTGCCTTGAGGATCTTGAATCACTTTCATGCCATGATTAGTCCTGTTTTGTTGCAAGCATGATTATGATAGCTATTGCTCTCTCGTTGGTCGCTCCCTTACTATTGCTAGCCTTCACTCACACTGAGTATGTTTTACTCAAGTTTCCAACTCCCTAAACCAAATATTTCCAAAGTGTCCACCATACCTACCCATTAGCATTATTTGCTACTTCCGTTCATGTTTATTATGCCTTGTTTCCTTCCGAATAAAATGTTTGCTCGTTATGAGAAAGTTAGTTAGTAAAGCTTTCACGAACTTGAAGGCACACTTTATTTTCTTGCACTTAATAAACCTGAACCATTGCGTCCTTCTTTGTTGCGTATATGCTTGCGCTTTATGAGTTTAAGTTAGCAGAACCATGTATCATGGGGACCGCTTTCAACACTTCATTGGTACTTTGTACCTAGTTGATATCATGTTCTTTTGCTTATGGATCCCAGCGGTGTGAAATAAAAGTGAAACTTGTAAGATCATGGAGTTAGTATGTATGTTAGAGAAACGCTTGGGCCGCTAGCCTAAGCCATGCCTAATCATGGTGGAAACTTGCAGCATAACCATAATGAGCATTCTATGAAGCATCCTCAATAAAAATCTATGCACATAGTAAATAAAAAGATCGTTGAGATGCTCATTGTCTGCTTGCCTTGTTATTTTGATTATGGGACAACTCCCGTGTCATGTGCAAGGGGTACCCCGTTGGCGGTTCTCTATGATACGTATATACTTACAATGACAAGAGCTTACTTGTGACGGAAGTTGAGTAGCATGAGGATCGGTATTTGTAAGTAAGGGGCATGAAACTTCGATTTATAACTCGTCAAGCATATCCTCTTAGTTGTGTCACTTTAACCTTAACCATTTAAATATGCTTATGATAGGGGCAATGAGAGGTCAAAGCTAACAAGTACCATACTTTCTGCATTTGGAAGCCTTTCAAATTATTTAAAACCTTTTCTTGTTGAGTCTCCACACATTCGCTGAGCACTTTCTTGAGAGCATAGTTGTCATTCTTTGTGCTTGTCCCACTACTTGATTATTTGTGTTATGACTTTAATGCTTGTATCCTTGATATCTTTACATCTAGTCATCACTTGAACTTCAGAGGTGCCTTGATATTCATAATCAAAGGCAAGCAAGATACCACTCTATCATACCTTTTTATGAGCATTGTTATGTTGCTTATGTTTATACTTCATGCTACTTATTATTTTTGAGTTGGAATCTCTTCATAGCTTGCAATGCCTATTAAGTAAACTTAGTTGCATACTCTTTATTATGAACCGTCTAAGTAGTTGATCACATTGCCGAGAATATTTACATCATATGAAGCAAATGTGTTTGTGAAAGTTCTTTTATCGCACTCAATTTTCAACTGAATTGCTTGAGGACAAGCAATAAGCTAAGCTTGGAGGGAGTTGATACGTCCAAAACGTATCTACTTTCTTGAACACTTTTTATATTGTTTCTCCTCTAAACTTGTGTGATTTGGATGCAATTAACGCGGACTGACGTTGTTTTCAGCAGAATTGCCTTGGTGTCTACTTTTTGTGTAGAAAATCAACTATCAGGAAAAATCCCGGAAAATATGCCAAAAATCCTATTTCACCCGAAGACTCCAGGAGCCAGAATATGAGACAGAGAAGAGCCAGGGGTGGCCACACCACCTGGTGGCGCGGGCCAGGCCAGGCCGCGCCAGGGGGTGGTGTGGGCCCCCCAGGCACCCCCTCGGTCTCCCTCTTCGCCTATCAGAAACCTTCTGACCTAAAAACTCCGGGGGTTCGACGTTTTTCCAGAAGGAGTTCCGCTCCACCGCCACCACCAGATTCCACGAAACAACACCAGAAACTCCATTCTGGCACCCTGCCGGGACGGGGAATTGGAGGATATCATCGCCATCGTCATCACCATCGCTTCTCCATCGACCATCCATGTTTCCCCCATCTATTAGTGAGTAATCCCCCGCTGTAGGCTATGGGGATGGTAGGGATTGGATGAGATCGTTCATGTAATGGCATCAGATTGTTAGGGCATGGTGCCTAGTATCTTTTATTAGTGCTTTATGACTTTGTTGCGACTTGTTGTGCTTAATGCTTGTCACTAGGGCCCGAGTGCCATGATTTCAGATCTGAACATGTTATTGATTCATTATGATAGTATTGTTTATGGTCTTATCTGCAAGTTGTATACACATGTTGTTGTCCGGAACCAATGGCCCCAAAGTGACATAAATCGGGATAACCGGAGGGAATGGCTTTGATGTGAGGATCACATGTGTTAGTGTTAATGCTTTGCTCCGTTGCTCTATTAAAAGGAGCACCTTAATTGCCAGTAGTTCCCCTGAGGCCCCACTACAAACGGGCTGGCAGGACAAAAGATGTTGTGCAAGTTCTCATTGCGAGAACGTATGACTATATATGGAACACATGCCTAGGATTATCTAGTACTTGGATGCTTTATCTTATTTATCTGCAATTGCCCTATGTTCTGATTGCTATGTGGATTGTCTTGTCCATGCAACGCCCGTCCATCCATCCCTATGCCTACCGCACTCGAATCCTACTGTTTACTACTATTGTTACTGCTGGCTTTACTTTACTATTACTGCTACTTTGCTATTCCTACTACAAATTTGTTGCTACTGATAAACTGCGATGAGCAAGATTGTTTTCAGGTGCAGCTGAATTGACAACTCAGTTGTTAAGGCTTATAAATATTCTTTGGCTCCCCTTGTGTCGAATCAATAAATTGGGTTTCACTTCCCTCGAAAATACTGTGATACACCCCCTATACTTGTGGGTCATGATTCTCGCATCCGGAGCCACATTCTTCTGATTTTCGTTACTGCTAGTACAAAACATCCCCGTAATCACTTGGAAAAGTGAAAAATATTTTTTCCTAAATGTTCGAAACTCCCACGGGCAACATTGTTTACTAGGCTAAGACGCACCCATCTATCCGATGTCATAACCCTATCTAAAAGTGTAGCTAGGGTATATATCGATATAGAAGGTCATGACCTTATTGGTCGTTCGTGCTAAAAACCAAGAATAATGTTACATCATGGTGGGCTATAATGTGAATCCGTTTTTCCTAAATTTGTCGAATCTCATGTTTATCATTTTTCTTGCCAATTAATAATACTAGCAAAAGAACCCCAATCATAATGAAGTCTCATGTTTTTGTTTTACGCTTAATTTTGCTTGAATGTTTTCCATACATGGTCAAATTTGTCGGTGTGCTTACTAATAAGTAATGGAATATTTCAAAACTTTTGTTTGCCCATGATATATTGGCTGCCTGGGTACCTTTAAAAGAATTTTGGATATTTTCAAGAGTAATAGTCTATCGTGCTCACATGTATTCATGTTTGACCTAATTTTGTTGAATTGACATAGAGTAATGCATTTAAGTGCAAGGAGCTTTAGCTTGGAAGTTTGAAAAATACTTAAACTTGGGAACTATAAGAAAGAATTGTCCACTTTGTACGAAAATTTGGTGGGGCATTGTTTCTTATTTTTCTACCAGTAAAAGTACTTGAAAAACTCACATTTCTAGTATGGCCTACTATATCATGTACTCCCTGCAGCCAGAAATAACTTACTTAGATTTATCTAGATTCAAATGTATCTAGACATGTTTTAGTATGTACATACATTCGAATCTAGACAAATCCAAGTCAGTTATTTCTGGATGGAGGAAATACTATGCATGAACTTTCTTGGGTTTCAAGCCAAATTACCAAGGTCATGGAGATACTCTGTCTTTATCCAGATAATGATAGTGTGCCCATATTTTGGTATAGGTCGGTGCATGTTAGCATGGTAAAGAAGAAAAGTATTTTTTGGAAGGAAGTGTGATTAATATGGCTTAAAGTTCATAACATGTGTCATTTATTTACTATAGTACATAAAGTGGTTACATAAATTACATGTTATATTTTTCAAGCTTTATTTTCTGGCTAATTTCACCCACTCAGACAACTTTCCATCGATTTGTAAGATTAGGTCTAAATTAATATTCTACAAGTGCGTGAGACCTAGTTCAATAATATAACCGAGTGTTAGATACGTCATCTATTATCAGCCTTATACCAGCATGTACAATATCTAACAATTGAACTATATAACAACAAGCATTACAAGCAACGACCTCATCAAAAAGCAAGAAGATTAACAGGAATAAAATGAAAACATTTCTTTGCCCGCTTGAAAAATCCTAAAACATGGGAATTGTAAGAAAGCATTGTACACTTTGTCTGAAAATTGGGGCGGTGGCATTCTTTATTTATTTTTTGGTACCAGGGTATCATAGGTCCTGAAGGAGCGAGACACTCCAATTAGCACACTAGGGTTTGTAGTCGCCGCAAGGTGGTCTGAGGACCTTTTTGTAATTACTATTATTACTTTTGAAACTTTTTGTATTGGTGTAGATGATTATTAATCCAGTACTAGATCGCTTAAATTTTGGGGGGGGGAATAGTTGCTGGAAGTAGATCGGTGTGCCGTACAAAGACACACGTGCGCAGCACCACGCTATGGGCGAGGAAGAGACAAGCCATATTGTGCACCCGCGGCTGCAGAGAACAGATCGATGGACGATGGATGGTAAGAGGCAGCGAAGGAGAGAATAAACACAACTTTGTTTTGCGTGCATATTACTAGTAGTAGGTCCATATATTTACTACTAGTGGAGTGTACCCTGTAACTCATGTCAGTAGCTCATTCTAGCTTTGCTCTGACATCGCACCGCCTTTGAATCCTCTTACTACTCTCGTGTTGCCTCCATTTTTTTAAAGGAGCTGCCTCCCTTTTGGAGAAGTAGTACAGAAGTGGAGTACTTCTCGCATTTTAGCCTGGAAAGACATGCATGGTCCGCTATGTCCGAAAACATGGAGCGCTTCTCGCATTTTAAGCCACATTCTTCTGATTTTCTTTAGTGCTAGTACAAAACATCCCCGTAATCACTTGGAATAGTGAAAAAAAATTCCCAAATGTTTGAAACTCCCACGGGCAACATTGTTTACTAGGACAAGACGCACCCATCTACCCGATGTGAGAACCCTATCTAAAAGTGTAGCTAGGGTATATATCAATATAGAAGGTCATGACCTTATTGGTTGTTCGTGCTGAAAACCAAGAAAATTGTTACATCATGGTGGGATACAATGTGAATTCGTTTTTCCTAAAGTTGTCGAATCTCATGTTTACTATTTTTCTTGGCAATTAATAATACTAGCAAAAGAACCCCAATCATAATGAAGTCTCACGTTTTTGTTTTACGTACTTTGTTTGAATGTGTTTTATACACGGTCAAATTTGTCAATATGCAAATACTAATCAGTAATGGCATTTTTCAGAACTATTGTTGGCCCATGATATATTGGCTGCCTTGGTACCTTAAAAAGAATTTTGGATATTTTCAAGAGTAATAGTCTATCGCGCTCACATGTATTCAAGTTTGACCTGATTTAGTTTAATCGACATAGAGTCATGCATTTAAGTGCGTGGAGCTTTAGCATGGAAGATTTAAAAATACTTAAACTTGGGAACTATCAGAACGAATTGTCCACTTTGTAAGAAAATTTGCTGGGGACATTCTTTCTTCTTTTTTCTACCAGTCAAAGTACTTGAAAAACTCACACTTCTAGTATGGCCTACTATATCATGTACTCCCTCTATCCATAAATAACTTACTTAGGTTTATCTAGATTCAAATGTATCTAGACATGTTTTAATGTGTAGATACATTCGAATCTAGACAAATCCAAGTCGGTTATTTTTTACGGAGGGAGTACTATGTATGAAATTTCTTGGGTTTCAAGCCAAATTACCAATGTCATGGACATACTCTGTCTTTATGAAGATAATGATAGTGTGCCCATATTTTGGTATAGGTCGGTGCATGTTAGCATGGTAAAGAAGTAAAGTATTTTCTTTCCCGCTAGTACAAAAAAAAACCGTCATCACTTGGAAAAGTGAAAAAAAAACCCTAAATGTTTGAAACTCCCACGGGGAACATTGTTTACTAGGCCAAGACGCACCCATGTACCCGTTGTCAGAACCCTATTTAAAAGTGTACCTAGGGTATATATCGATATAGAAGGTCATGACCTTATTTTTCGTTCGTGTTGAAAAAACCAAGAATAATGTTACATCATGGTAGGATATAATAACCTCATGTTTACAAAACATCCCTGTAGTCACTTGGAAAAGTGAAAATGTTTTTTCCTAATTGTTCGAAACTAACACGGGGAATAGTTTTTACTAGGCCAAGACACGCCCATATCTACCCTATGTGAGAACTGTATCTAAAATTTGTCAGTATGCAAAATCCTAATCAGTAATGGCATTTTTCAAAACTATTGTTAGCCTTGATATATTGGCTACCAGGCTACATTCAAAAGAATTTTGAAAATTTTCAAGAGTAATAGTCTATCATACTCACATGTATTCAAGTTTGACCTAATTTCATTTTATTGATATAGGGTCATGCATTTAAGTGCGTGGAGCTTTAGCTTAGAAGTATGAACTTTCATGGGTTTCAAGCCAAGTGACCAAGGTCATGGACATACTCTGTCATCATCAAGATAATGATCGTGTGCCCATATTTTGGTATAGGTTGGTGCATGTTAGCATGGTAAAGAAGTAAAATTATTTTCAAAAGGAAGAACGATTAATATGGCTTAGAGTTCATAGCATGTGCCATTTATCTTATCTTACCTCTTACCACTATATAGTGTACAAATAACTTTGAATATTGACCGTTGGATCAAGACTCGAGAATCCCAACATTTCTAGCCATTGGATCTTCTTTTACAATGTAGCATCTAGAAGATTCTATTGATTGTCTTCGTCATAATGAATGCTATGCACAAAACTCAAAATACTTCTCCATTATTCTAGAATCTTCTCCCTCATTTCTCTAGACCGTGTTACCAAAATTTTCAAGTTTTAGATAAGTAATAATCGTTCACTTCTACATGATATACAAACTACAAGAACTAAATATACACCCATACTTTATAGATGTTGATTAAATTTATATTTTTTCTGCTTTAGGTATTATAATTTTATATATTGATGATATGTCAGACGTCTATTATCTGAGTCACACGTGCAAGGCAAGTGCAACTTACTAGTTTACTGTAGTACTACATGAAGTGGTTTAATACATTATATGTTATACTTTTCAAGCTTAATTTTTCAAGAAAATATTACTACATGGAGTAGCTAATTTCACCCGAAAGTGCATCATGCTTCAATCAACACGGCTGGTGGAATTAAAGGTTACATCAAGGACATCAAAAAATAGAAAATTACATCCAAGTCCATACAATTGGCACAAAGGACTTTAAAATTTAGCCTGGAAAGGCTCAATTTCAACCGAGCAACTAAGCCATACTCTTCCTACTACTGTTTGCTTCACACACGAAACACAGTGCGCTCCTACGTGTTGATCATGGTCAAAGGGATGGGATTGCACGGAACGATTAGAGGAGCACACCCAAGAATCTAGTAAAACCAATTCAAGGACTAAAGTCACGGATGTATGTGGTTAACATCAGGAGAAGGTCCGAAGAGGTCAACCTGCCCCCCTACCGAGTCGATTCCCCGAGAAGCACCTTGGGCGGCCGCAGGTTCCTCGCGCTCGAGCTTGAACTCGAGCATGTCCTGATGGTAAGCAAGGGCCAGCCTAGGATCGATAGGCTCGAGGGTACCCAGGATGGCGTCGTCTGCCGCTGCCATGGCGACATGGCGCCCACCCGAGTTGTCTGCCCCGGTCGCATGCTCCCTGGACGCAGGTTCCCGATGGAAGGATTGGCCATTGTCTCGCACAGGCTTAACTTGGCCACGGTTCATGTCAAGCCAAAGCGCCCCCCGGACGCAGCTCCATCACAGTCGAAAGGGAGGCACACTAGTACCAGTGCTTTGTAGTAGATGTCCGCTTTTCTTTGCATGTTGTGTTGACACCTCCATGACGTGGCCAGCGTAGGATCGGTAGCCGCCAATGGTGTCATCGGCCGACAGGGCCAATGCACGTTTACCGCGGGCGACCAGGCGGACTCCAACGGTGGCATGTTCTCGTGGGATGAACTATTCCCGGGCCTGGCCTCGAGCCGAAGCAGACCTCCGAGGATGACACCGCCAATCCACTAGGATTCCTTCAAGTATTTGTGAGGGTAACATGCCTTTGATGGAAGAAAGAAATTTCGCTGGAGAATAGAATGAAGGAGAAGTTGAACTTCTTTTTGCGAAGGAATAGTATACTAGTGTACTACTAGCGGTGCTACTCAGTTTTACTCACACCGCTACAATGAATAAACAATAAGGGGACCTTGTTTTCGGTGTTTTTTCTTTGACCAAGCATTTCTCCAAGGAGTACTTTTTTAAGATGCTCCAAGAAGTACTTAGTACAAGGGCAACATGCAGAGCAACTGCTTGGCAGCGCGTGAGTTTTTTTTCAGTCGGTGGTGGTTGATGGCCCAAGTATATCGAGCTCGTTAGGGAACCCCAAGAGGAATGTATGATGAGCACAACAGCAAGTTTTCCCTCAGTAAGAAACCAAGGTTATCAATCCAGTAGGAGCAAGGAAAGACCCCAAAGGTGTAGCTAGCTGAACATTGGCAGGGCGCACTACCGGTGCCAGCAGCAACGTGGAGACCTACACAACACAACCACATAACTTTACCCCAACTTGCGATGAGGTTGTCAATCTCACCGGTTTTGATGAAAACAAAGGATTAAACGTATCGAACGGAAAGAAGTAATAGTTTGCAAAAAGTAAACACAAAGAAGTAAACAATTTGTAGATTGTATGTAAAATAAAGGACCGGTGTCCATTGTTCACTAGAGGTGGCTCTCCTTAAGATAGATAACATGCTGGGTGAACAAATTACAGCGGGGCAATTGACAAACATCGAGAAAGCAATACATGCATATACTAATCATCTTGACTCCTTTGAGACTTGGTTGGGAATTACAACATTATACATAGACCGCCATCCAACTGCATCTATGACTAATAATCCACCTTCAGGTTATCATCCAAAGCCCCTCCAGTATTAAGTTGCAAGCAACAAATTATTGCATTACGAATTGCGTGTAAAGTAAACAATACGATTGTTCTATGGACAAAAGATTGTTGTTTTCTCCCTAGTAACAACAACACATCTAGTACCTTAGAGATTTCTGTCACTTCCCCAGATTACCAGAGGCATGAACCCACTATCGAGCATAAATACTAACTCTTGGAGTTGCTAGCATCTACTTGGCCAAGATAGCTACTAACAACGGAAAGCATACGAGATCACAAATAACAAAGACATGATAGAATCAATAGTCAATCTGAAATAGCATCTCAATATCCATCGGATCCCCGCAAACACAACATGTAGAATTACAAATAGATGATCTTGATCATGAACGGAGCTCACAAGATCTAGACATGAAAACAAAATGGTGGAGAACCAGCCATCTAGCTACTACATGGACCCATAGTCCAGAGATGAACTACTCACGCATCACACCGAAGGCTTGCATGATGATGAAGAAGGCCTCCAGGGTGAATTCCCCTCTCCGACAGGATGCCAGGAAGAGCTTCAGACCCCCCTGATCTAGGGACAGAGACGACGGCGGCTACAGACTCTTTCGTGGAATTTTTGATCGGGTACTTAGGGTTTTGGTATCTGAGGCATCCTATAGGCGGAAGGATAGGCCGAGGGGGTGCTGGAGGCGGCCACACCACCCCTGGCGCGGGCCAGGCCTGGCCGCACGTCCAGGTGGTGTGGCGGCCCCCTGGCCCCTCTCCGTCTCGTATTATGGCTCCGTGTGTCACTCGGTAAAATAGTGACTTTGGCTTTTGTCCCGTCCAATTCCGAGAATATTCATTTTCTAACTTTCCTGGAACCAAAAACAGCGGAAAACAGGCAGCTGGCACTATGGCTCTTTGTTAATAGGTTAGTCCAAGAAATTATATGAAAAGTACTCCAAAGTGTGGACAAAACACAAGAAAGTAGATAAAACCAAGCATGGAACATCAAAAATTATAGATACATTTGCAATGTATCAACATCCCCAAGCTTAAATCCTGCTCGTCCTCGAGTAGGTAAGTGATAAAAAGAAAGAATAATTTTTGAGGTGACATGCACCATCATAAACTTGATCAAAGTATTTGTAAAACATTCAAAGCTGGGATCATAGTACTTCAATCATAACATGAAAGACAAAGTTCTAGTAATAAGACATAGAAACTATGTTGCAACATGAAAAGGCACAAACAAAAGATTCATGAATAACAACGCGTTGCAAGACGTTTGTTTGTTTCACATAAAGAAACAATACATAATAGTATTCAACTTGTCCCTCATAGAGTAGCAAATATAAATGCATAGGACACCTTCAAAGTTCATAAGAGTGACTAGATACAAATAGTTTAAAATAAGCAATATCAAGTTATGCATCAATGAACTAGTCTTGGGACAATGCACATAGAACTAAGAATGTCCACTATGCTCTCAAAGTAGGTGCATAAAGGTAGAAGGCGGAGGCTCAATATAATATTGGAAGAAAGGCCTTCGTAGAAGGAAGTAGGGATTCAAGTCTCATAAAGATCTTCCAAAAATTATGGTACTTAATAGCTTTCAGCTCTCATTGCCCCTATCATAAGCATCTTTAAGGTGATTAAGGTTAAAGTGACACAACTAAGAGGATATGCTTGACAAGTTATAAGCCAAAATCTCATGCCCCTTACTTACAAAGACTGAACCTCATGCTACTCAACTTTAGTCATGAGTAAGCTCTTCTCATTGTAAGTACATATGTATCATAAAGAACCACCAACGGGGTACCCCGTTCACATGAAACAAGAGCTATCCCATCATCAAAATGACAAGGCAAGCAGACAATAAGCATCTCAGCGATCTTTTTATTTGCTATTTGCATAGGTTTTTTATTGAGGATGCTTCATAGAGTGCTCATTATGGTGATGCTGCAAGTTTCCACCATGATTAGGCATGGCTTAGGCTAGCGGCCCAGGCGTTTCTCTAACACACATACAAACTCCATGATCTTACAAGTTCCACTTTTATTTCACATCGCCGGGATCCATAAGCAAAAGAACAAGATATCAACGGGGTACAAAGTACAAGTGAAATGTTGAAAGTGTTCCCCATGATACATGGTTCTGCTAATTTCAACTTATAAAGCACAAGTATATATGCAACAAAGAAGGACCCAATGGTTCAAGTTTATTAAATGCAGAAAGTAAAGTGTGCCATCAAGTTCGTGAGAGCTTTAATCACTAGTTTTCTTATAACAAGTTTAATTTGGAAGGTAAACAAAAACATGAATATACTTGGAATAGCATAAGCTAGTAGGTAGGTATGGTGGCCTATTTGGAATAACTTGGTTTAAGGGGTTGGATGCATGAGTGGAACTCATACTTGGTTGTGGAGGCTAGCAAAAGACTGGGAGCGACAAACTAAGAGAGCAATAATGGCCATAATCATGCAGAGCAACAAAACATCTTTGATCAAAGCATAAAGTGATACTACAATTTGAAAACTAAAGGATCATCAAGGCTATGGTGACTTGGGATAGTCATACCATGGTGTTAGCATGCGCCAAGTCAACCCAAATGAAACATCAAAGGAGAATACCACAACTATGCTCTAATATGCTAAAACAATGCATGATTCATCCAAGGCACATTAAGAAATCTCAATTGTTTATAACAATTCATGCTACAACAAAGAATACTAAGCATAAAGCCAAAACAATATCAAGCATGGCATGACAAAGCATAGGCCACAGTCAAAACAAGCTCTCATTACCACTTAAGCATGAAGTTTCCTACTCTTTTCCAATCCAAACTAACTATTTGAAAACCAAGGTATGAAAGAGGGGGTACAACCAATTTATTAAGCAAACTAAACAAACAAAGCAAACGAAAAACCAAAACGAAAATGTAAAAGAAGACACTCCAAGAACAACACAACTGTGCATGAAACAATAAAAATGAAGCGTTTGGAAGAAACCTGGGATTTTTATTGATGAAGAAGGGAATGCCTTGGGCATCCCCAAGCTTTGACGCTTGTACTTCTTGGATATTTCTTGGGGTGACACGTGTGGCATACCCAAGCTTGAGCTTTAGTCCATCTTTCATCTTATTACTCATTCCTTCCATACACCTCAAAATTTTCCTTCATACAAAACTTCACACAATCTTTATTAGCAACATTAGAGCATTCAAGATAATAAGTCTTTAGGTTCAGTTATAACATCAATAAACTTCCATTAGAACACTATCTACTTTAGCACTTCCCTCAAAAATCTCAATTCCCCAAAAGAACTCAAAAAGGAACCAACAAGAAGCAAATGCAGAAAATGGCAGAAATCTGTCAAAACAGACCAGTAGGTAAAGACGAATTTTTTCGAAGACCTTCTGTTGCTCAAATCAAAAAGTGTTAAACTAACGAAAGTTATATAACAACCAGGGGAAGGAGCACACAAATTCATTCCTCAAAAGGACGTACAAAGATTTTACACAAATTTTTACGGTGAAGCACAGAAATCTGTTTCGGGATAGCAACTTTCCCAATCATTACTTCTCTCTCATTAGAGGTTACTCTTGGCACAAAAAGCAAATAAAAAGGATAAGGAGCGGTTATTACAGAGGTAATAACTTCCAAGACTCATCTAAATCTTTTGGGTTATCTCCCAATAAGTACTCTTTAACGCCTTTAAGTTGGCATGATAGATTGAGAAGATGCTCACATAAGAAATATGAATTGAAGTAAAAGAGAGCATCAAGAAGAAAATTCAAAACACATTTAATTCTAACCCACTTACTATGCATAGGAATCTTGTATGAAAATAAATTCACAAAGAACAAAGTGACGGGCATAGGAAGATAAAACAAGAGTAACTTCAAAACCTTCAGCACATAGAGAGGTGTTTCAGTACCATGAAAACTTCTACAACCATATTTTCCTCTCTCATAATAATTTTCAGTAGCCTCATGGATAAACTCAACAATATAACTATCACATAAAGCATGCTTTTCATGATCTACAAACACTAGAGGTTTATTATAAACATTTTCAAAAGAATCCTCAGGAACATAACTTTCATCCCCCATTGGTAAGCATGGAGGACAATCAAATAATGTAAGGGGTAAAGAGTTACTATCATTAGAAGGTAGGAATGGGTAGATCTATTCTTCCTCCTCTAGATCATCACTCTCCTCCTCTTTTTCATCCAATGAGCTTCCAGTTTCAGCAATTTCTTCTTCCATAATATCCTGCAAGACATTAGTCTCTTCCATTGGTGGAGAGCATCTATTAAGATATTCAAGAATATAGCCATTTTCTTCCTTGTAATTATCGAAGCAAAATTTAAGTATATCATAAACCTCATATTTATAAGGTGCATCATCAGTATTTTCAAGCAAATAAGCTAGTTCAAATGCACCTTTCCAAGCAATAAATTCTTCAATTTTTTCCACATCATAAAATTCATAATTTCCCTTAACATAAGAAGATATGGTAACATTATCATTATACTCACATTGAAAAGGGAGGTGTTTATACCTCCTACAGCAAAAAGATTTATCAAAGCAATAAGTAACATTATAAGTAGAGCACACGTTTCTAGCAACGGTATCCAATTTATTAATTTGTTCCCATAAGTGTTTCCCTTTTTGTGACAGGCGGTGTTCCTTATAATAATATTTTTGTTCTTCCGTGAACCCACCTTGCCAATAAGATTCAGTTTCAAAGAAACCAGTCATTGATAGAAAGCATGATAAAGCAAGACAATAATAGACCAACGAAAATAGCCACTATAGTAGGAACTATTTTTTTGTATTTTTGATAAAGAAAACAGCAAACAAAGGAGAAATTAAACTAAGCAAAACAAGAACAACAAAGTAAAGAGATTGGTTATGAGTGACTCCCCTTGTGAAGATGTCCTTGACTCCTCGGCAACGGCGCTAGAAAAAGTTGTTGATGGTCCAAATATATCGAGCTCGTTGGGGAACCCCAAGAGGAAGGTATGATGAGCACAACAGTAAGTTTTTCCCTCAGTAAGAAACCAAGGTTATCATTCCAGTAGGAGCAAGGAAACAACCCAAAGGTGTAGCTAGCTGAACGTTGGTAGGATGCACTACCGGTGCCAGCAGCAACATGGAGACCTGCACAACACAGCCACAGAACTTTGCCCCCAACTTGCGATGAGGTTGTCAATCTCACCGGTTTTGCTGAAAACAAAGTATTAAACATATCGAATGGAAAGAAGTAATAGTTTGCAGAAAGTAAATACAAAGCAGTAAACAGTTTGTAGATTGTATGTAAAAGAAAGGGCCGGGGTCCATAGTTCACTAGAGGTGGCTCTCCTTAAGATAGATAACATGCTAGGTGAACAAATTACAACGGGGCAATTGACAAACATCGAGAAAGCAATACATGCATATACTAATCATCTTGACTCCTTTGAGACTTGATTGGGCATTACAACATTATACATAGACCGCCATCCAACTGCATCTATGACTAATAATCCACCTTCAGGTTATCATCCAAAGCCCCTCCAGTATTAAGTTGCAAGCAACAAATTATTGCATTACGAATTGCGTGTAAAGTAAACAATACGATTGTTCTATGGACAAAAGATTGTTGTTTTCTCCCTAGTAACAACAACACATCTAATACCTTAGAGATTTCTGTCACTTCCCCAGATTACCAGAGGCATGAACCCACTATCGAGCATAAATACTAACTCTTGGAGTTGCTAGCATCTACTTGGCCAAGATAGCTACTAACAACGGAAAGCATGCGAGATCACAAATAACAAAGACATGATAGAATCAATAGTCAATCTGAAATAGCATCTCAATATCCATCGGATCCCCGCAAACACAACATGTAGAATTACAAATAGATGATCTTGATCATGAACGGAGCTCACAAGATCTAGACATGAAAAAAAAATGGTGGAGAACCAGCCATCTAGCTACTACATGGACCCATAGTCCAGAGATGAACTACTCACGCATCACACCGAAGGCTTGCATGATGATGAAGAAGGCCTCCAGGGTGAATTCCCCTCTCCGACAGGATGCCAGGAAGAGCTTCAGACCCCCCTGATCTAGGGACAGAGACGACGGCGGCTACAGACTCTTTCGTGGAATTTTTGATCGGGTACTTAGGGTTTTGGTATCGGAGGCATCCTATAGGCGGAAGGATAGGCCGAGGGGGTGCTGGAGGCAGCCACACCACCCCTGGCGCGGGCCAGGCCTGGCCGCGCGTCCAGGTGGTGTGGCTGCCCCTGGCCCCTCTCCATCTCGTATTCTGGCTCCGTGTGTCCCTCGGTAAAATAGTGTGGCTTTTGTCCCGTCCAATTTCGAGAATATTCATTTTCTGACTTTCCTGGAACCAAAAACAGCAGAAAACAGGCAGCTGGCACTTTGGCTCTTTGTTAATAGGTTAGTCCAAGAAATCATATGAAAAGAACTCCAAAGTGTGGACAAAACACAAGAAAGTAGATAAAACCAAGCATGGAACATCAAAAATTATAGATACATTTGCAATGTATCAGTGGTCCGGGGCATTAACACTCAAAAGAGAAATGACATATCGGTACTTGTAGTGGCCTTACTTTCAGCTGGCCACTGTCTATCGGATAGTAGGACTACTATACACTCTCGAAACAGAGGTGGCGAGCAGATGGCAGCTCGCGCAACGAGTCTGCTAAATTCTTGGAGTAGTACTCCAATATAAAGTACTATTATACTTACTAGTAGTAATAAGTTGCACATTCCTTAGTACTCCCACATGTGAGGCTCAGATAGTAGAACTATAGAAGTATGTCATATTATCACTATATAAATAATTCCCAAAAAATAATTATAACTTTGTGCCCAAAAAATATAGGTTTGCTATTGTTCGAGGTCCGGCTCGTGTCCTTAAACTATATGGTGTATATTTGATTCGTGTACTTTATATCATTGAAAAATCAGCCTTTACTATAGCTACCCAATACTCAATTTTTTATCTAACATGCTCTAGAGAAATGACTAAAGGTTGTAGAATGGTGGATAAGTGTGTTTTGAGGTTTGTGCATGGCACTCATTGTGTTAAATACTATCAATACAATCTTCAAGATGTGGACATAGAAACAAAGATCCAATGGTTAGCAATGTTGGGATTTTCCGTTCTTGATCCAACGGTGAATGTCCAAACTTATTTGCACACTATATAGTGGTATGATAAGATAATATAAGATACGAGATAACACAACCCAATCTTGATAATTGTTAAGTGGTCTAAACAGTGGCTCATGACGAATCACTGAGCCACTTGCACTATGTTCTAGAACCATCCTGTCTTCCATATTGAAAAAAATAAGATGCCTACACTACCTATGTTTTTAGCTAAAGCAAATTGCATATGGCCTTCAAATGTTAATTCATGCATTGCACATATATATACATACTAGTCTTACCACTATAGTGTGCGATAACCTTTGAACGTTGACCACTAGCAGATCAAGACTGACAAATCCCAACATGGCTGACCATTGGATCTTCTTTGCCATTATAGTATGTACAAGATTCTATTGGTAGTCTTTGCACAATGAACGCTATGCACAAACATCAAACACACTCTCCATAATTTCTCTAGAGGATGTTATAATAAAACAAAAGTATTAGGTAGCTAGTAAAGGATGATTTCTACATCATATAAAGTACACGAACCAAATATACACCCGATACTTTATGGATATGTTGTCGATCAAAATTATAATTTTTTTCTAGCTTTACCTATTACATGTTTATGATATGTCATACTCCTATTATCTTAGTATCACAAGCAAGGCAGATGCAACTTACTACTAGTACACACTACTGGCATTTAATGTAGATGAAAAACACGAAAAGTTGTCTCTCGTGTCCCCTTCTAGAAAAATTCAAGAGAAACCACATGCTTATAAGTATGGCATACCAATTCAACTTCTTACTAGGAATATCCATGCCAAAAATTTGATCAACTTTGAAAAATTTCAACAAAAAATAATTTCCACAAAAAATGCTAAACGTTAATTTAGAAAACATTTGAAAAAACTAGTTTAATAGTTTGCCTTACCATGCGCAAACATTCTTGTGTTTCAAACCAAATGACCAAGGGTATGCCCATATATCCACATCATCCTAGTTTGTGGATCTACCAGTAATCCCACCAAACCAGGGCCAACATCTTGTTATATCTGGTGACTAGGCTAAATGCTAGAGTAGATAACTAATTCCTGGTGGAGTAGCATATTGGTGAAAATTTTATTCATGATAGGTGTACACCCGTTGATGTCGTTCCCATATATAGCTAGTAGACGATGGTGCATCTTGGTATGTTAACTAAGCAATGTTGGTTCTGGTAGTTTCCAACTTTTATGAACATAACATTTTTTTAATTTCATCCACTTAAACAACTTTATGTTAATTTAACAAATCTTGATCTACAAGTGTGTGATAGCTTCCTTATAATTTTTCGAAAACCATTTTTATTTACCCAAGCAGTCACTCTATCTAGAAACTCTAAAGTTTTATAGATTTCAACTTCTTGCTAGGAATTTTCATGCTCGAAAATTTGTCCTTGTTTTCGAAAAATAAATAAAACTAACTAAACTAAACATTTTTTGGGAAAAATAACACGTGGCATTATCTTACATGTATCGGTTCCATGAAAAATTCTAGACACGAATTTTGCATTGTTTTTGAAAAAAAATGCTTCAAATTATGGCCCCATTCAACTTCTTGCTAGGAATACTACTCCCTCCGTCCAGAAAAAAATCTTTTACATTTGTATATATTCAAATGTATCTAGACATGTTTTAATGTGTAGATACATTTAAATCTAGACAAATCAAAGTCAGTTATTTCTAGACGGAAGGAGTATATGATACTAGTATGCCATACCATCTCCATAATGCGTAGTACTACTATAATGTATTGTACAATACTTAGTACTAGTAGTATCATAGTCATAGTGTATTTATTGTTTTGTAATCTCAAGGTAAAATTGTGTACAAGATTTATTTGAGATTATATTTTCTATTATACCGTATCTACCCGTGATACCAACACAATCTCTTTCATCATTAATTGCCGTGACACATAAGCATTTTCCATGCATGTAATAATGCATGATACGTACCACCTGATACCCCCATTGAGGCTAGTCTCATCCCAAACAGAGTTAAAGTAGTACTAGTATGTCCATCCCGGAGTAGTTCTGGAGTATAGTATTTAGTCTTTCACATAGCCCTAGGTCGTCAAAGCAACGTCTACACCGGGTTAGAGGAAGATAATTACTTTGGGAAAACGCGTCACTAGTTTTTTCTATGCCGGTCTCTTTCCAAAGAGATAAGGTATTGGGTCATGGCTGTTGAATTTGGATGGATGAACAATATTGCCTAGAGTGAGATGAGGAGTCTAGTACTCCTAGTATTTAACTATAGTACAAGTCTCTCTCGCTCGCTCTCATCAACCCTCTCAGATCTGTGCTCCTCTCTCTGCTCTCTCGCTCGGTCTCAAAATCCCTCTCAGATCTGCCATAGTTGAAGAAGGCGGCTCTATGGCAGACGAGTGGTTTGAAGCTACGATTGACCTAAGTGCAATGAGGCAGGTCTTTAGCGGCAGGTGTGTTCTCAAATTGTTCGTCGTCCCGTGTACATGGTTATTACTTCTTTCCTCGGGATGTTTTCCACACTGGTTCGATACAACTCTTGTTTTTGGGATAAATCTATTTTGCTTGCACTAGCAGTGCTTTGGGAAGGCTGCGGCGTACATTTCATGCGCACAATGTGTTGGAAAATTTTCCGATGACCGGTGCCCGGGATGTGAGTAGGGAAGCATCTTCAAACCAACCGCTACCATGGATCGGATGTCGTTGGGAATGAGGCTCAAGTGCAGCAACAAAGGGTGCGACATGGCTGGCAGCTTCTTCGAGTTCATCGAACACCAGACGGTAAGCCCGCACGGGGTAGAGGGCGACATAGGTTCTTCACAAAAAAGAACCGTATGATATTCGGGTGTCTACTATATATGTGTGCTGATTCCGTCTAGAGTATGGTTTAGTTTCTCCCGTGGTTGTGTTGTACATATACTAGTTATGTTATATAAATAAATTGAATCATCATCGCATGCACATAGTTTCTCTCTTTTACCGATAACAAGGGGAAGTACCACCAGCCTGTGCATCTACATAGTTTCTCTCTTTTAGCTAAAAAGCTTGAAAATCCGTAGAACTTGGGTGTCCCTCCACAACGTATGCAAATATCGGTGCCCAAACCACTTCTCATCCGTTCGACACCGGTGCCTATGCTGCACAGCCGATGCCACAAAATAAATTCAAGGAACCAGAGTTCCTACTTGCTCTGATGCCCAAACGCAGTATATGTTAAAATATTGGTCTTCCCTATCTAGCTCAACAACCCTTCCTCTATGACTAGCCTAAATAGAGAGGACAAGCCATGGCTGATGTTGGGGAGTGACGAGCTAGCGCGGCCCCTCCTTTGAGCAGTCCACTCTCACCCATTTCCACTGGCCTCTTCCCCCTCATCCAGGCTAGCACCATCGAGTAGCCCACGCCCCCACCCCCTCCCCTCCCCTCCCTCCACCCCCTAAAAAATCCCAAAATGGCGGCGCCGCCTGAACCGGAGCGCTCCTCACAGGAGCACATCATCAAGTCTGGCACCCATGTATTCCGTGCCTGTTGTGTCTCCGCAGCCACAACCGACTCCTTCGTCGTCAAGCCGCAGTTAGTTGACAAGGTGGTGTCGTACACAATGACACTTAAGATTTTCTTCTCGAGGACTTACGAGCTCAGGAGGATGCCTGGCTCAATCCCACCCCCTCTGGAGGAGGACGATGTCGGGACCACACCCTGTGAAGAAGAAGTGTTGAATCTTAGCCTGACTCGTAGCAAGTTGCGAAGAGCAACCAAGGTCGTGGGAACTATGTGCAAGGTTCTTGGCCATGTATGGCTGCTGAACCTGCTACTCATGGTGGAGGAGTGGGATAGCATCATGTTGTATGACATTCTGCACCGGCTCTGGCATGAGGCGTGTATGTGGGTTGACGGGTTCCACTCCGACCTAACCCTCAGCGTGGATCTCCGGCTCATCATCGACCTGCCCACGCTTCTAGACAGTTGGTACCTGATTGAGCAGGAGGATGGCCACTCCAACATATGCATGCATGCGTTGTCGAAGCACACAAAAGTGCGTCTCCGGGGATGCAACCATCCGTACCACCACAAGTTCATATTCACTTAGTTTGAGACCAACGATAGCTGCCCTATCTGCCGAGACAATGTGCTCACCCATCTCTACTAACACAAGGTGCATATGCCCCCTTCTGTATGAAACCTGGTCCTATGGTTGATAATTAATGAATGTATCTGCTGCACGCCAAGTGAACCTATTCTACCTATGTTTACACCTGTTGAATTAAGCTTAGTCTAGTTTAGATAGGGAAAACAATTAGTCTAGGATTACTATCCAACATGAAATTGTCATCATGTCTCATACATTTTACAAAGAGAAAACCAATACAAATCACTGTTCATCATATCACTGCATAATATGAAACAACAGTCTAATCATCATCACCGTGATCGCTTTTAGCACCGACGCGTTATAGATCCACGTATTCCGACTGGGTTGGATCTTATTCCCCTTGCCATTCATCATACATGTCCTGAGATTCATCAGGTAGGACTAGTTTATTCATGTATTTGTCTACTACACTTACCTCGATAGTGAAATGTACTTGTCCATCATGCACAGAGCCGCCTCTGGCAATCAAATTTAAATCGACGTCAGCCAGTTTAGTTACCATACAACCACTGGGATCATCTTGGTGGGAAAGATCTATGGTGACTGGCTCTTCATACTCATTCACATCATAGGTGCTCCTTGCCTCAAACTTCTGCACATATTGTCAGTCGTTATTATCTCTATCATCCAAGAATATTACCTTGGAAGCTTGAGTTACCAAAATATAAGGTTCCTCCTTGTACCACTCAGTAGTAGTATTGAATGATATGTAATTCCCACCATTTCTGGGTCCTCTTTTCTTGTTCGGATCTTGGTCATACCAACAATACTTAAATATAACCACAGATCGACCACGAGTCTTGTTGTTACAGTTCAACTCAATAACCTCTTTTATGCGACCATAATGATCATAGTCATCTGGCTTCTTCATTTTGGCTGTCAAGTGCTCTCCACTAGTCGTGTTGCCACTATTTTGTGTCTTTAGATGTTTCTCATGTTCATAAGTGCTATAGTGGATACCATCTTCATTGCAAGCTGAAGTTGTGTGCACCCTCTTTGCTGGACCACGTGATAGGGCATATAGACCATCACTAACATCGCCCAGATTCTCTTTACGCAACTTCATGATCTGCGGTTATACGAAATAATCAAGAGTTCATCTCGTGTGCACAATTAGTATGCAATTCAAAGTTCAATTGAACATCTTACATGATTTCTAAACCATTCCTGAAACCCACCCCACATACTGGTGCAGCATAATCTTTTCCTTTGATTGCTTTAAGTAAGCTACAAAAACGATACTCAAGTAATACATCTAAACATATCTTGCTACAAGTTTCATTTCATATATGTCAGGATATGTATGAATAGTACTCACACAACAAAGTTTTCAGCCTCATCTGCATTATTCAGCACATACCAAGTAAGTTGGCAATATTCATGCTACATTGATGTTTTATGTTCCTTCTTTCCTACTAGGCAAACATGATGGTTAAAAACAGATTTTTCAACTTCTTCAAGTTTGCCACCCACATTGGATCTCGTTTTACGATCAAGAATGTACCTTGAGAAAAATGCAAATGCTTCGGCAATAACATATGCCTCTGCAATGCAAGCCTCGACTCTAGCCTTGTTCCTAACAGTACCCTTGAAAGTGCAAAGTCGACGTTCTATAGGTTACATCCATTCGTACTGTACGGGATCTCTATAAGTGAATATCCAGTCAGATGAACAGCCAAATGCACCATCACATTAAAGAAGGTTGGTGGATATATCAGCTCAAGCTTGCACAGGATTTCTGCTATGTTCGTCTGAAGACGCGCTATAACTCTTCTGTCCAGAGTTTTGCTACAAATTTCCCTAAAGAACTTTCCCAACTCTGCAAGCATGTTGTACAAATCCTTGTTCACTAAACATTTAACGCCAAGAGCTAAAATCCTTTGTAGTAGGATGTGGCAATCATGAGTTTTCAACCCTTAGAGCTTGTTCCCCTCTACATTGATACAACTTGCAATGTTGGAAAGAAATCCAGATGGGAATTTTACACCTCAGAGGAAGTCACAAACTAGTACCCTTTTATTCATCGGCAAGGTAAATTCTGCACCTCGAAATTTGTAATGTTTTTCACTGCCCTTATCAACCATATCTTCAGGATGCAGCTACAAGTTGTTGTTAACGTTGAGTTTTTTGCACTCAAGCCTAGCATTATAGCTATCTTTTGTCTTGAATGGAATGTTGAGTAATCTGCCTATAATGCAGTCACATATATGTTTCTCCATGTGCATGACATCAACATTATGTCGAAGCGTCTTACCAGCCCAATATGGCAAGTCCCATAGAGTGGATTTGCACTTATAAAATATTCTCGGTTCCTTTTCCTTCCCTTGGGCATCTGCTGCTACTTCTTCCGCTCCCTTTCTTTTGGATGCTGCTCCTACAGTTAGTGCATCTTCTGTATTCTTTCTTTTACCTTCTTTGGCAGCTAGTTGTTTTCCTAGTTTGACATTTCTGACCTTTTGTAGATGCGCCTGCAACTCAGCTGCAGTGAACTTTTGTGGTGCGGTGCCATATCCAGTCCTCTTTCCATAGAACTGCAATTTTTTTAAGTTTTATCGGTGTGGCCTTGAGGAAGAAAAACCCGGTGGCCCAGGAAACCGGTCTTATTTTGTAGCTTCACTATGACCTGTTTTGTCTCATAGCGAACACTTGTGTTATAACCTGATGTCACTCTTCCTGACATAGTGCCAAGAGCTGGAAAATCGTGGGTGCAGAATAGCACAACAACATGCATAGGGAACTTGGCATCTTTAGGTTTGCTGGTAAGGATATAACGAGTCATGACACCCTTCCATAGTTCCTGCAAGTCTCGTATAAGAGGCTACATGAACCGATCAAAATCCTTCCAAGGTGATTTGGGACCTAGGATGAGTAAAGCTAGTAAGAAGTTAGACTGATCAGTGCATGCCCACGGAGGAAGGTTGTAAATTGTAACAAGTACTGGCCACATGCTGTACGAGTTACTAATGTTGCCAAATGGGTTAAATCCATCTGTAGCTAGGCCAAGTCTCAGGTTCCTTGGATCCGCTACAAATCCTGGATCATCCTTGTCAAAGTTCTTCCATTCATCGCCATTAGCTAGATGTCTCAGTAAGTAATCGTCTAGCTTGATAATATCGTTGTGCCATCTTGTTTCCTTAGATGTTTGTTCTGACTGAAACAACCTCTTCAATCTATCTATAATTGAAAAATATCTCATAACCTTATAAGGATCTTTCTTCTATTTATCACCATTTTTCCATCTTGATTCATTACATATTGGGCATTCATGGAGGTTTTCATAATCCTCTCAGAATAGTACACAGTTATTTGGACAAAAATGGATCTTCTCATATGATAGTCCAAGTACCTTGATGTACTGTTTCATCTGATAAAAGGATTTTGGCAGTCCTTCCCTAGGGATTAACTCGCTATACACCTTAATCACTGAATTGAAAGCTTTGTTGGCAATCTTGTTGAATGACTTCTCCTTTAGTAATTTCATTACCAGTTCAAATCTTGAGATGCCAGAATCAGGGTCCACTAAACACTTGGCATCTTCTATCAAGTAAAAGAAAAGTAATCTTTTAAGAGAAGGAGCGCCTTTTTTGCTTCTAGTGGGGTACAGGTCACTTAACAAACCAGAAAGGTCCTCATCCACGATCTGATGATCTTCAGGCGGATCAACATCATCTAGAGGATCAAGAACATGCTGATCATATGGTTCACAATGTTTAGTCCACCTAATATATGTGCGTTGCATCCCATTAACGAATATATGGTCCATGACTGTGCTCTGACTCAGCTTTTTATAATTAAGGCATTGTCGGCATGGGCAAAACACATCCGATTTTCCGTTGTGATGTCTAACAAGCTTCATGAAGTCATATACACCTTCCAATATGAAGGTGTTGCCTTTTCCATTCAGTATCCAATATTGGTCCATCTGTTGAGGATAGAGATGGTCAAAAGCTCTCAAGATATTTCACCGAACATGTTTATTATAGATCTAATTAAGCCAAGATATCTAAGCAACCTAATTGAATATAGAACCATAAATGCCACGTAATTTTTGCTTACTTCAGAAATTGAGTGCAAAACTATGTTACATATTTGAGAGAACTGATCGACCGACCACAAAATGCTAACAAATTCAAACAAACAGATCAAGTACAAAATGATGTCAAATGAACAGATCAAGTATGAAACGACTTCTAAGGAATGATTCGAGGGAACTAAGTATATTATAAGCGTATGGGATCGACCAGCTGACCTTCGGCATGTGTGTGTCTCGAAAAGGACGGTGTTTCCAGCAATGTTGCCAGGTCGCCCCGGCTGATAGAGCGAGTGTGAATGTTTTGGTGTGCAGCTTGTGGTTTTGACCGCCTGCGCGTCTCTAGAAGAATGTCACAAAGAGACAGTAGTTGGCTGCTAGAGTGATGGCGCGAGTTGGAAGGCACGAGTAGGAAAGTTTTGGCACGCACGGGGTATGTGTCCTGGTTGTCAACAATTTTCACGTGAAATATTGGCCAAACTTTTCTCCCTCCTTTTTTCTTCATTGTTGAAGTGTGGAATTTTTATTACTGAGCCCATGAAATTAGCCTATTAGGCCCAAGGATAGCCCAAAACCTTCCAATTCGGCCTTTCCATTGTCTTGTGGCCGTCGACCATAGCGCATTTAGTTTCGGAATGAGCCCATGAAGACTAGGGCATCTGCCCCCAGTTAGCCCATAATCTTTTTAATTCGGCCTTTATGGTCATCCCCTTCCCCAACCCCCCCAAAAAATCCGCCTACCTATGTTTTTTGAAGAAACTACTGCATTACCAGTAAGTTCCACGTACCCTGTACGTGAGACCTAGATAATAGATATATGACATATCATCACTATATAAAATTATAATAGATAACGCTCAAAAAATTATAATTTGATCGACATCTATATAGTATTGGTGTATATTTGGTCCTTTACTTTGTACCATGTATATTTGGACCCAGCAACGAACCAATTTCAAAACAGCGGACGGTGCTGAAAAAAGTCCATCATGCGCACGTTTCTTTTATAGAGAGGCTAACACATGGGACCCAACAGCGCGACCTTATGGAGATGCTGCATCGAGCAACAATGCCAAGTTCGAAACAAGGAGGCACGAGCGAGAAAGAAGTCTAGCATGGTGAGAGGCTAACATGGAGGACCCAGTAGCCTGAATAAACGGCTGATGAAACGAGCAACAATATAATGTTCGACTCGAAAAAATAGTCCAACATACACACGCCTTTTCAGGGTCAGGGAACTGATTTTTTAGCGCAGGGTCAGGGAACTGCTGAGCACAAGCCAATGAAATTTGAGAAAGGAACCCATGGATCACAGGCAAGAACATTTTAATTCGGCCTTGTTAGGGTCAAGGGACTGTTTAGCACATCCTAATGAAATTTAAGGAAGGATCCCATGGAGTATAGCGTATGTAGATGGACCATGTAGACTAGCCAAAAATATTTTTAATTCGGCCTTTTGAGCATTGCCTCCACCTCTTAAAAAAACTTCGCCACCACCTCTTAAAAAAATCAGCCTACCCATATTTTTAAGAAACTAGTCCATTATATATGTCGTATTTCATAAATTGAAATGCCAGGAGGCTGCCCTTTTATTTTTTTAAATATAAGCACAGACACACAAAATCTTTTTAAAAATATTAACACATAACTTGAAGGTACTAAGGAATGTTTAATAATATATTTTCTATAAATATCTTTGGCATAGTGGCGACACACACGGTTTAAATCCATTGGAAGTCTTGAGTTTTTTCTTCTACTGTAGTAATATTGCATTACAGAGAGGCTGACATCGCTGACCCACCAACCTACAGCATCCCCCGATTTTATTGGTCAGGTTTGAAAAAAGTTAAATACTTGTACAGAGAGGCTGGCATCGGGGACCTACCCGCCAGAATATACAATGCTGCATCGAGGACCCACAAGTCAGAACATACCAGAAAGCTGACATGGGGCCCCAACAGCAAGAACATACACGGTTGCCACAACCAGCAACGTTGCAAAGCTCAAAACAGTGGACGTGGCCGAAAAAAGGTCTATCATACACCCATTTCATTTAAAGATAATTTGACATGTGGGACCCACTAGCGCGACCTTATACAGGTGTTGTATTGAGCAACTTGCCAAGTTCGAAACTAGGAGGCGCGAGCAAGAAAAAATCCATCATGCACACGTTTCTTCTAATGAGAAGCTGACATGGGGGGACCCAGCAGCCTGAAAAAACAGCTGATGCAACGAGCAACGTTATCAAGTTTGTAACACGGAGGTGCGAGCAGAGAAAAAATTCAATCATACAACCGATCCTTCTAATGAAAGGCTGGTATGTGGGACCTAGCTGCATGACCAAATGGCATATTCGTCTAGCAACACTATCTAGTTAGGAACATGGTAGCGCTAGAGAAGAAAAAATCCATCATACTCACGATTCTTCTAATGTGAGGCTGACATAAGGAACACACCAGCACAGCTGATGCAGCGAGCAACGCTATCAAGTTCAAAACATGGAGGCATGATGGAGGGGAAAAATTCCATCATACACACGTTTCTTCGAATGAGAGGATAACATGTGGGGCCTAGCAGCGTGATTAAATAGTAGATGCATCGAGCGACTCTATCAAGTTCAGACAGGGTAGCACGAGCAAAGGAAAAAATTCCATCATAAAAACATTCTTCTAATGAGAGGATGACATGTGGGTCCCAGCTGCCTGATTAAACGGTAGATGTATCGAGTAATGCTATCAAGTTTGGAACAGGGTAGCGCAAGCGAAGGAAAAAAATTCCATCATACGCACCGTTCTTCTGATGAGTAGCTGACATGTGGGACCCAACATCCTGACTAAATGACAGACGCATCGAGAAACATTATCGAGTTCAAATCAGGGAGGCGCGACCGAAATGTATGATCTGCTTGAGACACTGACGTCTAGGCCCCATATGCCTCAAAAGACTTCGGCGAGTCAACATCGCGCGAGGAACCAAAAACCTTGCTTCTGCCATGCGCCATCCGAGCTTCCTCCATGTTTTTATCGGTTCTATCGTAGTAGAGGGCCGCGAAACCGGAAAAAAAGGTTTCCATCGTCCACGGCCAATCTAAGAAATTCGTCGCGGAAGACACGTCTTCTATGACGACCGATAGGCTAAGTCATTGCGGAAGGAAACATTTCTTGTAGTGCACTATCATTGGAATTAATAGGGATTATCTTATTTGCTACCGTTGAGTATCTAATACTAGTGTACGATAAGATAAATAACTAGTATCAACATCACATGTCTATTGTGATATGATATGGTCCGTCGTAACAACCAATACCATATCACAACATAAGCCCTCTCGCAAAACAAAGTTAGATGCCTCTACTTTCTCTTTTGTGAGTTTTACGCTCTTGAGTCATATGCCATCTAATGTTCCTCTAGAATACCTAACGTATACCTTTATGATCGCCATGTCACCAAGTGACGTTTGATGCAGTCAAGGCAGCCTCGCGAGATTGTGAGTAATATGATCTCACAGTATAAGGAGAAGGAGACTATGTTTCTAGCTATTGCAAAAATGAACTATATGACTTGACCGTGTAAGAATCTTTGGGTGATGTCCATGACATCATTCACCAAATGATATGACCTCATTGTCAATTGGCATAAATTCCCCATGATCAGGAAACCTTGATCCTTGCTTGACCAACGAACTAGTATGAATAGAGGTTATTAGGGTCTTGGCTTGTTTCATACCACACGTGTATCAATATTTCCTCTTGGTATATTTATAGCACAATATGAAACTATTACAAACTAATTGAGATATGATAATAAAAACCCATTTATTATTTTCCTCTAGGGCATATCTCCTTGATGGGATAGCCCGATGCCAGCCCACCTGGGGAAGAACGGTGGCGAGGAAGCCGGGACGGGAGCGGCATTGAGGTAACCAGAGGGGTGGCTGAAGCGGGCCAGGACGAGAACATAGTCAGCCCAGCCGGGAGCACGGATGCTGGTCCAGTCAGGGGCGTTGATGCCGAACCAGTTGGCGATGCAGAGTTTGTAAGAAGCGGGAATATCGTCCTGGGGCGAGATGATCTTGGCCCACGCGAGGCTATCTCGGCCAAGGCGGCAACGCCGGCCCAAACGGGGCAATTCCGGGCATTTCCATGTTATGTCGACCCAGTTTTAGCTTTTTTGCTTCTCTTTATATAATTTATTCTCTTTTTTCTTGAGTTATGTCTCTTCTCAAGACATGTCTTCTATAGAATCATTCGTACTCCAACTCCAGGGTATCACATGTTATATCCCCGACAATCTATGTAGATCATAATCGATAGTGCATAAAATGCAACTATGATGGCTAATCTTTCTCCTTCCAAATTAAGGACAAACTTAACTCTGCTTAGTCATTAACTCAGGAATCACTTCAAGACATGTTCTTACAACTAAGAACTTATATTTTCTAACCAAAGCTAGGGTCACATTACGTTGAGTATACAACATGCTTATATGGAAGAACCTATGACTGAGGCATAGGAGATGCAACACATCTGTTTTCTTTCTTTTAACCACTTCGTTGTAATACTGAGATTAAGTCAACACTTCATCTAGATATTCAAGTAAGAACTTATTTCTTACCTTGTACCATTCTGAACTACCTTCAGAAACTTATCTAGGATATTTTGAACATATTCATGATCAAATTCAGGAAGCATTTCGACTCTAATGTTTATTAAACATATCAATCTATCACGATAGGTTTCATTGTTTAATAACTTATTCAACTTCATCCAAATAATATTTACAACCTTAAATATCATTAATACCAATCACATCATTCATCATATGTTATTCACATATACAAGAATGGTTTCACGCTCCCACTCAAATATGGCATCCATATGTGAGATCCAGGGATTTCACTTAGCTCTCACTCAAAATATGTCACTTACATATTAAGATTTAACCAAGCTACTTAGCTCCCATTCAAATGTTGTCCTCTCAATAATCTTTGACATTCCAAAATTCTTTGATCATCATTAAATTGAGAATTCTAGCTACGAGACTCTAGCATCCATAGAACCTGCATTGTTGTAAAATTTACAACCCCTTTCCAATCTTATCATTGAAGAACACGCAGTTTTGACAACCTACTTCCAATTATCAAAATTGGAGTAATTTCTTGTGTAAATCCAATAGACTCAAGCATCGCTACATATCATAGTAAATCCTTTAAATTTTTCATACTTCACAACAAATCGAGCTTTTAAGTCTTTGATTAAGTTTTATTTCTTTCTTTTGACTCTGTAGTCTTTTGGAAAGTTCAAGTAAACATCTTTACTTAATAAGATTAAGTAACATATTATTTCTCAATCTTAAATGTTACTTAATATAGGATTTTATGACTCCTAGTCATTTCGCACTTAGGTCCCATGCTCCTTCATAGTCCGTAGGTATGTCATGTTCTTATTAACATGACAAGGGTATCAAAAATAATTCCGCCAAATTGAAGAATATATTCTTGAATCCTACTTTCTTTAGTAAAAGTATTTGATAAAATTCATGATCATTATCATTAGTTTCTCCTCATGTAGAGTTTAGCCCCTTGGAACGAATTCCGTTGAGCTACTCTATTTTGGATGCAAGGTCAAATACCTTGTTTAAGCTTTTACTTTCTTCCACCCCCGCATATTCATCATGAAACTTCTTGAGAAAACAAAATACTTAGGGCAACAACGGGTTTGCCCTTTCTAGTTGTAAAAGATGTATTCATAATTTCCTAAGAATACGCTACAAAGATTTGTTTATTCGTCACGACTTTGATTTATCGAAATCTTGAGAACCTCGAACGTGTCATAACTCTTATGGAGTTGTTTATACGACTCTTTTAGATGGTCCTTATATTTCAGACGAGTGTTTGCTTATTTTATCTCTAACTCTAAACGATAATTATAACCCTAATAAGAGATAATATTAGACTATACATATCCAATACAATATGATTATGATGATTAGACATATCAACACACCTTGAATTGATCAATCATCATAATTTGTGAAGTGACATTCACAAGGCCATTTATACCAAAATTTAACTTAAATACTTAGTCATATCGATCAAACTGTTAGGATGTATGTATTCCTGTTAATTTAATATCATCCTTAATTCTAAAATCATTTGAACAATTCAAATAGTTTTAAACTTATGTTTCATTAAGTAAATACACATATTTACTTCAACTCACAATGAAGTTTATGAAATAATGATTTCCACTATTTTGTTGAAAATACAATACATCATATGTATAAGATTCAACAATTCTTCGCATATAACTATTTTATCAGAATGCGGAGATTTAGTTATTTTTTCCAATGATGCATGGTTTTGTAAAGTCAAAAGATCAATATCAAAAGACCCCAATTTTCATTAGAATGAAAAATATGCAATAACCATCATGACTTAAACAATAGTGTTATTCAATATTTAAACTTGGATATCTTTTAGAATTTAATCCTTTATAAATGCTCAAACTATTATCATTAACATGGTGATGAGAATAACTAATGCATAACCTTAATGCGACCATAAAAGATATTATTTATAACAGCGGTACAACTAGATTGTCTCTCACTTATATCAATAATAGTCTCGCTAAGCAAGAGACACTAATAAAGTCACAAAACACAACAAATATGAACTTTTATTAAAATCCACTAATCCAAACAATAAACTTTGAGGAAACGAGTGATGTCCGCATCAACTATCTTGACAAACGTTATCATGCCTTGTTGCCTCATTTCTTTCAGCAATTCTCAAGAAGATTATCCTATTTTCACAAAATAGGACAAGTATCAAATACTTTTAAACTGAACAAGTTTTGCAAGAATAGCATTTATAATTTGTATATCTAACATATACCATTTTCATCCATGACTCCCACAGCGATCAAGCCCACTTTGAGAGTTCTCAACTCTAGCACGAACTCATGAAAGGTGACTGATACATCTTTCATTATCTAGCCCCTAACGACTTCTTTGTGGATGGGAGGAAGCGAGTGCTACACTGAAATCTATCGCAAAGCAGTTCATCATCAAACTACAAGAAAAGTTGGCTTTTACAATAGACAATTTTCGTGGTTGAAGGCTCATTTTTCGTGATCGAGAAGTCTTCCGCGACGGATGGCCTCCGTGGTAAAAGCCCCATCTCCAAAGAATCTACCACGGTATTTTACCGGCCATGGCAGATCGCACGTTTTAGCCACGGAAATTTGTGTCGGCGTAGATCAGTTTTCGAGCCCCATTGACTGCCAATGTCATGCAAACTGCCACGTGGCAAGCACCATTAACGGCTAGTTACTAATGTTAACGGTCAAAAAACTGTGGTCGAAGCCAAGGCCTGCTAACCATTAAGTGGGCCAGCACATGATAGAAGCCCAATAATAATATGACCTGTTACTATTTAGGCCTCCTAGAGGCCTGCCCTGTATTAACGGGGCCCACAACTTTGCAGCCAAGCTGTGACCTGTTAACTTTTAGGTTCGTTGCTGTTTCAGCCTGCTTAAGACCTAGGTTGGTCCAACATTGTGCAGCCCATTAGCTTCCTGTACCACGGCGGTCGTTACTGCTATGGCCTACCCTAGGCCAATCACTATGCATAAAGCCCGTCACTTTTAGTTTGTTGCGGGCCTTTTTTGTTGAAAGCCATGTTGTTATTCAGGACCTCTTCCAATCTGGCCTTCCACTGTTCCAGTATATTACAATTCTGGCATGTTACTGTTCTGTCCTGCTACTATTCTAGCCAGTTACTGTTCTGGCCAGTTACTACTTTCTAGCCATTTACTGTTAGAGTCTGTCATGAATCAGAACTTTTACTATTTAGGACCATTACTAATTTTTGGCCTTTTACTGTTTAGGAAGTTGATTGTTCAGGTCTCTTACTGTTTAGACCATTTACTATTTAGGTCTTTTACTATTCAGGCCTTTTACTGTTCATAAAACCCCATCAAAGTTTGACCAATCACGACTTTCACTTTTGAGTACATTACTTTTCTGGCCTTTCACTGTATGGCGTGTTACTGTTTCAACATTTTTAGCAGCATCTACATTTTGCAGAAGAACACCAGAATGCCAACAAGTTGATTAATAAACATGAGAAATTTAAACTCATGTCTCAAAAAAAGAGAAATGCAAACTATTTATTACACAACGATAAACTTTGTTCTCTTCAGATTGAAAATTACAAGATGCGCTTCAACATATCATGTGTCCTCTTCTTCAACATTTCAGCTACAGATCTAAGAGCATCTACACCCTTTCTTTCTGCACGCAATGCATCGTTTATCTATATCAGCTGTAGGAGTTATTCTAGGTGGACTGTTAACAATGTTGTTTCCTTAAAAAATGCAATGGGAGGATGAATGGGAAGATGGATCGCAACTTTTATCCTTGCCTTCTGAGGACTCCTGTTTGGTTTTAACTGCAGCCTGATAAAATATGGTGAAATATATTAAAACAATGAATAAGGGAAACATGTATTATACAAAGTACATATCATTTAAGTAAGTATGA